>JAEAOA010001210.1:0-87209 GCA_016746295.1 Potamilus streckersoni
TCTTTATAGTTTGTTTAATAATTTTTCTTATTTTCTTTCGAGATTGTTTTCTAAGAGAAAAGATGGATTGCTGAATTATATCTAAATTTGCCACTGATATTGTATACAGCGCAGTCAATAATAATTAAATATTTATTTACAAAATCATCGTCAGTATCTTTCAAAGAAACAAGTTATCTATACTTTGAGTTATCTTGCTCAGAAAGAATCCCAAAATGAGATAATTTATAACTATACGCATTTAATAAATTATGATAGCTATATAGAAATTTGTTGTAGCTAAGTATACGAACCTGAGTAGGAAAACACATTCTATCTATCACACATCTATCTATCTATCTATCTATCTATCTCTCTCTCTCTCTCTCTCTCTCTCTCTCTCTCTCTCTATATATATATATATATATATATATATATATATATATATATATATATATATATATATATATATAATGGATGTATGAATTTCTTGATAGGTATCAGCTGTAATTAAAGTTATCGACAATTATCCATATAGAACTGCTTAATGATAACTCAATTAATTCTTAATGTGTCTTGGTTGTGTTGATTGCTTTATGATGTTCACGAGCAATGTGTCCCGAATCTTACACAAAAGATTGGATACAATTTTTTTGTATTTACTTTTAAATATATCTTATTCCAACAATCAAGGAATTGTTTTCAATTTATTATTTCTTTTCCTATTCTGTTTGGCATAAAAGTCCCTTTAATAAGCATGCAAATCTTTACTATTAATGAAAAAGTATTTTCAGACAAAGTGAAAATCGTCTCTTGATAAATTTACGTTACAGGTAACTTCGCTTATTCTTCTCAAAGTAATTAATCAATGTTAAATTTAAAACATAAAAAGCAGTGTATTGTGTTGCACATTACTTACTTATTAGAGACAACTCTGTGCCTGTGCAGAAGGTAAAGAATATGGACCTGAAAACAACGTTTCCCCTTAGTTGGGAATAAATGGTATAACATGGCATCACACATGCCAAGAATATTATGAAAATTCCATGTATTCCGACTGCTAGAGGTCCACCTTCTTGGCAGTAGCGTGCATAAAACAAAAACCCTGGATAGGAAAATAGACTTCAGTAGATGGCAAATGAAACAAAGTGTAGCAGATATAGATATACTGTAGTCTTCTGGTCAGCACAATGAACACCAAAGTAATGTAAGTAATGATAGTTTTTCGCATGATGCTGTAAATTTTCAAGTGTCTTATCTTCAGAGAATGAACAGTTTGAATGCAATATTATCTCCAAGTGCCTTTCTATTTGTGTGCAGACTTCACGTGGTGGAGAGAATCAACTAATAACACCAGACAACTGCTATCGTTAAGTTCAATGCCTTGTCATTCCATAGCAATATGCAAGTTATAGGCTTAAATACTTTGTTTTAGTGAGCATGGAAATATAATTTGACTGCGATGAAGTGGTGATCAATTATTATATTCCATTGCCAAAAAACAAACAATGTACTAAACTCACCAAAATAAAATAAATGTTTTAATACTTTGATAAACAATATGTAATTATTGTTACATAGTGATTCAAAGAGTGAATATCTAACTTATAGCTCCTCAGAACTGCAGAATAAAATGAAATCAATATAGTATTTATCTAAATAAGAAGTAATGGACATTTAACTCTTGAGTGTAAATCAATTAGCCAGGCAAATCAAGGAAAACCAGATTACATCATTATGCTCAGCGCCGCTGAACTCACAGTAAGATATTCCAAGTTATTTCAAAAAGCATTTTTAATTGTTTCGAAGGCTAAAAACCCTGTTATCTTAAACACCTATAGCGTTCTTATTTATTGGAATATTTAATAGTCTTTGATCAGTTGTTACAAAGATAGCCCATATATATATATATATATATATATATATATATATATATATATATATATATATATATATATATATATATATATATATATATATATATATATATATATATATATATAATGTCATTCATTTTGTAGGTACTTAAACAGTAATGACTAATATGCGAGCTAGTTATCTGTAAATTTTGTTTGTTTTATTTATTTCTTTTCGCAGAAAGGAAAAATCGTATTTCCTCAGATTTATCAAAGAAGAAAGCGAACCAGATAACATGAGTAAGGAATCTCTGTAGATTGTGTGTTGTACGATTCTCTTTCTAAATAGTTAAATAATTCTATTTAAGAGATTCTTCTTTATTTTCTTTTGGCAAACTGGAAGCAAGAAAGCATTTACAGTTCAAAAGGAGAGAGGAAAAAATCTGAATTTAGAAAAATAATTACCTATCACAATTTCGCATAATCCAAATACACCGATGACAACTCCTATGAGGACTGGTCCGTATTTAAGAATCACTGTAAAATGGATCCGTAGTAAATTGCAATTAAATACTTTTTGTTACATTAACAACAGCATCGCATTTCAATTTCATATGGTCATCTTGTAGTTTAAGGCATATATTTTCCACTAATTACTTTAATTTTGAAGAAAAAACCCACTAACTTAATGTCTTACAATGTAGCGTACACCTACGTAGAAATGACCATTTATATTGTAGAAAGGAAAGACGTAATTATATTGTAATGTAAGATAATAACAAAGATACTTAAGAGAACGTAATGTAGCGAGCATGTGTTACAAAGTACGTTTATGAGTTTGTACAAGAGTGGCTTCATACTGTGCAAGTACATAATTCTGACTTAAAATGTATAACAATATTTATTACTAAAGTGTCTGTAATAATATCTACTGTACTATTACAGTTTCCAATTTCAAAACGTTAGTCTCATTTTGGTTAGGCACAATTTAGTATTACAGTGTTTTGATATGCTAATTACGTACCTTCTGGAAATCCATTTGCACTGTGCATAAGGAAGAAAATTGTGCTTGTCAGTGATATATTAATCTAAGAAAAACTAACTAAATATGTTTGAAACCAACAAATAGGTAAAACTAGTACTCCATCAGAGCAGCTAGAAACTATCATTCACTAAAAGCTATAAGGAACAGACCTGTAGGAAACTATTCGTGGAGTTTTAGGGAACTACATGTCCCTTTATTAAAGGCAAGCACGAACGATCCCCCGGAATATTAGCATCGATGACAAGAGAATATTGTCGGCTCTCTGTTACTGTTGTTTTATCGTTTTATGTATGAGCAGTATGAAAGTTATATATATATATATATATATATATATATATATATATATATATATATATATATATATATATATATATATATATATATATATATATATATATATATAAAGTGTGTGTGTGTTTGTGTGTGTGTGTGTGTGTGTAAATACATGCTAAAGAGGAAAGTGTACTATAAAGAGAGAATGTTATCATATACCTTAGAATTTCAATTTGAACTCTAAAGTATTGAGATGTGACAAACTAATCCGCTTCTATATATTTTTCTTTGCAGCCTGATGTTACTAGGAGAAACATTGAATCTGAATATAGCTGTAATTTATTTCAGTATGAATAAACGCACAATGCTCTTATGGTGTGGAAAAAGCTAAAGCAGTCTGATTCAGAACACTGAATCTTATTTCCAATTTAAAGTAACATATTTGTACACACTTTCGATAAGGCTTCTTTTGAATTTTGTTTATTTATAAGAAACGTTTGGAGAAATTCTTTTCCTTGCTTCAAACGTCGCACGTTTGAATGCAATGCTTGCGATCCTCGTTTCACCATGCCTCGTTTTAACAGTTATTATGTGTTTCCCGCCACATTATATTCCACTACATTGGAGTACACAAAAATGAAATTCAATCCTTAGTTCACTTCTAAGGGGTAACGAAATTACAATCGATAGTTGTTTTTGACGTCGGAATTCGGGGTTATTTTGAGGTATTCAACCACATTTTCAAACAAACGGTGAGCGAAGGTGATGACCAAAGTTTTGTCATGCGCAAATGTCAATAGCAGGCGACGAGCTACCATGGAAGTCGTTTCCACCAGATGTTGAGCGTTGAAATAATAGCCTTAAGAAGTTTTCATGGTACAGATGCTCAACTGAGGACTGGCTGGTGCTTGTCTTTTGGATTCGTAAAAACCAGGCAACTAAGTGTTGCTGCATTTGTGCGTTCAGGAATTCCTTCGCCTTTCATATCTTCCAATTTATAGAGAGGATGATGATGGCCACGCACTCTTTCAATGACAAGAACATAATCGGTGGTCCAGTTTGGTAAATAACCCTTGTCGTAGGTGCGTTTTGTTTTTCCAATGCGCACCCAATTTCCCGTCATTAACAGTCCACGGTTCGCGAGGACAGCAAGAGGGGACGTTCCAAACAAGCGCTCAGAAACGGTCACTTTCTTGTTGTTAGTCATTTTTTCGGGGACCTATCCGATGCTCAGATGGTAAGTTTCGTTGTAAGCCTTGACCAGGCGTGGTAAAGTGCTGATATAATTGAGGTTGTGTTGATGTATAAAACATTTCCACTTGCGTTCTTTCAAAACGTTCCACGGCGCTAGTTTTGGTTTTAAGGTTCTCGATGTTGAAAAAAGATGTCTCTTTTTTTTTCAATTATTGGTTCAGAAATTTGGTGTCCATGTCTGTTAGCCACCAAAGAGGGTGACGACCGCTCTCTTTCAATATCAGTTTTAAGGATAGCAATAGAAATGTGTTCGTTTTGGAATTCAAAGGCACTAACTTGGCAAAATTGGAAAAGAAGTCAATGACACAAGTAAATATTTGTAGCCACGATTGCAGGTGACCAAATGAGCGACATCTGCGAAATCAGCTAGCCATTGACAATAGATGCGTTTCACTTTGGTGCAACTTCTGAAAATATTTCGAAGGATGATTTTGTGTGTTTGGTTTTCTTAGCGTATTTGCTACTTGTTTTGTGGCCATCGTTATACCTGGAGTAAATGTACCCATTTCAGTTGTGTTCTGGTATCAAGGTGCAATTTCTTAACTCATCCGTATCCTTCAGGATTGGCAGGATTGTAGCAAATATCCGTTAAACGATTCTCTATCACTATGTTTTGTAATAAGTCACCCACTGTTCACTAATGCTACTCTTACTTTCGTGGGGTTTGGAAAGTTCTTGGCGTATCCGTCATACTTTGGGAGTAGGAGCCGAGGGTGGATGGTGGTTGCAAAGGGATCGTCTTTTTCTTCCTTTCTTTTTCGCCACTGGCTTACCTTCTTTCGTTTTCACTTCTTTCTAAGTAAGCGTCAATATCATCTTTTTAACTCAAGCTTTGAGTTCGTATCGTTTTGAAGAAGGGGAATGGGTCAACAAGGGCACTGTAATATTACTACATTTGAAAGACTTCTCGTGTTTCGTTTTCCTCTGGTATCCGTGTAGCTACGTCTGTCTTGGTCTCTGGGAGTAGGGCTGCGGAGTGCGGTGGCAATTGGATTATCATCATGGCCTTGAAATATTTCAGAGTCGGTTTAGCTGCTTCGTCTAAGCGTCCTGGTGAAATAATAGAAGACGCTGAAAGAATAGGCCGAACTGTTTGGTTGCGATTTATCGTCTCAGATAAATTGGAGTGATCAGTCAACGATATCAATTCGTGTTATACTCTTTACATGTCGGTAACATTCGGACTGGGTGGTAAATGAGGGTCCATTGTTCTTGTAACAATAGAATTCCATTCATCGTTTGTTTGGCACTAAGGTGAGATTTCGTCCTTCCAGAATATTACAAACGATACGTGCAAGGTCTTTAGTCAAAAGGGGTATTTTTATATTCTTTTTCTCCTTCATCATTATCTTGAAAAGGTTTTTTGATGATTTCTTTCGGAGCTGTTTGAAAACATTATTTTAGCATAGGTGTAGAGGCTTTCGTCAGGACCTACAACACATCTCAATGTCTGGCTAAACTAGGAAGCAGTCTTTTTTCTTTTCATTTTGACATGAGTGTGACAGTGTTGGTGGTGGTGTGCACATCTTTTAGGTAACATTTCTTTCAGGAGCAAAGTAGCACTGAAGCGAGTCATCTGGCACTGATCATGTTTATACTTGAATACGTCTACACTGATAGTCAATGCATTCTATCCTCTTTATAATGGGCATCACGCGATGCTGAGGTGTACGCGACGAACTAAATCTCATCCGTTCATGCTTAGATAAATCAATTAAACTCTGTAACACAATCGATTTTTCTTTGATTTTGATCTTGGTGAGCATTGTTTTATCGACTGCTCCTGCGGCTGAAGAAGAAGTCGTCGCCAGAGAAGAAGTTTCTTTAGAAACGCCGTTTCATTTGTTTTATCAAATTGGGAAATACGCGTGTCAAATCAGGTCTGTCTGGCATCATGAGCAACGCCGAAGTGGAAGATGCTTCCGTTGATGGAGAAACTGTTTTCTTGGGACTTTTCTTTTATGGGCATGTGACCTTGTCGTGCCACTCTTGTCTTCTTGCAACTGTTTTAAGGAGAGGCTTTTTCTCTTGGGGTGACTGCCCCTGATGGATAGGATCTCATTTTAAGAGGGAGCGAATGATGTGATCTCCAAGAGAAACGCTACCTCAGGGTTTCAAAGTGCTTAGCTTTTTTGGTATGTGTATCGATTCTGGGATCTGCTAATTGCTGCAAGACTACTTTATGTTTGTCGTAAACGTCTTTGGTGCGATGAGGGATGTGAAAGACGCCTTGAAGTAACTGACGTGCTGTCACAGTAAAGCAATGTAATAAATGTTTAAGAATAGTTTATAAGAAACGAGAACTCGTGAATATTTTGTTGTTGTGTTTTCGGTCCTGACGAAAGCACCTACACCTACAGGGCAAGAATCAATTTGGCTAGACGATTAGGTTGAAAATGAGTCATGATGACGATTTGCGAGACAGACACTGTCGGAGACTTTTTATAAGTCTTTAAGTCTACGGGGAGGTGTGAACAACTGGCCCCTCCATCTTAGAACAAGTGGTGAAACAGATGGATGCAAAATGGCAAATAATCGGATGTGGTCAGTTTTAATTCGACGAGTAAGTAGGCGTGGGGAGTTTGATTTGTATCGTGGTGCGCATAAGTAGGCTACGTCCGGTCTTGAATGTTGTTATTTTAGACGATGTTGTGATTGGTCCCGCTACGTTCGTTCAACATTACTGGAACTGGCATCAAAATGTTCTTCATAATGATAGACGTGAATATGGTTTCCGCATTGAAAATCTTTGCAACCAAACATCACAGGTCCATGCAAATACTGATGGTGAACTTTTAACGTGTAGCGTAGAGACAAGACGTCTTGCAGGCTATATCTTTGGATAGGCCAGCGTGCCTGGTTCTGTTAGTCGTTTGGTTCGGTCCGATTTTTGAATGCTCTTTCAGTATGTTTTCCATTCTGTGGTATCCTTTATGTCTGCATACGTTCGTCACAGGACGATTGCTCTGGTTAAACACAACTGATCTTGAGTGTTGACGATACTGTGCTTGGTGCTGAGAAATTCGTTCACCAGTAAAACTTTACTGCGTTCGCAATCTTTCGGAAGGTCAATTTGGGTCATGTGAAGTGTAGCCTGGCTGTTGAAATCAATCCAAACTAGTGACTTCAACCTGTCATGATGAATGGAAAGTCTCTAGCGATCGTCTTCTTTGGTTCGCATCATCGGTTCATTGTGGTTAACAATCCCCTAAATCGGTAATGAACCATTATACTTTCTCGATCAGCACTACGGACGTGAAATATTTAAGTGTAAGCCGTGGTTCTAAGTTTTCTGGAGAAGCGTTTAGCCGTCTCTCGAATGTGTAATTATTTTCGGGTGCTACTGGATGGATTTCATTGGAGGTAGACACTTTTGGTCTGGGCAGAGAAGTGGAAGATGTTTATGCAGGCTGGCAATATCGTATTCAAATTTGCTGTCGGGGTCCAGAGTGGCTGAGTGGTTTACTGCCATCTCACCTCTGTCTTAGTGGGATCTAGTTTAGACTCGGCTAACGTGAGTAGATGGGAAAGCCTGGTATTCTTCACTCGGTTTTCCACGTTTCTTCCTCCACCAGTCGTAATGGTCGTACTGTACTGCCTATCTTGTCCTGAAGAAGACGTTAAACCCTTCAGTAACAAAAACAACAGCAAAATTGCTGGCATGGATTTGATAAATGACTTCAGCTGCTGAGAGAGGGTATATGTCATGTCGTGGCCTCTTACTTTCCTAATCCTTTCTTGTTGAAATCGTACATTCGTTTCATCTTGATTGAAAAATTGGAAATGACTAGCTGTTACATAGATTAGATACCTATATATAGTGTAAGTGACATTGACTAAGAGTATTTGTCCAACTCTCAGACAGTCAGGAAGATGGAGGAGCCAACACAGATCAAACCTCTGATCAAATATTTGTAAGGAGTCATGGGAAGGTTTGCTGCAGAAAACGCAACGGACTGCATACCAAGGATCTTGGGCTACAGAATGTCAAAAGGTCAAAATAGAAGTAAAGAGAGACAAAAGTGTTGACACCTGTTATGATTGTTAAAAGAAAGAACATTGGTCTACTGAGTGCCCAAATAAAACAAGAGACATAATAAAAAATACAAGAAGAGGAGAGGACTTCCGAAAACGAATAAAGACCATTCGAAAAGGAAGAATAACTAAAGAAAGATAAGAAAAGAAGACGAAAAGAAGAAAATAGAAACGTGGAAAAAGCTGTGTCAGTGAAGAAATTAAAAAAAAGGAAGATAAGAGAGTAAAAGAAGAAAAATTGATTTTTGGTAATATATTGTGAAATTTCATTGTATCATCTACATGTGAATATACAAGAAACAAAAAACGTAAGTATTTCCTGGTCTTAATGTTTATTAAAAGGACCTAAATTGTCGCACTCAAACACTTTCATCATTCAATTATCATGGAAAAAATGATTTTAACTTTTATTGGAGTTACCGATCTTTAACTGCCATACACCCTTGCCACGGCAAAACCCTACTTCTTCGCCTACTACTATTGATGATTTGGTAGTGAACTCTGCTGCTGCCGAAGGCCTTTCATGGATTGTGTAGAGGAAGTGTTGACTGGGTCAGAATGTTAGGTTTGGGATGGTATATTTTTCTTGGGTCGGGTTCAAGAAGTCTGTTACATTTGCCTCATTTACCTTAACTCTTTCAAAATGTCTAGTTGTACCGTCAGCATTTGACTTTCACCGTCATTCTCTTCTCATTTGCACTTTATCTTCTTTTTTTGTTTTTTTTTTTTCGTTTTCTTCTTTGCAATTCTTGTTACTGCTGTTTAATGACTAACGCTTCTTTCTGCTGCAGAAAAAATGTATCCACTTCTTTTATCTGCCTTTGTCTAAACTCCTCTAATTTAGGTAAAGAAAGAGAAGGAGGATAAGGTATTAATACCGATACAAATTCTTGCGAAGTGGAGAGAAAATCGACTAAATCCTAATTAAAATCATTCCCTTCACATAGGTAGCCATTGTGCCATCATTGCTGGTCTCCACCGCAATCACACCCAAAATACATCTTCTTAGTTTCAGCGATCTCCCAATTACGTCACATCGATTCTCTGATTCTCTGAGCACAGACGCTAGCTAACCATTGGGTTAATAACCACCAACAACCCTTTTGAGGGCCACTCAATTGCCTCGATAAAATATTCTCACTGCCAAAATGTTTTTGTTTTGTCTTTTGTATTGTATAAGTGTATTGTATTTGTGTATGCATATGTTTTTTGTTTCGTCCCGATCAACCCCATTTTCTCTATAAAACACTTCCCATAGCCTTTATCATACCTACATACAGTTCAGGTCAACACGAATGCTGCTACTAATTTACTGTGCGATTGAGGTTAGCCACTTGTACCACTTTTGCCGTTTTTCCCAAGTGTCCAATATCGTGACGTTACATGCATTTGTACCGTCTTTTTCTCCATATAAAACGAGATGTGCCTAAAGTGGCCGATATCACTACTGATGGTGATAGTGTTTTATTCCTCTTAATGGTTGTTTAATATTATCTGATTTTGAAATTTAAAATAATAGAAATAAAGACCATTCGAATTGAGTATAAACTAATATTGATTGATATGACATGTTTTGCGTGTTACATTTTTGATGTAGTAAGGAAATATTACAAAGCTAGTAGTCCCTTCCACCAAACTTGAGCTTGAGTTTTGGCAAGGATATATTTGTTGGAACACGAACACATAACATTGCTAGAGTTATAATAAATTTGAACATCTGTCAATCTAAATAAAGTTTTTTTTGACCCAGTGTAAATATACAATGTCCATTGAATGCGATGTGAGATAGAAAGAAAAACACAAGGCAATATAAACATGCAAAGGGTGAAATGCACAAGGCTCTCGATTATGAATAAGCGTGACAAAGACTATTCGATGTTATCACTTTACGTGTCTCCTGTTTACCAAGATTAACCTTCATAGAAAAAAGAAAAGGGAGAAGATCATAGAAAATTGCAGTTGGAACTACCTTGAGTGCTGTTGGTGCTCAGAGCGTTCGGAGCGCATGATTACTCCTTTGATCAAACTGTCTACTTTCTAGAAAGTGTAGGTCCACATGTCTTTTATACAGTATGTGTCTAGACTCTAGGGGCATTGGTCCATATAGCATAATGGGGTGTAGGAAGTACTTTATAGTCACAAATTGCAATTTGTACTAAACTTGAGCTGACACATATTTGTAGCAATATCTCTATAATAATAAAAGTTTGTATAAACTTGCTCTGGTACGAAGGAAATGTTGCATCGAAGATAATATTTTGTACACATATATGTTGACTTTACCTTTAACATAAAATGTTTGCTAATCCACGTTTGCCTCTTAAAGGTTCAAAGTCTGTTAGCATGCGAGAAAGATACCTGCGTAGCTATCTTCCGATTATCAATAGATATTTTGAATAAACAAACATTTATCTATATCACATTTGCGCGTGACTAACAAGTTTAATGTCTTGTATATATGTAGTACTCAAAACCAGTTGTGGCGTTACGCTTATTTTATCATGTTCAAATATGTCAGTACTGACAAACAATATTATTTGAATACACTTCAATTAAGTATTTTTTCGTAAGTATAGACCTTATGACTGTGTTGTTTTCGTAGAAGTGATATTAATTATGTGAATAAATCTAGCAGGACAGGAAGTCGACCGACCTAAAGAAAGTCAGACGTGGGTAAAAACAACTTCGTTCCCCCCCAAATATGGAACTAAATGTGACACATCGTGATGTTTCTTATGTGCCATTTTATTTGAATTTTATAGTCAAAATATGAACAACATAGGAGAGTTAATCGATCAAAGTGGCGCAGGACGAGTCTTCACTAACTAATTCAACATATTTCTCACCAATGTGATCACTTTTATTGTTTTTAATATAACGGGAAATGTAATCTTGTTGATTTTTAATTTTTACATTATTTGAAGTATTTATTATCTCGAGATATCTTTTTAACGTACGTTATTTTCTCCCTTTACAATATACACCAAATTGAGTTTTTCCCTTAACACCAACTCCATAAACCAGACAAGGTTTAGGGCCTGTACTTCCATGTCGAACACTGTAAATTAAACGCACAAGAATCATTGCGACAATTATTTGCATGAGGTGTAGACGACCCCATTATTATCCACTTGCAACTGTTATATAGTTGGTTGATCATTATACTATTAGTAAAAGTCCAATTAGAATAAAGCCTAATTAGATAAATACTATTATGTGTATTAAAGAAAAGTAATCATATAGCATGTGACGATGGCACGAAGTCAGATTACTGCAACAAAATTATAAAGATCTCACTGATAATAAAATCATATTACCAAAATCAAACATGGATTTAAATCTCATCCACAATTACATCAGATTACTAGAAGCAACACAAGATAAGTTTACAAGGTTGAGCCAGAGCATATCACCAAATCAGATTTTGACAGATTACCAAAAACAAACACCATTTAAGTAACAACTTTATGATTTTATCAACAAGCCATCAGGAGTTCTTCATCGGAAGGAATCACTCCAACATGCTGTGAAACGGATTGCAGTAAAAATGACAGCGACATCGATGATTTATTCGTTCACTGTTTGGATATTTCGTCTGTTGCATATTATATCGTACAACAAAAAATAAGTGGCATCCAACACCAAAATATATTTTCGATGATCTATCACAATCTTGTGTTGTGTTTGGTCATGGTGGTCTTTGAAACTAAAATTATAATTCATCTGATATGATCTCAGTTGATAACGCATAAGCTTTTCTTGGATTTGGCTGTATCATCGTTAGTTTTAACGATTCTGGCTCCTAACACATGAAATTACACAATCTGCAATAAACTGGCCAGTACCAAGTATCGATCTTACAGGATTTGTAGAGATTCAATAATTCGAGTTTCAGCGAATATTCATCCGGTTATGCCAATCTGTATTGATAGACACTTTAATCGAAAGACAGCAATGTCAATCCCACGATTGTTGCACAAAACGCAGCGAGGTAAGGCTACAATATTTTTCTTTACGATACATGCTCACTGCTAAATCATCGCATAGTTGACTGTAACCTCTGAGATAATTTCGTACAAACAAGAAAACCAAGTTTTATTATAACAAGATGACAAAGATATTTGTAGACCAATTATTGGCATCATCATATCAGCGACATCACGTTGTTGTACAAGATTATAAAATAATTATTGGCACGATCATTAGCTACTGCGACGGCAATTCTCCTCAATTTACTCATTTGAGATCGGCAATGCTCGCCTATTCATCAAATATTATCAATGACTAAACAATTTTCTAATGATGTTGTTAGAGTCGCCACTGATTCTTTGATATTAAATGTTGTAAAATGGATCTTATGAAACCGTTTATCGATAATGCTAGTGATGCCGGTAGGGTTTCGTGGCTAATAAAATAAATAAATACGTAAGTATCTCGAATCAGCTGCTGCTAAAGCAGCTATTGATTCTTATTGCAACGATATTTTATTTGAACCATCATTATCACCATCAGTGAACGATCCAATCACGAGACATAACACAGTCTATCTCAATGGTCCAGGTGGTTATGGTAAAGCAAAACACGTGCGGTAGAATTATTTAAAATCTCTGACATGATTATGTGGACGCAAAATCATCTCCTGCTTTCAAGAGAGATGAAACAGCGTGATGTCTGTGCGAGGTAATGCATGACTCCCGAACGAACGTGTAAGAAATATATTCCGAGAATAATTATCTGGGATGAGATTTGTACAGTATCCAAAGAAACATTACATACATTTCTTGATTGGTTATTAACAAAAGCCCCACCGTTTACTGGAGAATCTCCACATGAGTGGTTAAGCAACTATTTTGACTACTAAGAAGGAATGATGTATGATCACCGATCACATGATGGAATGTTAAAATCGCTAGTCAGACTACAACCAGATAAAATACAATGCGATATTATGAGTAGCGTAATTCCAGACTCCAATGTCATATTTTTGGAACTTATAACACCCTAAATGTTCTAATAGTTGTATCCAGGACAAACGTCTATGATTTACTTCAGCATAAATTATTTGAGATTCACAAGGAAATATTTCCTGATCAGCTAGTGTCATTATGTTATTGATCAAGAGAAACACGCAGACATCATAAACATGTTGACATTCTGGTTGCAAACAGAGTTTGCAGGAAACAAAACCTCGTTCTTATTGATATCGTCTACGTTCCAGTCGGGGGTGTACAACAAGCACTGTCGTTAAATCCATCATATTGGACACTGAAATATGCAGGAACAATTCATTTGTCTCAGGTATTAACAATATCAGATACCAATATCTGGATTGTCGACGACAACATCGAATGGTCAAATTTAGATTATCTGACTGACAAAAATATTTCAGTTACACAAGGTTGTCTACGTGTTGAAGTTGCCAACAGCGTCAGAAACAACAACAGTGTCACCAGGAATTATCAACATACGTAACAAACAATTAATTGATTATGCCCAGGATAAAAAAATATCACGCTAGTTTGATATGGATGTGAAATTTGTCATGGTGCTGAACAAGGACAAAATAATCACTTTGCTACTGTAGCACAATAATGTCGTGGCAATATTTTCACTAATGAATTACAGCAATTTGGCGTAGACATAATCGGTATTAGTCTCAGTCACTCATGCGAAATGTCTCTCTGAAATTGTCTTGAAAATAACAGACGTAGAAAAGCTTCGTTCTTCAAGGCGTGTGACTCTTGATAGCGTTTTTTCTTGGCACGTGTTTGTAGTCCCCATTAGCGTCAACATCGTATCCAATCTGGAGGTAACTGGGTGTTTTCAAGAATTACCCGTAATTGTCCATGCACAAATCCACTATGAAGAGCTGCTAAATCTAGTCTATAAATTAATGGCTGAGTTGTAGGTCATACAATCCTGAAATCTGTATGTGATGTTACACTCTACACTGGATGCTGTTCTTGTTGCACCACCCTCAAATTCACCAGGTTCATATAAATACCTCACTGTTACTTCACTAGCCAAAACCGGTTGTTACAGCTGCTCTGGTGATTTTCCTCATGGTATGTGTGCTTTTGCAATTGCATTAACAAGTTTCATGTTAGTTCCACTTGTGACTTCGTCATGCAACGCGGCGATCACATGCAGTGGTCTTACAAACCATTCACAAGATCTGTCCGGAACGTGCAGTAATTCTTGGGCATATTGATGTCCAAAGAGTCGCTGTACAAATATTTAATTAAATCGTTCAATTATTGCCTGATCGCAATGTATCGCGGTGTTTACAAACTTGATTTAATACAATATTGTCACATCAGCATCGTTGCTCTACAGAGAAATGCTTTGCCAGGAGCAATCTTTAGCAATTGTGATCATCACAGGCCGACATGCGGTCGGGTCAACGTTAACAAATTCGTTCAAATGCTGTTGTAACCATAATTGCTGTTTTAGATGATAACGGTTCAGTCTCTTTGTATCTGCTTGCAGTATGTTCGACATACTACGCGTATTTGTATGTGCGTTATTTGTTTGCGTCCTGTGGTACAAACAATATATCTCCCTGATGAACTTCAAAAGGTATGCTGACATCAAGCAGTCAATGATGAATTGTTTTAGGACTTAGAAGATAATTTGCCGTATGTCCTGTTGTGACAGTCAATCGGCAGCTACAGATATTGTAACATTTGCTGCATCGGCTAGTAATTTAATTGCTGCTAAACCTCTCCAATATCCTCTTGGACTATAATAAATCGACTCCATTATATAATTGTTGGCGTTTAATGGCGAGCTCCCAACACTATTTACCTTTCATCGCAAAGCTTATCAAGCAATTCTCGAGTGATTCTAGTATGTTTCTATTCTATATCGAACTTAGGGAGTGAATTAACTTAATATCCGCGATATGTCGTTGTTGTACATCTGGATTTTTATTCGCGACATCATGAACATGGTACGCTTGATCAATCACATTTACCGGAAATTCGCCAGGATTTTCGTTAAGTCTAATGTTAAGGCGATTTCCGGGATCACAATAATGAAACCCTGGAAGATGTTAGCAGACTGTGTACTAGGTATTTTTCATAACGCCTTAGCAAAATTACCACCTTTGCTTTCAACAGGATTTCTCACAAACTTATATTCTTGTTTGCCGCATTTTAGACATTATTATATAAGTGCCGGCATGTTTTTTATATTATTTTATCAACGTGGTATCTCTCAGAAATTTTGTACCAATGATTGTCTTGCATCTAACACAAAATCAACTCATGATTATAAATAAGATTATATCTGTACAATATGAACATGATTGACGTTTCAGCGACACGTAAGCTAACCCCGATCAAGCATCATCCAGTCTTACCATATTCCATTCGAACTGTTATAACTGTTCCATCTGGGTCTGGGAAAACTCAGTTTTTCCTCAACCTGATAATGAGGTGGCTCAAAATGGAACAATCTTTATTTAGTAGCGCCATCCGTGGACGACCAACGATGCTATAATGTTCTTAAGGAATTTAATGAATCATCAGCCGAGGACGATGCTATCGAATTTATCACAGGGATCGATGAAACGCCGTCCTTTGAGGATCTTAACGGGAATATCAACAATGTAGTGGTTAGCAGAATATTTGCACGGGTATTCATACAAAAAACATAGAAGTCATTTATGTTACTCAGCGGTGCAACCAAATTCCCAACGTGATAAGAGACAAATGTAATTTGTTGGTTATTTTAACGGGGTTGATACAAATACGCTGCGAAATATTCATCAGACATGTTGTTCCGGCGACATGGATAAAGGGAACATTTTAAAATGTCATCGCACATACTTAGAAAATCCGGCATGAATTCATCACGATAAGTTTGCACGATACAGCATCACGTTATCGATTTGATCTTGATACAATCTTGTACTAAGGAAATACGTTGGTTGTATAATGAACTAGGAAAATATTAATGAGATGATCTATACGATCGAACAATTTCAGCATGATGCTCTCGCAATTCAACTCGATGTTGAAAAAAATCAACTATGAGTTTGTGATGGTACACTAGCAACATGAAGAGGGTATATATGCACTAGAGGCAGAGTATATGTTCATCAAATTACTCGAACGTGAAATATAATTGTAATTGGCGTATTTACACGAACAATATGATATAGCTAAATTTGTTTGATTGGCAAGGGCGATGAAGAAAATACGATCAGATTTGGCTCGACAATATAAAATTCGAGCCACTGTAAGACCTCGTGCGAGACAGCTAAAACATACCTGTATTGGAGTCTAGTAAGATTTCCGCAGAATAAGATGAGCATCATAAAGAACAACAACAATTAAAGAAGAAAAGAAAACGACAAAATTGTTGGTGCTCTTGGTATTTTTATCACTGGCTGAGAGGGGGTTCAGAGTTTGTCACGCACATATAAACTAAAAGCCAATTGATAACCACGTGTGTTAATTACCGTCTTGGTCAGTTAGACGTAAACCTATTCTTGATAGCGATGGATTATGACACCGTAAATAAACATAATTAATACCGACACAATCAAATGAACAGGCCGGACGTCCGGAGAAAAGCTGTAAAGAACATATATCTGCTTAGCCTCTCCTTGTAATGCTTGCTCAGACTCGGTATAGCTATCTTCGACTGAGACTAGATTTACCGAAACCGTCGTTGTAATATTAAAAATACCCTGCTGTACATGACGATCAACACATGTTGGATAGTTTTATGTCGAGAGAATAATTGGAGGGGTGTGTGTACGTTTCCCACGAGGCACAGATCTAGGAAAAATCGTTGTCATTTGTCATCGAGATCCCCAACGCATTTTATTAGTGTCGGTGATTTGCAATGATCGAGAATTACATTTGTTATAACCGCAGTATTAACTGGTTGTTTTTACAACTATTCGCGTTAAAATGTCGGCATTAGACCTCATATTCTTCATATGTATTATTATATTATCGATATGTTTGTTAAGATCATCATTTGAATATTCAATCACATACTTCTCAAATAGATTCCGTAGATTATGATACATATTTTCATAATCCTACGGAATCCTGTTGGCGATTACATAAAATATCCACCTTTGGAATAAGTCCCAATATTTTGGTGATTTTTTTTAAAAACACACTTTCTCCTTGGGAATAATTAGATCGCGTTGGCTGTGGTGGTCAAGTATAAATCGGCACTTCAAGCGGCCAACCCATCACAGTTCTGATCGACGATTTATATATGTCAACGGCGTAATCCTGGTCGACATTTCAAAGCCCGAGCTCACAGTTGGCTTATGTACTCTGATAGAGATATTTGGTTCATATCCAGTTGTTGATTTGATTCTCCACTTAAGTTCATCATTGATTTGTTTTATTTTACATGATCCTACTGGGAAATAAACAACTTCCCTGATTGGGACTTTCTCTCCAGTTGCATTACTTGCGGTTTCGTCCGAGAATACCAGCAAATAATTAGCGTCTAAATCAATAAATGAGTTTTATCTGATATTTGGCCAGCTATAATAAAGTCATAATTTGTGCGATTTCAAGTGACCGACCATTAGGAGCTTTTATCGGAGTTGGAAAAACCAATATCGAATTTCAGCTGCGTTGACGTCGCTAATATCTTTGTGGTCGTCGGGGTCTTGTGTTCACGATGACCTGTTCCAATCGCGGCGTAAGTTATTTCTGTGCAACTTTTCACTGGTACATATAGATGATGTTTTCACGATGATGTTAAGTATACCAGCAACAAAATCAACAACAGAGACACAATTATAACCACAGACAGTATCAAGTATGTCGCTGATAATGTACCGTTTAATATGTTCCATTGTCCAGCTAGGAAACCGCGTATACAATATTGTTGATGACGATAATATGTCTGTAATATATTTTTTTGTTTTGTCATGTGCTTGTCGGTAAAGTCATCCAGCGTTGCCTTTCAAGCACACGCTTGATTATACTGAAAGTGTTGTATGGGATTTATTATGGTTTATGCTAAGTTACCAAGTGAAGTGTTTTCGCGGCGAATTTCAGAAACCATCAATATATCTTTCGGATTTTGTCTTCTGGATCCACTATGAATATTTCCACGACATTTTATTTATCACGACTGAAACGGTTCTGGAAAATCTATCGTTGGACTGACATTATAGATCTGTCGTAAATATCCTAAATTTTATCGGCGATAAGAGCCTTGATACCCCGGCAACCTGAGCGAGATGTTTGATGTAGTTGCTTTGTTGTGACTACTTTACTGATTTAGACGCTGCTGTGCATATCGAGTTGATGAGTGGAGTTGTATGCACAGTACGATTTTGAATCACTTTGATTTTTTTCGTCGTTATCAACGATGCGTATGCGAATATAGCGAGCTTAATTTGGACGACTGTTGGATTTGCAAAGAAATTATCTATGGTCCTATTTGTGTTTCTACGAAAATTTTCAAACCCGATTACATCATTATTGTATCCAGATTTGAACGTGGTCACTCCATGACTGATTGTCATTAACGAAGTTATCATCGGGATATTGCTTGTTGTCATCGTATATATTTGTTACAGCGTCATCGTTTGATATTATTGATATTAGTTCTCTCAAATTATCAATGCTATTTCTGCTCACGTTGAGATCGCGAGACAACGTATCACCGGCTTTAGCAACTAACTTAATCTCAGATCCGATCGTGGTGTCGTTGTTGTTCAAGTATGTTTCTATTCCAAAGTCATCGTCTGAGTTTGGTTTTTTCGCATTGATAATTGTATTTCTTCTCATGTTCAGATTGCCATACATTGTCTCCAATTCTTCTGACACGTATTGCAATCTCTTCCATAGTTGTTAGAAATGCATCCCTTAATTCTTTAATGTTACCGGTTTTACCAAACACCACTACGTTATCTTTTGTTGCGCCTGGAACTCGCAGAATAATATATGTCAACGAGTTATTGCTTGTCTTTAACCCGTCCCTGCTGATCCTGAAAAACAACAACTTCTTTTGGGCTAACATCGGCGATATGCAGTACATTGGCAAGTTCATCTCGTACCGCGTATTTATATCAATCAATCAATGTCAGTGGAACCTTTGCGAGTAGCAGATGGTCCGTAAATATCTACCATTATAAACCATTAACATGTTTAAAACGATTGTTGTTTGTTGTGGGTGAACTATTGTGGCTTGGTCTAAAAGAAGTTTCTTAGCAAAAACAATGACTGTAATAGTCTTAGATCTCCTTGTACATTCTGATCAAATCTCTAGGATTATTTATCTTGAAAATGAGAGAGACTTTTTGAATAAAATAATCACCCATGACTTTAACAGCCGATGATCGTATTGAGTGATCAAATTTAATTTGTCTCGCAGTGTCTAGAGTTAGAATATCTCAAATGACACGGGTTATCATAGATTGCGTAATAACCAAATAAATCACTAACAATGTCGAAATCAATAAAAAAAACTAGCCAGCTATAAACAGTGTGAAAAAATAATCGCGATTTTGATATAGATGCTAAATTTATTATTTATTATGTTAAAACTACGACAACATAATTATTGCACAAATTGTAACGCAATAATGTTGTGGCAGTGTTTTAATCCAAGACAATTTACCATTGATAGAATTAATGTTAGTCTTGGTCACACACGTAAAAATGTAATGCTGACCTGTCTTGAGTGTAATCGACGTCGTGGGAAGGAGTAAGGGATGCAAATTTATAAAAGTTTGCTTGGTGGTAATTGCGCATCCGCAGAAAATATTTGTAATTGTTCACGTACAAATCCACGCTGAGGAGCAGTTGAATCTAATCTGTGGATTGTAGGTCTACCTGTGGACCTTACCACGCAGAAAATCCTGAGTGTGGTCACACTCCAAATAGGATCAGTTGCTCTTTTTCTGCCTCTTTCAAGTTCGTCAGGTTCATATAAATATCTAACTGTGACTGTAACATTACCAAGTACTAGTCGAGATAAAGATTCACGTTTTATTGGTATTGCATCAGACGGTTTCATAGAAGTTGCACGAGAAATTTCCTTATTCAGCGCAGCTATCACACTTGGTAACCTCGCAACCCTATCACGAGATCTTGTATCTGTACCGTTCAGCAATTGTTCGATTAAATCTTTCAACAATTGCCTGATCGCGATAAAAATCCGAGTGTTCTTGTTTGATTTTAACGTTGTGCTTGTTTATCAACGATGATACTGCACCAAGACATTCTTTGTCAGGATCAACCTGTAATAGGTTTTGCCATCGTAGACCACCATGTGCTCTGGATCCTTACTAATAAATTGTACCAAGTATCCTCACTTACAGGATAATCAGCGAAGTTAGATTTTAAAATATGTTTTCCATCATAATAACTTTTCACTGCAATCTCATGTAATTTAAATTCTTCTGTTTTTCTAATAACATTAATAGCGTCATTAGTAAATTTATCAACCAATTTAATCCTGGCTCTTGCTTCTGATTCTTTTTCTGATTCTGGTATACGATCTTTTATATCACCTATTTCAGCACGAACTTGATCAATACCATCAATTATTCCTTGCATTGGTTGAGCAGCAAGAAGTTCTCTGAAAATGTTTTTTGTTTTCTTAGTTCTTTTTGCTATTTTCCCAGTGGCTTCAGCAATTTTTTTCTAACACAGGTAGAATATCGTTAGTAGTCTCAGTAATAGGTTTAAATACTTGTTTTGTACCCTCTTCAAATTCAGCTTGAGATTCCTGACGTGATTGTAGCAGCTGCTTAACAGAATCATGAACAGGTAAATGTTTTTCAACTGCATCTAGTCGCTCTCGAGCTAATTTAGCTGAGTGTGGTTCTCCAATACTCATTATTAATAATATTTATAATAGATGTTTAATTCATAGCTGCAGGGAGGATGAAAAGACAACAATTGAGTCACTTTGCAAGTAAACGAACTCTTGAAAAGATACGTCAACAATAGGGTAACAAAACTGAGTTAACCTAAACAATTTATATTATCGGTTTTTAACCATATGGAAATATACTCAGTTAGAGACTTTGGTTTAGCATTATTGACCTTTTTCAGCCATTGCAGGAACCTTTATTTTCGTTAAGGATTCGAGCAAAAAGTTGTATGGTTCACCCTCCCTGCTGCTCCATTTCAGCATATAACTCAGTTTCAAAAGGGTTTACTAGTCTATAAATTCTTACATAGTTTGACTCCTGATTATCTTAAATGTAAGTTTAAATTTGTTGAAAAATGTATATATGCATGAACTAAGATCCATCTCAAGCAACCAGTTATATTTACCAAAACCAAATTTAGAGAGCTATAATAGAGGAGCAAAACCATGGAATTCATACCACTTTATATAAAGTCAGCTGACACATGCCAAGCTTTTAGAAAGCTTCTAAGTCAAAATATACGGAAACAGTCTTTGTATGATTTTTAATTCAGTACTAGTACATTGTTATCATGTACTCACCTGTAATGTTTTACACATGTTCACAACTACTGTTTGTATGAAATATGTATGTACTCATCTTTAAAGTATTTTACATATTATATTGTAGCAGTAGATCAAGAGTCCAGATTTTAATAGCATTTTTTGTCTAAAGAAACCCAAAACTCGTACTTTATTAACTTTGAAACATCCTGCGCATAACCAAATTGTCAGATTTAATTTCTCTATTTTGTAATATGAACTACTACATCTCTCCCATCTTAAATCATGCGAAACTCAATGACCAGATCAGCGATGAACCTTTGAAGCTAGTCTTGTTTCCTATCACAGACAAGGTCGATTGGAATATGTTTGTGTCGATTTGCACTGTTTTCTTTTTCAAACACAGCATTGTTTATGAGCTGTAGAAAGTCCTTTTCATTTCTTGCTCTTTTTATCAGATCCATATTCATCTGGATATAATGTGCTATCCTAGCAAAATTCAAGCACTCGATGGATCTTGGTTACCCACATACACAATTGCAGAGGTGTCCCATGTGTAATAAATAACTATGTTTGGTCATAAGACTTGGTACTAGTTTGGTTCATTTTGAAAACAAAAGTACAAGTCAGAGTTATATTTTCCTTTATTTGACCTTCAGCTTGGGGTAAAAACATGATGCAGTCAAAACATGATATACAACTGGTTAGAGTTCATTTTATTATCTTCAGTGATTCAAAATAGAGACTTTGATAAGAGCAATTAGATTTGCTCTTACCATACCCTTCACCTTGAGGTATATAACACACTATCTAGTCATGACATATATTAACACAATGTTTCATTCAAATATCTTCATCTGTTATACTCTAGGCAATGACATAACTCACAGAATTACATTTTCCTTTGTCTTGGCATTGACCTTGAGACAGGAGATAGGGTTGTGGTATACAAAACCCCCATCTTGGCTTGATCTACATTTGAACAAAGTTCTATTACACTATCTAAGGATGATAATAAATGTTCCTCAGGTCAAGTCTATGAGTCACATAATTACATTTTCCCTTGCAGCATCCTTGAACTTGTGGCAGAGGGCCTGTCACACAGTTTCAAAGTGAAAATTACTCCAACTATTGCAAAGCTAATGCCTAGACAAGATGAAATACAGTACCATAAGGTGGAAATCTCTCCAACCACTACAAAACTATGGCCTGGACAAGTAGATCAACAATACCACAATATTATATGCCAAAATTTTAGAGGAGCAGATATAAATAAGTTCATACCTCAATCTTAATGAAAAGAATTGTTGAATCAAACATTGCTTTGATTAAAACAAAACAAAAAAAAACTCATTTACAAAAATCTATCGAGAACCCGACTCTGCCTGATGAAGCAACTGCTGATAATATTGGAAGAGTGAAACAGAGGCTCCTGCTGTTGCAGTACAGATTATAAATATCCCTAGGCATTGGACTGGGAATCATGATCAGATGGGTATCTCAAGACGTGTGCCTCCCCTCTGTGGTGGTTTACATGATAATGATGCACTGATCTACAATGTATTAAAAGATAAGATTACACGTGAGAAAACTGCCATAAAATTACATGTGAGAACACAATCAGGATAAAATTATAAGTGGGTATTATTCTGATAAGATTACATGTGAGAACATTGTAATGATAAGATTACATTTGAGAAAACTGCCATAAGATTATATGTGAGAACACAATCTGGATAAAATTATAAATGGGTATTATGCTGACAAGATTACATGTGAGAACACTGTAATGATAAGATTACATGTGAGAAAACTGATAAGATTATATGTGAGAACACAATCAGGATAAAATTATCAGTGGGTATTATTCTGATACGATTGCATTTGAAACCATGATCATGATAAGATTACACATGAATGATCATTATCATGGTTTTATGTGTAAGCTTATCATGAACATGGAGAAAAGGTGATGCATTAAGAACTTGAACATTATGTGCTGTTTTACATTCATGGTGAGTGGCCTTGAGTGGCCATGTGGTCTAAAGTGTTCACTGTTATGGATCACTGCCATCTCACCTCTGTCTGCATGGATTTGAGTCTTGAGCTCAGCCAATGATGGTATGTGAGAAAGCCTGCTGGTAGCTTCTTGTGGGTGGTTGTTCTTGCCTGAGTTTTACTGGGTTCTTCCTCCACCATTTATACTGGCCACCTGTGGTGTAAAATAGCATTAAACCCTACAACAACAACATTCATGATGACTATTTCTAATGAGTCAGGTCATATCAGAATATTATCTGAAATAATGAATCAATCAAAAATATTGCAATGTGAAAAAGTAAATTGTGTAGTTATTTGTGTTGATAAAATTTGAATTCAGTCAAATACCAATGGCTAAAATGGGTTATTCTGCTAAAAAGAAAATCAGTTAAAAATGAATAAATTGCCTTCATAAATTACCTATTGAATAATTATGGTGGTTATCAAGACAGGTGTGAATTATGGGTAATTTGTGTGCAGAATTGGGTCAAGGTTATGTACTTAGTTTCATGAGTTCATCTTCTATATAACAAACCATTTTACTGGTGCTATTCTCTCAGATTATAAATATAACTCTACCTAAAAATGTAAAAGGTATTTAGACAGAGAATAAATAAAGCATTAAAATAATTGCTAAAAAATACTCTAAGACTATCTCTAATAGGTAAATTACCAAATGGACTAATATGTATATATGCATTGAAATTAATTGTTTTCCTGTAGCACCAATATGTTAAAGGATGTGCTAAAAATAGTCTACAATGTATTACATATTAACAAGGATTACAGTATACATTTTAGTCCATGTTTGTTTGCACTAAATAGACGCCTAAACTAAAAGCAGGTGCCTGTACTAAACAGTCATCTAAAATAATGGTGGCTGCCTTACACCAAACACTCATCTTAACAAAAGTTTGCTGCCTTACCCCAAACAGTCAACCTAACTAAAGGTTGCTGCCTTACACCAAACAGTCCTCCTAACTAAAGACGGCTGCCTTAAACAAAACAGTCATCCAAACTAAAGATGGCTGCCTTATACCAAATAGTCATCCTAACTAAAGATGGATGCCTTACACCAAACAGTCATCCTAACTAAAGATGGCTGCCTTACTCCAAACAGTCATCCTAACTAAAGATGACTGCCTTACACCAAACAGTCATCCTAACTAAAGATGGCTGCCTTACACCAAACCGTTGTCCTAACTAAAGATGTCTGCCTTACATACAAAAGAACAGCACCTGTTACAGCACATGTCACCTAGCCAATAAAAGGCTAGCTGCATGAATGCATAAATTTATGCCTGCCATAACACAATGTGCCATGCAAAGATGCCTGACACGTCCAAAAACATGATTTTCAGTACCCTTAGAAAAAGAAAAGGATTTATTGGCCACTTCAAGATATGTCAGTAACATTTAGTATGCAGAAACAGTAAATAGTCTTGCTTAGAGTGTATTATGTAAAGCTATCTACAACTGATTATCATAAAAGCAATCATTAAAACAAAAAGTCAGTTAAAAATAAACAACCACTATTTCCACTATTAAATTACTGGCTAAAAATAGCTAGGGTAATGTTATACAAATCCATTGAACACTACTGTTTGGGGAGAGCCCATTAAGCTAGTTTGTGTTGGTAAGATACATAAAGTGGACTAACCCAGCTTGTCTGAACTTAGCTAAATCCAAGAAATACAAGTTGAAGCTATTACACATAAATGCCGTGAATGTTTAAGTCATCTTTATTAAGGAATGTTGGCTAGTTCACAAACAGCAGCAACATTTATTCAGAGTCAAATTTACTCCTTTGGTAGACAGGATAGTGTTGAGGAAAATGCTGAAAAATAACTGAGATTCAGTGAAGGATGAACCGAAAAGAAAAGAGAGCAAAACCCCTAATCTGGAAAAGAACCATAAACTAGGGGCTAATGGCCTCCCTATTCTATCAAAAGGATTTTCTGCAGATAAGGGGATAAATATAATACACTTTGTTGAATTCTGTTATCAGAAACATAGCTATCATCTATATCAAAATTAATATGCAGAAATCCTTTTACTAACAGTGACCATTTTCTACTATAATCCAAAATCAACATGTTCTTTCTTGGAGTAAAGGGAATAAGGGGAATATACTATATATGATAAGTTGCAATAAAATTTATAAACTTCACCTCAAGTTATTAGTAGAGATGAAATGCACAGGCAAAATGTAGTTTTAGCAACCTGGATCTAAAATTCAAAAAGATTCTTACATGGGCTAAACAAAATTATATATACCACATTATACTGAAATCAGTTATCAAGAATTTAGCTTCTTGTATAAAATAAAATGCATACAAAATCTATTTGTTAACAAGCGTACTGTGGTGACACCTAACATGTTATAGTCTTCTGTGTAGATAACTGATATATTTTGTTGAATCTATATTTCTTCAGTCACAATGGCCTTGACCTGTACACTTTTGACCCTGCAACTGACAAATTTAATTATGCAAAGTTTTGGTGAGAGCTATGATGCACTACTATTGCTGTGCTTTTCTTCTTGTGTTTAGTTACCTTGAGTCTTGAACTTTGACTACCAAACCAGTAGCGTTCTTCTTTACCCTAGTGCATTTTAGTTATGTCATGCAGAATTAATGTTATTGTGCCAGAATAATTTGTTTATTTTTGCAATCATATTGGCTCTAAAATTTTACTACAAAAAATTTAATAGGGTTCTTTAATACACCAAGTGCAAGTCATCTACATACTGAGCTTGGATGATGGAAAACTAGCTCTTATGAAGAAACCAAGTTTCTTCTTTCAGTCAGAGTGACCATGACCTTTGAACTTTGATCCAAAATCAACAGAACTACAGTACATACAAGTCATTCATAAGGTTTAGGCCAGGACTGTAAGGTAGAAGTAATCTTGCTGTTCTGAAACTATATTTGTATGTTTGCTGTTACTGTGACTTTGATCTGACCTTTCTATTTCAAAATCAATAAGGTTCATCCTCAGATCCAATGGAAGCCAGCCATAGAGCTTAGTAACCAGAGATTAAGGAAAACTAAAGTTATTGTGTGGGGAAAAAAATGCCAAACATTTTCATTTTTTCAGCCATATTGACTGTGATATTTGACTTTTCAGCCAGCAATTAACAGGAGTCTTCCTAACAAGCCAGCCATAAAGACCTCAAGTTAGAAACCAAATTGGTATTGGACAGATGGATAAATAACATCACAACAAAATATTCTAAGTTGCATGGAAGGTCAACCACCTTGACCTTGAGGGGGTCCTGATCAAAATTCAATAGGGTTCTTTTTCATGGGGCTAAGAGGGAACACATGCAGTTACTTGCACTGAAATTACTCTCTTCAACTTAAGTTGTTTCTTTTAAAATTAAAAACATCAATAAAATCTATCTTTAGCAAAAGCAATCTTAACACTGGGGCTACAAAGCTACTATTTATTGGGGTTTTAATATTGCTAAGGAGTAAATATGTTTCATTCAATTTTATTATATCTAACACAAGTTATCATCCAGAAATGAAACACAAATTCCATTCATACTAACAGTGTCCTTGACTTTGGAACTACTAACACCAAAAAACTAATGGAAACACAAATGTGTTTGCAAAAATGTATTTTATGATTTGGAAAAATCTCTGGAAACCTGCCCACCTGTCCATGGATGATGACAAATATATCTTACAGCTTTGACTGGCAGAATATAAAAATCAACTACATTTGACCATACCTGCCTAAGTAAAGGGCATTGTTCCTCTGCTGATCCTGGTGAGTGTGCTCTGGTAGGTCATATGTAGAACTATCATGGCTCATATGTTCTAAAGGAAAGAGAAAATATAATTTATTATCAGCATTTACACAAATCCATTTTGAAAAATAAGAAACTATATTTATAGTTTATTGTTTGCATTTACATGATAATTTAGTGTTAGTATTAGATAATAACAATTTGAAAAAAAGAAAACATAATTATAATTTATTGTCATTTTTAGATAACAAAATTTTGAAAAATATAATCTATTCTCAACATTTATATAAGAACATCTGGACTAGCAACTATCTCACTACATATGGTCATGCTGAGACATTAATATTTAACTTTGTGTGACAAGAATCAAGTTAGAAAGATAAATAAAGATTTTACATCAATAGAATTTCATGTGACTTCATTCATTCTTGTGAGTATCAACTTTTGCAATTTAGCAAAATAACTGTATTGTCATTGATGGATAAATTCCTGGATACACCTGTAACAGAAATGCATTTAGAACCAAGACGATTTCCATTGGGTATTACAGTTCGCAGTTTGTAACACCATAAATCCATGAAGTTGGTAATTGAAGAAAACTGGTACTCCCCTAAAAACAACATTCAATGAAAACTGACATGGCATAATAGCTGGTATTACATGAATAAAAGCTAATTCATGCCAAAATAAGTACAGCACATAAAAGAACTCCAACATTGCCAAACCAAAGCAGCCTACAACTCCTGCTAGAACTCATAGAACAACCTAGGTACATGTCATAATATCTTTGTACCTAATAATGTACCTATAATGTACCTAGGTACATGTCATAATATCTTTGTCAATAAAGTGAGCATTAAGAACCTTTAAAGTGAGCATAAAGGACTCCCTGAGTGAGCATTCTTAACTCCCAAAGTGAGCATAAAGGACTCCCTGAGTGAGCATTCTTAACTCCCAAAGTGAGCATAAAGGACTCCCTGAGTGAGCATTCTTAACTCCCAAAGTGAGCATAAAGGACTCCCTGAGTGAGCATTCTTAACTCCCTGAGTGAGCATTCTTAACTCCCAAAGTGAGCATAAAGGACTCCCTGAGTGAGCATTCTTAACTCCCAAAGTGAGCATTCTCCAGAACCTCTACTGCATATCTAAACTGTATTTCTTTAATTGTTCATTTTCTTGGTACATATAAAGTGATTGTACATATAGAACCATGATACTTGGTACATATAAAGTGATTGTACATATAGAACCATCATACTTGGTACATATAAAGTGATTGTACATATAGAACCATGATACTTGGTACATATAAAGTGATTGTACATATAGAACCATGATACTTGGTACATATAAAGTGATTGTACATATAGAAACATGATACTTGGTACATATAAAGTGATTGTACATATAGAACCATGATACTTGGTACATATAAAGTGATTGTACATATAGAACCATGATACTTGGTACATATAAAGTGATTGTACATATAGAACCATGATACATTTAGAATTGTGGCACATACAGAACCATGGCACACATGCATCAGTTATGCTGAGATATTCTGCTCATTACTTAGGAACTACTTCAGAAACCAAGCTGGTTTAATATCATTTATACATAACTATTCGATTACATAAGCCTTACATTTGATTTGATTCAGAAGAAGCATTTGAAGTATGTGTGAAATTGCTGTGAAAAAAGGAATACATTTCCAAAGCTCAAATTTTTTCCATAGTAATTTTCTTATTTGTACAAATTCTTTCATTATCATTTAGATATTCATTTCCTTTCTAATCTTGCCTTTTATTTGCATTAAATGTTTAAATGGTAGGTAATACATAATATTGTTATCAAACATAACATTAGTAGGAAAGAGCAATGTGACCATTCAGAATAGTGATATTATTTATACCTTATTTCAGGTAATTCAGCTGGTTTGAAGTTCTTCTCTTGTAAACTAATTCAGTGTTTAAAAGTTTACATTTTGTCTTTTTTATTTCTTTAATGAAATGCTAAATTTCATAAATAAAATTAACACATATTTGATAACCGACTTTCTGTTTGAATATTCACAAAGAGTAATAATTCAAATGGTCACTTATTTGTTTCATTTGAACCTAGGCTGGGAAGGAAGTTACAAACACACTTCCCACTTGGAAGGTTTAAAGTGCAATCGTGGATTTGCAAAACTGAAGTGATACCCCATTCAAAGCCAACTGTTTCCTTCTCATTCTGGACCTAGTTTTAAGAACACCTATCAGAATATCTGCTGTAACTATGAGAACATGCTGCCCATTATAAAGCAGGTTTTGAAATAGCATACAATGCATGAAATAGAAACTTACTTTTCTTCTCTGAGTGCTTCTTCTTTTTCCTCAGCCTCCTAACCTGGTCTGTAGAAGTCTGGTTTTCTACATCACTAACAGGCACTAATCTTCTCCTTGCTATCTGGTTATCTCTTTCAAGATGATGCCTACATAGAGTGTTTTCAATTTTAAAGGTATCTCTTGTCAAATATTTTGTGATTATAGGATAACTGTTAAGTAAATGGATACAATAATCATTCATAACTTCTTCATTGTGGATTTGGAAAAGATGAACTAGACAAAATGCAAGCTAAAGCTGGAGGACTTGTTTGTGGGGCAATGAAATCCATCTCTGAAATATTAATGTAGATTTTATATTCAAAACTTTGACTAAGATGTAGCTATGTAAATGTCATATATATTTAATTTAATTGTTTGTTTTAAAATGTCATTATATGCTATTGCAATGTAACATTGTATGCTGGACTTGACCTTGTCCTAAATTGAGTTCATTTTTTTCATATGTTGATTTGGGTCAGGGTTTTAGAGATTCCAAAGCAAATCTTATAGGTTATTGTATTGTAAATAAACAAGGCTAATTAAATAAAATCTAGAAGGTTAATTTCCATTAGGTAATGTTTTTTTAGAAAATGCTAATGTGACCAGAGGTTAAGATGAGAACTAATTATATTGTGATAGTGAGGATTTTATCATTTGTTCTTTAACATCTAGCACTTTTGAATTGTATTATGTTGTGACCAGTTTGGGCTGAATTTCTTTTTCTTTAAATTACTGAATTCAAGTGATTTTTATTCTCTGGAAGTACAAAAGTGCTCTGATAAAATTCTTGGATATAGACAGTCACTGGAATTTATATTGAATTCAAAACTGGAATAATATTTGTGTGATTCATTAAGAGACTGTTGACACATCAGTACTTTGTAGGCTTTATCAGACATGTCATAGCCATCAGTTTTGGATCTCTTCGGGACTTGAATTGAGTTTTATTCAGGACTTTTTATTATTAGGACTTGTGTATATAATTCTTGGATTATTTTGGGATTTAATTTGCAATAATGGAAGTACTTTTCTCTCATTTATTGATGCTCACAGGTGCGTATAACCCTACACTATCCCAGTATGCTGCTGCTATTTAGGTGTATACATCCACATTACAGTTCAAAATTAATAGCATCGGTGGTGTGACTAGCACTGAGACAAGTTAATCCCAGTTATGTAACCCAATGACTGGGATTTCCTTGTCTTTGTGCAAGCCCCATTGCTGATTATTGTTCTCACCCAATATTTCGTAAAAGTTCAAAGAACTCTTCTTTATTGGAAATTTAGCTTAGCACAGTCAACACACAGAGAATTCATCACTATTATTTCTTTACATGTATTGGTAGGTCATTCAGTCATATAATGTTTTATAAAAATTAGAATACTCATCTCAGTAGAATCCAACTGAATTTGCCACTTATATACACCCTCACCCACAAACAGCAACAACAATTATAATTGTTCAGTATTGTTAAATATTACTCAAAGAGGTCTAAAGCCATGTATTACACAAAGCAATTCTGACAAGCAGAAGGCATCAATGGTTGTGCCCATTGATAAAGTAGTTCTAAGCATGTAGACACCATGAACAAGACAACCTGATTGAGATGACAGGACTGACATAAGAGAAGTAAGTTTGGAAAGAGAGCAAGATTTCTCTGTCACATAGGTGAGAAAAAACTCACCACAACCCAGTCTGTTTCAACGTTTTAATGTTTTGGATATTGGAAGTATTAAATTTATATAATCAATACTTGTTAATTTGTATTTCATACTGGAATACTGTATGTACAATTTTCTTTGAGTATCTTTTAACCTAGGAATTTGCATTTGTTTGTTTATTGTCCATTATTCCACATGCCAGTCAGATAATTACAGATTATTGTTACTGAGTCAAAAACAGGATATAAACTAAAGTTTGTTGTTCTATCCTCTGTACCTCCTGATATTATATGATCCATTTAGGAGGACTGTAATAAATGCTGCATGCTCTCAAGGATGACTATGAATGACTATGAATGACTACAATAAATATTGCTTAAAACAATGATAAGCTTCCAATGGTTTGGTTTATCCATTCAAATAGCATGACTAGCTAATTAATCCTTTATTATTCATAATCCATACCCAGTCTGACCAAACAATGAAGTGCTGCATGAAATGGTCTGCTTATTTGAAAGAGAGTTGAGTCAACATTTAAATACAGATTAAACCTAATCACACACATTACATAGCAACCAGCATGAGCCATGGAATTGGAAACTCTACCGAACAATTTTGTCCATAACAATTACAATAGTTTTTCATCTTGAGAGAAAAATCAACCCAAAAATCTTTGTATTGCATTTTGTTATTGTATATAGATAAAGCCACTTACATCAATAATAAAGGCTATCCAGCAATTACAAGAACACTGACTACTGTGTCTAGCTAAATAGTTCCTGTAAGATATATCCACATTAAAATCAAGTGTTAAATAGCTTATTATATCTACCAATACCTTTAAATTGTCACTTTCATGCAGTCATTTGTCAGGCATGACAGTTCTTGTGATGGCTGCCTACTTTTAGGGACAATCTTAACTTATCTTCAAAGGTCACTGGATTTAGTTTACAAAAGCAAGTCAATTAAACAAGACAAAAGCTGTTTATGGCATTCTAATTAAAAACTGAAAGACATTTTCAATATTAAGTACTGTCTTGTGAGGATGGGAAGGGGATAATGTTTTTTGGACAAATTATTTAAGTGAGTGTTCCAAAGTATAGTTCAAGGAAATAATAGTTATAAAGTCTTCCAACAGACACTTAGAGACATGATGATCAACTGTAAATGCTATTATTGGAAATTTGTTTCAACAAAATAGCAAAATTATAAGCTATGATATTTGAAGATAGTTCCTGTCATTGTCCTTGCATCACTTGTGGGAAACATATAGGGGATCATTTTTCCTATAAGTCAGTTTAGTCTGGCTTAGTTCCAAGGCCTTATTTAGTTTTGCAATGACCCTATTCATTCTGACCATGACCATTTGTAGTCATATCAATCTTGCCACAATCCTATTCAGTCTTGCCATCCATGACCCTATTCAGTCATAGCATGGCCCTACCAAGTCTTGTAATGAACAGATTCAGTCAAACCAAAACCATATTCAGTCTTGCCATGACCCTATTCAGTCATAGCATGACCCTACCAAGTCTTGTAATGAACAGATTCAGTCAAACCAAAACCATATTCAGTCTTGCCATGACACTATTCAACTCATCCTTGAACTAACACTACATCTGTATTTTGTGAAACATATGCATTATGACTCTTTGGGAATCCTGAAGTTCTAATGCATCTTGTCAACTATATTGTCCTAAATATCAATGTTCACACATATATTCATAATGCTTAATATGGTACCATTCAAAGTATAACAAGTTGTGACAAGAAAGAAACACTGATATAGCTCAGTTATTACTTGTACCAAAAAATGAGTAATGTTTGGTTCCAGATTCTGCTTTAGCATAATTATTATCCTTAGTAACTATGACCAACTGGTTTAATAATTAAAAAAACTGGCACTTTAGAAAAGTAGTAAGAGAGGATGCAAGTCAAAGATTTGCATGGAACAAATGTTTTACTATGTTATTATATAAATACTGGTATCTCTTCTTTCACCATTAAAATCTGATACAAATTCAAAGGCTAAGAATGACAAAGCATTCAATTGTGAAAATGCTGTCATGTCTACTTCATGAATAAAGTACACAATTGCAAAATTTCATGTCAGTTTAGCATTAAGAATAGTTCTTAGCAACTATTTTACTTCTTATGGTTACTAACATTAGAGACGAAGGTCAATGCACACATTAAATGTAATGACCAATATATGCAACAGTCTCTACACTAAAGAAACTGATCATTGTTTATATTCACTGCAGCATGTGTCACTTTTACCTGCATGTACCTTTTTTCCAGTCATCTTTACCAGTCATCAATGTGATACAGTGTTGATGAATGGCACATGTACCTTTTTCCCAGTCATCTTTACCAGTCATCAATGTGATACCTGCATGTACCTTTTTCCCAGTCATCTTTACCAGTCATCAATGTGATACAGTGTTGATGAATGGCACATGTACCTTTTTCCCAGTCATCTTTACCAGTCATCAATGTGATACAGTGTTGATGAATGGCATATGTACCTTTTCCCAGTCATCTTTACCAGTCATCAATGTGATACAGTGTTGATGAATGGCACATGTACCTTTTTCCCAGTCATCTTTACCAGTCATCAATGTGATACAGTGTTGATGAATGGCACAAGTACCTTTTTCCCAGTCATCTTTACCAGTCATCAATGTGATACAGTCATCAATGTGATACAGTCATCAGTGTGATACAGTGTTGATGAATGGCACATGTACCTTCTACTTCATCTTTGCCCTTTTTAAATATGCTCCAACTGACAAAGCGTTTAAGTAAAATAAATGTGCCTAGATGGAGGGAACATATTTTTGCATGGATCTTTACAGCTTGAAAAAAAAAACATGCCTGAAGGTACTACATACACATTATTAAAAAATATGGTTTCTTTTACATCTAATTTCAGCTTTTAACACTCCAAGATTGATTCTCTTCACTGTATTACTCAGAATCTGACACATTAATTCCAATCCATGTCTCTCTTGCCATTATTGTAACTAGAATTGTAGCCAGCAAAGTGCTTTTCATTTCTTTTCTTTCTTACTTTATATATCAGCGTTATAGAAACCCTTCTGACCTGGATGGGGTTGCTTAGGTGTTTCTCTGATCTGACTGGTTGTGCCATGTGTCTCTCTGATTTGGTAGAAGGTGTGTTAGGTGCCCTTCTGAATGCAATAATGTGCCATAAGTGTCCTTTTAGCTTGCCAGAACAAATTCTAGGTGCCCTTCTGGCCTGTCAGAATATGTTCCAGATACCCTTATGACCTGGTAAAGCAAGCTTCATTTGCCTTTCCTAGCAATGCATGCTTCAGATTAAATAATGGCCTAGCAAAGCATATTTAAGATGCCCTTATGACCTGGCAAAGCATATTTCAGATGCCATAATGGCCTGGCAAAGCATATTTCAGATGCCCTTATGACCTAGCAAAGCATATTTCAGATGCCCTAATGGCCTGGCAAAGCATATTTCAGATGCCCTTATGACCTGGCAAAGCATATTTCAGATGCCCTAATGGCCTGGCAAAGCATTGCTTTAGGTGTCATTACTGGCAATGCATACTTCATATTCCCTAATGGCCTGGCAAAGCATATTTCAGATGACCTAATGTCCTGTAAAAGCATATTTCAGATGCCCTAATGGCCTGGCAAAGCATTGCTTAAGGTGCCATTCTGGCAACCTTTTACTGTGACATTTTCAGAGTCTGTAAAAACCACTAAATATGACCAAAATTATCAGGTATTTAACTTGGCATCATGAGTATAATTATTTTGCTCAAAAAGAGGGATATTCCCAGGCAAACTAAGGAGGTAATTTGTTCAATTCAACTTGGATTCAGTGTAACGATTATTTTTAAGGTAGGAGAGAGAGAGAGGAGCAAGCACAATACAACAAAATCAGAGTGATAAGTCCTTCAAGTACATTTAAATGAAATAGCCCTGAGGAAGGTATACCTATACAGTATATATAGTTTGATGTCAAATGTGGCAGAAAGCTGGAAATTAAATAATGCAGAGAAACCATATTGTCCACCAACAGTCAAAATAGACAAATATGGAACTGAGTGAAGGACAGAGATTAACCTAAACTTACTTTTCTCTCCTCTTCTTGTCCTCTTCTTCGATCCGTTTTTGGAATAGGAACATTTTCTGTAAAAACAAAATTATGAGTGTGTAAATATAATTTTGAAAATAAATGGAACATGTCAAAATCAAAATCAAAATATATTTTGAAATCAAACTAAAATTCATTTTTGTCTCAAATATCTGTAACAAATATATGTGGGTCTTAATTTGAAGTAATTTGTATGAGCTTTAATTTTAACTAATTCAATTGGTTTTTAATTCATATCTAGAAATGACACAATTTATATGCATTTTAATTCAACTGATTTATATGGGTCATAATTTAAACTAACTTGCATCTTAATTTGAATTTATGATGTGGGTCCTCATTTTAACCAATATATATCTTAATCTGAAATAATTTATATGGGTCTTAATTTAAACTAATTGATATGGGTTTCAAATTGAATTAATTAGTCTTATTTTGAACTAATTTATATGGGTTTTATTTCAAATTTATATGGGTCTTATTTTGAACTAATTTATATGGGTTTCAATTTGAATTAATTTATATGGGTCTTATTTTGAACTGATTTATATGGGTCTTATTTTGAACTGATTTATATGGGTCTTATTTTGAGCTGATTTATATGGGTCTTTTTTTGAGCTGATTTATATGGGTCTTATTTTGAACTAATTTATATGGGTTTCAATTTGAATTAATTTACATGGGTCTTATTTTGAACTGATTTATATGGGTCTTATTTTGAGCTGATTTATATGGGTCTTTTTTGAGCTGACTTATATGGGTCTTCTTTTGAACTTTTTTAAATGGGTTTCAATTTGAATTAATTTATATGGTTTTCAATATGAACTAATTTATATGGGTCTTACTTTAAACTAATTTTATGGGTTTCAATTTGATCTAATTTATATGGATTTCAATATGAACCAAATTATATAGATTTAAATTTGAACTAATTTATGTGAGTGTTAGTTTTAACTAATTTACATGGGTATCAATTTGAAATTATTTATATGGGTATCAATTTGAACTAATTTTTATGGGTATCAATTTGAACTAATCTACATGGGTATCAATTTGAACTAATTTATATGGGTGTTAGTTTAACTAATTTATATGGGTATCAGTTTGAACTAATTTACATGAGTGTCAATTTGAACTAATTTACATGGGTATCAATTTGAACTAATTTACATGGGTATCAATTTGAACTAATTTACATGGGTATCAATTTGAACTAATTTATATGGGTGTTAGTTTGAACTAATTATATGGGTATCAGTTTGAACTAATTTACATGAGTATCAATTTGAACTAATTTACATGGGTATCAATTTGAAATAATTTATATGGGATTCAATTTGAAATAATTTATATGGGATTCAATTTGAACTAATTTATATGGGTGTTAGTTTGAACAAATTTACATGGGTATCAATTTGAACTAATTTATATGGGTATCAATTTGAACTAATTTACATGGGTTTCAATTTGAACTAATTTTTATGGGTCTTTTTTTGAACTGATTTACATGGGTGTTAGTTTGAGCTAATTTACATGGGTTTCAATTTCTAATTTATATGGGTCTTATTTTGAACTGATTTACATGGGTATCAATTTGTACTAATTTATATGGGTGTTAGTTTGAACTAATTTATATGGGTATCAATTTGAACAAATTTACATGGGTATCAATTTAAAATAATTTACATGGGTTTCAATTTGAACTAATTTTTATGGGTCTTTTTTTGAACTGATTTACATGGGTGTTAGTTTGAGTTATTTACATGGGTTTCTATTTGAACTAATTTATATGGGTCTTATTTTGATCTAATTTACATGGGTGTTAGTTTGAACTAATTTACATGTGTCTCAATTTGAACTAATTTACATGGGTCTTACTTTGAACTGATTTACATGGGTGTCAGTTTGAACTAATCTACATGGGTTTCAATTGTAAGAGCTTTTGATACATTTTTCTCAGTAAGTAGGCCTTCATGCAGTAGATAAGATGGACAAAACTGAATATTCTTAAGATGTACAGGGTGGGTAGGGAAGTAGTTTTAGTATCAGCATTATCATCTCATTTCTATTATTTCTTTCAACACAAAGCTAAATTAAACAACAAATTGTTTGCTTAATAATAATAGATTTTATCATTAGCAAATAGAAGCAATATAACCCATAAATTTCAAAAGTTATGGAAAGCTGTACACACACACATAAATATATATATATATATATATATATATATATATATATATATATATATATATATATATATATTTATATATATATATATATATATATATATATATATATATATATATATATATGTATGTATATATATATATATATATATATATATATATATATATATATATATATATATATATATATATATATATATATATATATATATACATTAAACTTTTTCATTAGCAGATACCCTACATGTATCAAGGATTTTGGAAAATCCCCATTTCTGTGGTAGAGATTATTCCATCTGCAAGTTTGGCCATCATTAAACTGAAATAGCATCATTTGTCATTACTTGTATCTATGTGGGTGGATTAAGTTTTACTGCTCCAACTGGAAAGTTGCAGCAATCTAATTATGTAAAAGTATGTGTACTCTACATCATAGAGGACTCTCTTGTTGGCTGTGCTACAGGAGATATTGCTGAATGTTCTTTATAAGTTCCATTTAGTTTCCAATGATCTGCTAGAAGTGTATTGACATATATGTGTATTGCACAAGAAGAAAGTCTTGAGCAGACAATGCCATAAGAATATATTTACATGCCTAAAAATTTAGAATTTAATTAATATTGTGATTTTAAGAACAGTATCAGAGAGAGAGAGAGAGAGAGAGATAGAGAGAGAGAGAGAAATTCTACTTTTAAACAAACACTGATATCTTGCTCCAAATTGAAATTTTCCAATAACTTGAGGTCTAACAAAGAGTTTCACTTTCATGAAACAGTGCTTTGCTGACTACCAAGCCAAGTTTCTTATCTTTTCCATAATGCTGAATTAGGTTTTAGAGTCTACCAATGTCACATATTGCTTGTTCTTATCTTTTCCATAATGCTGTACACTGTATTAGGTTTTTAAGTGCATCATTGCCACACATTGTTTGATCAGAGATGTGTTATAATGAATTAATATTTGTACTTTTTTAATTTTTTAGAGTTTTATTTATTTGTTAGTGATTTGCAACCCAGTAACACTTATTACTTAGAAAATACCTTATAACAGAAGTAAGAGAGTGACTTTGAGCCATTCTTTCATTATGCCAAACCATGCCTCAATCTGGCATTTCCAGACTCAGTTGTGAGTTCTTTGATTTGGCAAACATTTTTAATTCTTCATATCCAAAGGATAAAAACCACAAAACTATAATTATTAAAAATGTTAAGCAAGAACATCAAAATGATATGATCTGCTGATTTTGAAACAAATTTCTTACTCTTTTAATGTGTAAGGACTGTATAGATTCCAAAGGTGTGAATATCCAGGTATCCATGATCTTTCATGCAAAACTATGGAATTCTCTCAATGATTTTATAGACTGGGAGCTTACTGTGTAGATGATCCATGCAAAGACTCAACTAAATAAGTTTCTGCCAACTAAATCAGCCACATGTTTAGTGTGTTAGGTTTTCCATATATGTTTGTAGTATTTGGTTATATCATATTAGTTTTTAATGTCTGACTTCAATTCAGAAGTAAATCTTCCTTCTCAAACATCAGTGCCAAAACAACAATCAAACCAGACACCTTTTTGATGGTTGCTAGGAGTACATGTACTTCCTAACTGACCATTGGTAACAAGAAAAGTGGCTGATTTTCAAAGTAAGAAGGGCACTTCTTGGCTGATATTTAATAAAAGATTAACAAAACAAGGGACAAAGTAACCTTTTCACAAAAATCATTTTGTTGATGACAAATGAGAGAAAAGAGCCTTCTTATAGAGTTTAGTCAAATTTTGTGCATTCTCAAATAATCAGTGACATTTTCTATTTCTGTGCCATTGGATTAAGAACAGTTTCTAGCTCAGCTTATGCTTTTTTATTATATAAATATATAATGCCTAATTGCCCTTACAGAATAAAACTGAAAAAGAATTAATATTAATTTCATTGTGTCCATTGTTCTCCATCAAGCATACACATTAAATAATATGGCCTTTTTTTGCTATCACCAATGGTCATAATTATACATCTAAAAGTTTATCTTCATAAATAAAATTAATACTATTTCATGTAGTTGGACATCAATTCAATTTGATAAATTAACTATGCTGTTTTCTTGGCATAAATGGGATAGAAATCATGTCTAAAAGACCACTGCAATACAAATAACTATTACACATGAACAGATTCAGCATTTCCACTAAGATGAGGCCTTTTTGTATTTTTTCTAAAACATTAACATGCAATATTTTGAAAAAAGGCTTTGGGAAAAGTAATGGAATTAAAGGGAACCTATGATCAATTAATAACCTATACATACACTTTTATGAGAACTTATTTACAGCAAAAGAATGCCAAGGTTACCACTTGATGTGTGTACATTTCTTCATTTATATACATTAACAGATACATGTACATAATTTTGATCAATAGGGATGTACCTTTTAGATCGGTAATTATTTTGATGTATAATCTCCAATGGACAGGGGTTGCAAGAAAACCATGAAATTTGAATCCTGGTATTTTCTCTATCTTACACACATGTAAATTTCCTACCGCTGACAAATACCATAGGCAATGTTACTGCTGTATAGTTTGTACAGGTGAAGGTAAACAGCAGGATATGTGATCATATTACCACAAACAAAATGGTGGCATGATTACCAGCTTTCATAAAATGGTGCAAAATATTATTTGGACAGCTGGCTGAGGTCCCAAAACACAACTGGTTCAAACTTGTAGATTTACTATAAGATCTGGAAATTCACTCAAATTAAAATGTCTCACATCATAATAGATAGCCTTTCAATGCCAATGTGACCCATTAAAACAGTGGTCACACTTGTTGGTCTTTTTTTGCACAGATCTGCTAGTGTCCTACCAGTTTGTTTCTGCCTGCTTGAGAATTTGTGATGGCACATGAGTTGGTGGCTTCATACTGTGTATATCACCAGTCATGCCATAACAGTAAGACTTACCTGCTACTTAGAGTCAGGCATTCAGTGAACCATACCCAAAATATCATAAGAGTCATGGAAGAGTGACCTTTGATATTGAGTAACCAGTATGTAGGTTGGCAACCAAGCTGGAAGGCACAATGAAGGCTTCCACAAGTGCAACTGTAACAGCAGAAACAACAGCATGGTAGTTGTGACTGCCTGTCTGTGCTAGTGGCTTCTGAGATGGCAAAAGAGTAGGTCAGCCTCTTATGTACAGGCCTTGAGCAATGAAGTGATTGCAGAATCTATTACATATATGAGGCTATTCTAGGGCCTGGATGACTGCTTCACTGGAGTCATCTCCCCTTAGCATGTACACAGTAGTTATGAACCACTTTGTGACCACAGACAGCTGCAGGCACCTCATAAAGGATCTAAAAGATGAGCCACTCATCCAGACATCTGTGATGAGTATCAGCAGTCACATCTTCTTCAGGTTTGGATTGACACTAGTAAAACTTTTGCTGGTATGATAACATACAGGCAAGTTAAAAAAAGACAAGAGTGAAAAAAAAAATCAAATAATGCTTTTGGCAGCTGAACTTTCAATACAACTTAATCCATGGCAGGAAGAAAGGGCTTGTGCATCTCCTGGCACTGAACCCTATCAAATATGACAAAACATTTTCTATCATGTTTTTAAGCGGCTTCTTCTTGGTACATAAGACTTCCTCAATCTCTTGATAGAACCCCTATATGGTAATGTGCAGCCCATTATGCTCCACAATTGGAAGGGGCTTTACATGCCTCACAGCTCCACTCACTTGAAAAACTAAAAAGAAAAACTAAGATAGGTTTATGTGTGTGCACTTTGACCATGCATACTTTTGTGTGCCTCTGGGTTAGGATAAATGCAAATGTCTTCTGGGAAAGAGGATGTTGCTATATGGTTTATCTGGTACATCTGCTACTATCTAATGCCAATAAGGTAGAACAGGCATTGCACTGACAGCAGGTTTTCTGGCAATGTTGATTCTTTGCACATTGTACTTTGCAGTTAATCCAGTACTCTGACTTGACCAGATAAACATCACTGTTGATAGGGGTCATGCCGATGACCCCAGCTGCAGCTGCATTTTGCATCATCATCATGAGCTTTACACTGGAGGTTGGAGCAATCTAATCAGAAGGGATCATCAGCAAAGTAGGTTTTCACATACTACTGCCAGGCTAGGTGCACAGGCTTGATGAAGATGGAGTTAGTTGTGATCTGTACAACCTCAATGGGGATCATATGCATTGGACAACCTCTGCAGCATGCTAATTAGGATGATACCACTAACATGGAGACACAGCAGACTTAGTTGTCACTGTATGTGTTGACATACCCCAATGGTGCCTTGTTATAACTGACCTAAGTGCTAGCCTCTCTGCAGGTGCTTAACAAACATTCAAGCACCCTTGAGTCATTGGTCAGGCAGAAAGGTAGTGTGCTTTCAGTCATTCAGACTGCTAGCTTTGAATATACTAATAATATTTCAACCGACTTCCTGCCAGCCAGACTTTGGTTTGTTTTTTTGTATGATACAATGGTGTTGGACTCCTCATGATGAGTGAGCATGCCTACCCAGACTGCAGTAGCATAATGGGAGCCCATCAACAGTACTTTTCAGTCATCTTTGTCTTCCCTGAGTTGACTGGCAGACAATTCAGGCAGAAATTACTGCAAGAATTCTAGTGTTGAACTTCCATGAATGCATTTGTGCAAAGCCCATTACGTCTGTGGTAGGTTACATGACCCATTAATACACAAAGGGTCATTTCTTGGAATGAGTAGCTTAACAATTTGAAACATAGGTGCATTCAGTAATCCCCATTAAGCAATAACAGACAACCATGTCAAGGCTTACAATTTCCTCCATATTATAGTCACTGTGGCTGTTTCAAAGCCCTGTGTGCAAACTTGACATGTGCTCACTGGAATTAATCAGGCATGGACATTGATCTGAATTTCCAACTGTTTTGCAAACTCACAGAATTGACCATGAGAAATACTTCACTAACAACCAAGGTTGATTTATCATCAGCATGTCTGTGTACCTATTACAATATCTAATAATTGCATCTGCTTTTTTCTGGTAGAGGGGTTCTTTAGTGCCCTGCAAGCAGAAATTGCTATCCTGACCACCAATAATTCACATGGCTTTTCGGTTAGAGACCATGGTCCGATGGATGCCATCCCAAGTCTTTTGCTCATAGAACTACATTATATGTACTGCATAAAATAGCAGGTTGCTGGTCAGGCATGCTGTTTGTGGAAAATGAACTGTCTTCTAATAACCTTATCTCTGGTAGACCTTGCTGTGATGGAATTTTGCCACCATTTCCCCTTCCCATGTACTTCTGCCATCAACAGGTTGAACTTGTCCATTATCACACATTCATCCATGTACTGAATTTGGGAGAGGAGCTTAATGCAAATAAAGTACACTCTATTAGCTGGGAGGTCTGGGATGGATGACAGCCATGCATGCATTGCTCATCTGACTGCAGGATCAGGTGTTCCCCTCAAACTCAGTGAAACCCCATTGGTCATACTCTTTGCCCCATCAGTCTCTGCACAACAGAAGCTGTGATACCATCTCAAATCTAAAGTTTTCGGAATTGGTACAGAGTGTGGTGTTGCTTAGTCAAGGTCAAATTGACCTTGAGCTACTTAAACTCAATGGTTCCTGTGGGAGATTGATTTCTGCCTTTCCCTCTCTGCTGTCTACTCCACCATCTCAATACACACAAACACTGTCTCACCAGTTCACAGTAGTCAAGCCCTTCCAGGAGCTGTTGCAATGCTTCACAGCTTTAGTGGTAAGGAGTCAGACACATGTCATTGTGGTATACCCTAAATATGCTGCACCTATAAAATGTATATGTGTTATCATAATTTCATTATCAACTTTGCACTATACAGTATGCAACATGTCCCAAATACATTAAAGTATATTGCATGTAACATGTTTCCTGCATGACATAAATTAGCATAAACATGCTGCTTAATCTTCAGTATGGCCATCACCAGCCTATGCTGCACTCTAGTCTTCTTTTCCTTGCACAGTAGCATGGCCATCACCAGACTATGCTGCACTCTAGTCTTCTTTTCCTTGCATGGTAGCATGGCCATCACCAGCCTATACTGCACTCTAGTCTTCCTTTCCTTGCATAGTAGAATGGCCATCACCAGACTATACTGCACTCTAGTCTTCTTTTCCTTGCATAGTAGCATGGCCATCACCAGCCTATACTGCACTCAAGTCTTCTTTTCCTTGCATGGTAGCATGGCCATCACCAGCCTATACTGCACTCTAGTCTTCTTTTCCTTGCATAGTAGCATGGCCATCACCAGACTATGCTGCACTCTAGTCTTCTTTTCCTTGCATGGTAGCATGGCCATCACCAGCCTATACTGCACTCTAGTCTTCCTTTCCTTGCATAGTAGCATGGCCATCACCAGACTATACTGCACTCAAGTCTTCTTTTCCTTGCATGGTAGCATGGCCATCACCAGCCTATAATGCACTCTAGTCTTTTTTTCCTTGCACAGTAGCATGGCCATCACCAGCCTATACTGCACTCTAGTCTTCTTTTCCTTGCATAGTAGCATGGCCATCACCAGCCTATACTGCACTCTAGTCTTCTTTTCCTTGCATGGTAGCATGGCCATCACCAGCCTATACTGCACTCTAGTCTTCTTTTCCTTGCATAGTAGCATGGCCATCACCAGACTATGCTGCACTCTAGTCTTCTTTTCCTTGCATGGTAGCATGGCCATCACCAGCCTATACTGCACTCTAGTCTTCCTTTCCTTGCATAGTAGCATGGCCATCACCAGACTATACTGCACTCAAGTCTTCTTTTCCTTGCATGGTAGCATGGCCATCACCAGCCTATAATGCACTCTAGTCTTTTTTTCCTTGCACAGTAGCATGGCCATCACCAGCCTATACTGCAATCTAGTCTTCTTTTCCTTGCATAGTAGCATGGCCATCACCAGCCTATACTGCACTCTAGTCTTCTTTTTCTTGCATGGTAGCATGGCCATCACCAGCCTATACTGCACTCTAGTCTTCTTTTCCTTGCATAGTAGCATGGCCATCACCAGCCTATACTGCACTCTAGTCTTCTTTTCCTTGCATGGTAGCATGGCCATCACCAGCCTATACTGCACTCTAGTCTTCTTTTCCTTGCTTGGTAGCATGGCCATCACCAGCCTATACTACACTTTAGTCTTCTTTTCCTTGCATGGTAGCATGGCCATCAACAGCCTATACTGCACTCTAGTCTTCTTTTCCTTGCATGGTAGCATGGCCATCACCAGCCTATACTGCACTCTAGTCTTCTTTTCCTTGCACAGTAGCATGGCCATCACCAGCCTATACTGCACTCTAGTCTTCTTTTCCTTGCACAGTAGCATGGCCATCACCAGCCTATACTGCACTCTAGTCTTCTTTTCCTTGCATGGTAGCATAGCCATCACCAGCCTATAATGCACTCTAGTCTTCTTTTCCTTGCATGGTAGCATGGCCATCACCAGCCTATACTGCACTCTAGTCTTCTTTTCCTTGCATAGTAGCATGGCCATCACCAGCCTATACTGCACTCTAGTCTTCTTTTCCTTGCACAGTAGCATGGCCATCACCAGCCTATTCTGCACTCTAGTCTTGCTTTCCTTGCACAGTAGCATGGCCATCACCAGTCTATACTGCACTCTAGTCTTCTTTTCCTTGCACAGTACCATGGCCATCACCAGCCTATACGTCACTCTAGTCTTCTTTTCCTTGCATGGTAGCATGGCCATCACCAGCCTATACTGCACTCTAGTCTTCTTTTTCTTGCACAGTAGCATGGCCATCACCAGCCTATACTGCACTTTAGTCTTCTTTTCCTTGCATGGTAGCATGGCCATCACCAGCCTATATTGCACTTTAGTCTTCTTTTTCTTGCATGGTAGCATGGCCATCACCAGCCTATACTGCACTCTAGTCTTCTTTTCCTTGCATGGTAGCATGGCCATCACCAGCCTATACTACACTTTAGTCTTCTTTTCCTTGCATGGTAGCATGGCCAACAACAGCCTATACTGCACTCTAGTCTTCTTTTCCTTGCACAGTAGCATGGCCATCACCAGCCTATACTGCACTCTAGTCTTCTTTTCCTTGCACAGTCGTATGGCCATCACCAGCCTATACTGCACTCTAGTCTTCTTTTGCTTGCACAGTAGCTTGGCCATCAACAGCCTATACTGCACTCTAGTCTTCTTTTCCTTGCATGGTAGCATGGCCATCACCAGCCTATACTGCAATTTAGTCTTCTTTTCCTTGCACAGTAGCATGGCCATCACCAGCCTATACTGCACTCTAGTCTTCTTTTCCTTGCATGGTAGCATGGCCATCACCAGCCTATACTGCACTCTAGTCTTCTTTACCTTGCACAGTAGCATGGCCATCACCAGCCTATACTGCACTCTAGTCTTCTTTTCCTTCATGGTAGCATGGCCATCACCAGCCTATACTGCACTCTAGTCTTCTTTTCCTTGCACAGTAGCATGGCCATCACCAGCCTATACTGCACTCCAGTCTTCTTTTCCTTGCACAGTAACATAGCCATCACCAGCGTATAATGTACTCTAGTCTTCTTTTCCTTGCATGGTAGCATGGCCATCACCAGCCTATACTGCAGTCTAGTCGTCTTTTCCTTGCACAGTAGCGTGGCCATCACCAGCCTATACTGCACTCTAGTCTTCTTTTTCTTGCATGGTAGCATGGCCATCACCAGCCTATACTGCACTCTAGTCTTCTTTTTCTTGCACAGTAGCATGGCCATCAACAGCCTATACTGCACTCTAGTCTTCTTTTCCTTGCATGGTAGCATGGCCATCACCAGCCTATACTGCAGTCTAGTCGTCTTTTCCTTGCACAGTAGCGTGGCCATCACCTGCCTATACTGCACTCTAGTCTTCTTTTCCTTGCATGGTAGGATGGCCATCAACAGCCTATACTGTACTCTAGTCTTCTTTTCCTTGCATGGTAGGATGGCCATCACCAGCCTATACTGCACTCTAGTCTTCTTTTCCTTGCATGGTAGCATGGCCAACACCAGACTATGCTGCACTCTAGTATTCTTTTCCTTGCACAGTAGCATGGCCATCACCAGCCTATACTGCACTCTAGTCTTCTTTTCCTTGCACAGTAGTATGGCCATCACCAGCCTATACTGCACTCTAGTCTACTTTTCCTTGCATGGTAGCATGGCCATCACCAGCCTATACTGCACTCTAGTCTTCTTTTTTTTGCATGGTATCATGGCCATCACCAGCCTATATTGCACTCTAGTCTTCTTTTCCTTGCACAGTAGCATGGCCATCACCAGCCTATACTGCACTCTAGTCTTCTTTTCCTTGCATAGTAGCATGACCATCACCAACCTATACTGCACTCTAGTCTTCTTTTCCTTGCACAGTAGCATGGCCATCACCAGCCTATACTGCACTCTAGTCTACTTTTCCTTGCATGGTACCATGGCCATCACCAGCCTATACTGCACTCTAGTCTTCTTTTCCTTGCACAGTAGCATGGCCATCACCAGACTATACTGCACACTAGTCTTCTTTTTCTTGCATGGTAGCATGGCCATCACCAGCCTAAACTGCACTTTAGTCTTCTTTTCCTTGCACAGTAGCATGGCCATCACCAGCCTATACTGCACTCTAGTCTTCTTTTCCTTGCACAGTAGCATGGCCATCAGCAGCTTATACTGCACTCTAGTCTTCCTTTTCTTGCACAGTAGCATGGCCATCACCAGACTATACTTCACTCTAGTCTTCTTTTTCTTGCATGGTAGCATGGCCATCACCAGCCTATACTGCACTCTAGTCTTCTTTTTCTTGCATGGTAGCATGGCCATCACCAGCCTATACTGCACTATAGTCTTCTTTTCCTTGCACAGTAGCATGGCCATCACCAGCCTATACTGCACTCTAGTCTTCTTTTCCTTGCACAGTAGCATGGCTATCACCAGCTTATACTGCACTCTAGTCTTCTTTTTCTTGCACAGTAGCATGGCCATCACCAGCCTATACTGCACTCTAGTCTTCTTTTCCTTGCACAGTAGCATGGCTATCACCAGCTTATACTGCACTCTAGTCTTCTTTTTCTTGCACAGTAGCATGGCCATCACCAGCCTATACTGCACTCTAGACTTCTTTTCCTTGCACAGTAGCATGGCCATCACCAGCCTATACTGCACTCTAGTCTTCTTTTCCTTGCACAGTAGCATGGCTATCACCAGCTTATACTGCACTCTAGTCTTCTTTTTCTTGCACAGTAGCATGGCCATCACCAGCCTATACTGCACTCTAGACTTCTTTTCCTTGCACAGTAGCATGGCTATCACCAGCTTATACTGCACTCTAGTATTCTTTTCCTTGCATGGTAGCATGGCCATCACCAGCCTATACTGCACTCTAGACTTCTTTTCCTTGCACAGTAGCATGGCCATCACCAGCCTATACTGCACTCTAGTCTTCTTTTCCTTGCACAGTAGCATGGCCAACACCAGTCTATACTGCACTCTAGTCTTCTTTTTCTTGCACAGTAGCATGGCCATCACCAGCCTATACTGCACTTTAGTCTTCTTTTCCTTGCATGTTGTCATGGCCATCACCAGCCTATACTGCACTTTAGTCTTCTTTTCCTTGCATGTTGTCATGGCCATCACCAGCCTATACTGCACTTTAGTCTTCTTTTCCTTGCATAGTAGCATGGCCATCACCAGCCTATACTGCACTCTAGTCTTCTTTTCCTTGCACAGTAGCATGGCCATCACCAGCCTTTACTGCACTCTAGTCTTCTTTTCCTTGCACAGTAGCATGGCCATCACCAGCCTATACTGCACTTTAGTCTTCTTTTCCTTGCATAGTAGCATGGCCATCACCAGCCTTTACTGCACTCTAGTCTTCTTTTCCTTGCATGGTAGCATGGCCATCACCAGCCTATACTGCACTCTAGTCTTCTTTTCCTTGCATAGTAGCATGGCCATCACCAGCCTTTACTGCACTCTAGTCTTCTTTTCCTTGCACAGTAGCATGGCCGTCACCAGCCTATACTGCACTCTAGTCTTCTTTTCATTCCATGGCATCATGGCCATCATCAGCCTATACTGCACTCTAGTCATCCTTTCCTTGCATGGTAACATGGCCCTTACATTGTTCCTGATGCTTGCATAGACATCATGGCATTGGTAGTGCATGCACATTTCTGAGCCTTTGCAGGTGCACCTTACAATATTTTATGATACATGACAACCCACATCACTGTTTCCTCCAGCAATGGCTACTGACATATTCTATAGTTTTGCACTGTACCGGCATATCAAATGCCACATACATTTCTTAAAATGTTTTTCTTAATCAAAATTACATTTTGTCTGAAAATACTTTTGTGTGTACACAGCTTAGAGAATTATAAGCTGTGTAGTCTACCAATATAACAAAAGCAAATGAACCATATGTAGGAGCATTCGTGCAAGGTCAAATGGTTGCTCTGACCACCATAAACCCCTTTCCCCAATCAAGTTGCATGGTCAGTTGAAAAATTGATGAATTCCTTTGTATGCTACATGCCATCTGTGTATGGCTGAGGAATAACAGAAAAAAGGGGCCAACATAAACAGAAAAAAGGCAGCTGCCAGAAAGGCAAATGAAACAGGCATTGGCAGCTAACAGAAAGGCAAAAGGATTTAAACTTACTTCATGGTCTCTGCCAGCTGAACAAATCATTCATTGGATCAGCTGATAAGAGTGGGTGATCATAGCACCATTTTCTCTCTGGGGGAGCCTTTGGGGACCCATCTCTCTATCAAATCCCTGCAGGTCTCAAAATAGTGGTATGATCAACTACCTTTCTGCTTGGTTTGAAATTAGTATCAGTAATAGTCAAGTTTATGCATTGGCATTTCTCCAATCTGTTTATTTAGCATGTTGAATCACCATGTGAATGCAGTAAAGTTGGTGAGGGGTGGCATTCAATCCACTGAGACTGCCACATAATTACTGAATGAGTCCACTAGATTGAATGGAGGCTCATTGGCTTAGTAAACATCTATGAGATGTTGTGAACATATGCCATTCATACTGGACACTTAAATCAATTGCTTTTCTGTATTCATGTTGCCACATTGAGCAGATAAATCCAAATGCATGTACTGCTTATGTATAGCAAATAATTTGAGTTTTTATGACAAATGTTTGAAAAATCTCTAACAGTCTATTTGCCCAGTCAGACAAGAAATCACCTATTTTTACTTGCCCAGTCAGACAAATACCACCTATCTTTTTTGCCATGTCAAAAAAGTACCACCTATTTTTACTTGTCCAGTCAGATAAGTACTACAGAGATATAGTTGCCCAGAATAAACTTGTACTCAAGTGGTTATAATAGAAAAACAAGATGATGATGAAAATGACATAAATTCAAAAGGTAAACAGTTGTCACCAGAACTAATCCTGCGATCATCCACCTAACACTAACTGTGAGTAATTGCAATCCAAAATCAGTCTGCCTTCCTTCTGGTAAGCATTTATTTATGATGAAGCGTATGGGTGAAGTGTTTGTAGAAGGTTAATAACAAACAATGAAAAACATAATTCTGGTAAAAAGCACTGCCTTTGATGAAAAACATAATTCTAGTAGAGAGCACTGACTTTGACTAGAAACATAATTCTAGTAGAGAGCACTGACTTTAACTAGAAACATAATTCTAGTAGAGAGCACTGACTTTGACTAGAAACAATTCTAGTAGAGAGCACTGACTTTGACTAGAAACATAATTCTAGTAGAGAGCACTGACTTTGACTAGAAACATAATTCTAGTAGAGAGCACTGACTTTGACTAGAAACATAATTCTAGTAGAGAGCACTGACTTTGACTAGAAACATAATTCTAGTAGAGAGCACTGACTTTGACTAGAAACATAATTCTAGTAGAGAGCAATGACTTTGACTAGAAACATAATTCTAGTAGAGAGCAATGACTTTGACTAGAAACATAATTCTGGTAGAGAGCACTGACTTTGACTAGAAACATAATTCTGGTAGAGAGCACTGACTTTGACTAGAAACATAATTCTGGTAGAGAGCACTGACTTTGACTAGAAACATAATTCTGGTAGAGAGCACTGACTTTGACTAGAAACATAATTCTGGTAGAGAGCACTGACTTTGATGAAAAACATAATTCTGGTAGAAAGCACTGACTTTGACTAGAAACATAATTCTAGTAGAGAGCACTGACTTTGATGAAAAACATAATTCTGGTAGAAAGCACCAACTTTCAGTAAAAAGAGTTAGCAATACTCCATAGAGAACATCCTTCTTAATTAGAAATACTGGTCAGGCCTGAATCAGCACTTGACTCAGCAAATGATTGGAATATTCACTTGACCACTGAAAATTTTCACACTGCATTTTGAGTTGGGTGAATGAATCTTCAACCCCTTAGCAATAACATTAAAATAATTCTTTGAGTTTATCTTTCTAAATTTGGAAAACCATGCCTGCTAAATGAAGACTTATGCAAAATGCTACTTCCAACCTGATCTGCATGAAGCAAAATAGCAAAATGAAATAGTAATTGCATAGAGAAAAGTGGTTATTGTGACCTGTTTTTTGTATCAGTGCATGTGATTTTTCAAAAGGTCTGACAACATGAAACTACATGAATTTACATGTAACAGTCACTAAATGCAAATACTTTCACAAAACAAAACATCTTAACATAGACGACATTAATTTTGCCAAACTAGAAAGTGGTATGTGTGTCAGTATGCTGGCAAGGTTTTATAAGTTTTAGCTTATTGTGTCCTTACCTTTCTGATGTCTCGTTTGACAGCCTTAGGAACATCAGGTATCATGTATGCCAGAATGAACTTTAGACCAAATACAATATGCTGCAATAACAAATATAAATATTAGTAGCAAGTAGTGTTCTGCACGATTACCAAGCTTTGTTTTATCTAAATGGATTAGTACTTCTTACATTGTATACTGCCTATGTATCACATGGAATAGTACTTCTTATATTACATACTGCCTATGTGTCAAATGGATTAGTACTTCTTAAATTACATACTGCCTATGCATCAAATGGATTAGTACTTCTTACATTACATACTGCCTATGTATCAAATGGATTAGTACTTCTTACATTACATACTGCCTATGTGTCAAATGGATTAGTACTTCTTAAATTACATACTGCCTATGCATCAAATGGATTAGTACTTCTTAAATTACATACTGCCTATGCATCAAATGGATTAGTACTTCTTAAATTACATACTGCCTATGCATCAAATGGATTAGTACTTCTTAAATTACATACTGCCTATGCATCAAATGGATTAGTACTTCTTATATTACATACTGCCTATGCATCAAATGGATTAGTACTTCATAAATTACATACTGCCTATGTATCACATGGAATAGTACTTCTTACATTGTATACTGCCTATGTATCAAATGGATTAGTACTTCTTACATTACATACTGCCTATGTATCAAATGGATTAGTACTTCTTAAATTACATACTGCCTATGCATCAAATGGATTAGTACTTCTTACATTGTATACTGCCTATGTATCACATGGAATAGTACTTCTTACATTGTATACAGCCTATGTGTCAAATGGATTAGTACTTCTTACATTACATACTGCCTATGTGTCAAATGGATTAGTACTTCTTACATTACATACTGCCTATGTATCAAATGGATTAGTACTTCTTACATTGCATACTGCCTTTGTATCAAATGGAATAGTACTTCTTATATTACATACTGCCTATGTATCAAATGGTTTAGTACTTCATACATTACATACTGCCTATGCATCAAATGGATTAGTACTTCTTACACTGCATATTGCCTATGTATCAAATGGATTAGTACTTCTTATATTACATACTGCCTATGTGTCAAATGGATTAGTACTTCTTATATTACATACTGCCTAAGTATCAAATGGATTAGTACTTCTTACATTACATACTGCCTATGTGTCAAATGGATTAGTACTTCTTACATTGTATACTGCCTATGTGTCAAATGGATTAGTACTTCTTGCATTGTATACTGCCTATGTATCACATGGAATAGTACTTTTTACATTACATACTGCCTATGTATCAAATGGATTAGTACTTCTTACATTGCATACTGCCTATGTATCAAATGGATTAGTACTTCTTATATTACATACTGCCTATGTATCAAATGGATTAGTACTTCTTATATTACATACTGCCTATGTGTCAAATGGATTAGTACTTCTTACATTGTATACTGCCTATGTGTCAAATGGATTAGTACTTCTTACATTGTATACTGCCTATGTGTCAAATGGATTAGTACTTCTTACATTGTATACTGCCTATGTATCAAATGGATTAGTACTTCTTACATTGCATACTGCCTATGTATCAAATGGAATAGTACTTCTTATATTACATACTGCCTATGTATCAAATGGAATAGTACTTCTTATATTACATACTGCCTATGTATCAAATGGATTAGTACTTCTTATATTACATACTGCCTATGTGTCAAATGGATTAGTACTTCTTACATTGTATACTGCCTATGTGTCAAATGGATTAGTACTTCTTACATTGTATACTGCCTATGTGTCAAATGGATTAGTACTTCTTACATTGTATACTGCCTATGTATCAAATGGATTAGTACTTCTTACATTGCATACTGCCTATGTATCAAATGGAATAGTACTTCTTATATTACATACTGCCTATGTATCAAATGGATTAGTACTTCTTACATTGTATACTGCCAATGTGTCAAATGGATTAGTACTTTTTACATTAAATACTGCCTATGTATCAAATTAATTACTACTTCAGCAGCAGGGAGGGTGAACTGTACAACTTTTTGCTTGAGTCCTATACCTAAAAACATGGTTCCTACAATTGGCTGATAAAAAGGTCAATAACACTAAAGCAAAGTCTCTAACTATTATATTTCCATATGGTTAAGAACCGGTAATAAACTGCCTGACAAGGTCATTTGGTTAGCTCAGTTTTGTTACCCTATTGTTGACATATTTTTTGTGATTTCATTTATCTGTCATTTATATGTTGTCCTTCACCCTCCCTGCTGCTATGAATTAACCAAAGATTTTATCCAGACAAATACAATATATGGATCTTGGGTCATGTAGATTTATTGTTATAAATCTGAATGGAACAGCTTGTGTTTTTGAAAAAAAGTTTTTAAACTTGATTATGTCCATATCCCCTGAAAACCAGGTAAAATAAATATTCTGTAGAGTATAATTATCTACTCCATTAAACACAACCAAGATATCAGTTATCTCTGATCACTTTAGGTATCTGTGTGTATCTCTGAGTTACATAAATCATGTCCATGTTTTTATGTCTACCTCGAGAAAATATTCTAGCTGGATTAGATTGTTTGTCCAGCAGAACATCATCATATACTACGATATTATTAATGAATCTGTCTAAGTCATCTACAGATGGGGCTTCATGTGATAAAATCAACAATATCATCACAGTCTTTATTAACTGATTTCACTTTCTCGTTAAAATCCTTAAGTAGTTTGTAGCGATGCTGATCATCGACAGACAGTGCTATTAAATATAGTTTGCTCCATCTCAACCATCTCATTATTAAATTTAATAATAATTGTGTTTTACCTGATCCAGATGGACCTATTATTATCATTCTTATCAAATTTGGTAATGCTGGATGGTGTTTTACTGGTTCCTGTTTTCATGTCACCAAAAAGTCAATTATTGTATCCATATTTTTAATAATATGAGTCTATATTTTGTTCGATGTAGATTATCTAAACCCACTTCTCGATTAGCTACAATAACAACAAAAAAATAAACAACATGCATTAAAAGGTAAATGTGTAAAATGTGGTACACAAAAATATAAATTTATCTCCATGTCTGATTCAGAGACAAAAACAGGTGGAGATATTGCTGCTTCTTTAGGAAAATTACCTGGATTACCATGGGCTAAATATGCTGGAGAGAAACACCTTCCTGGATTTAATTACTGTTGTCCTGGAACTAGACTTGATATCCAACTTGATGATCAAGATCAACCAAGACCAGGAGATCATCCAGTAAATAAAATTGATCAAGCATGTCATGTTCATGACCTTGCTTATGAAAGTAAAGATTTGCAGCAGCGGCATCTTGCAGATGTAAAATTGATTCATGCATTAAACTCTATACTTAATAAATCTCTCAGAGACAAACTGGCTAGTTTTCAGATAAAATCTGCTATAAAAAGCAAACTAATGCTAGGGGCTGGTAATTAATTATAAAATTTTTATAATGGAATCATTTATTATAGCCCAAGAGGGTATTGGAGAGGCAAGGCAGCGATCACTAAACTTATTGAAGCGACAAAAGTTTCACGTTCTCTTGCTGCAAATTGGTTAGCACAAAAGGCAATATGGCAAATTTATCTACCACCACACAAAAAAATTCAATACGCACATTTTGATGTCAGAGTTCCTAATGAAGTTCATCAAGCAGATATTTTGTTTTTACCACATGATACTATTAAAACACGTGGATGAAAGTCATGCACATACAAATATGCATTGACTGTTGTTAACTTTACAAGCAGATATAAAGAAGCAGAACCATTATTAAGAAAGACAGCATCTGAAGTTACGTCTGCAATTGAACGAATTTATCAACTTGGTGGTCTATGATGGCCAAAGCTATTACAAATTGATCCTGGCAAAAAAATTTCTTGGCGCAGTATTATCTTTGATTAAAAAACATAACATAAAAATCAGACAATGACATACTGAAATTCATTGTGATCAAGCAGTTGCTAAATGATTCCATTGAACACTTGCTGAACAGTTATTTGGATATCAATGCTCGAATGATATATCTACTGACTCGTAAGTCCGGTGAGATATCTCATGAATGGGTTGCAAGGTTACCAAGTGTGATATCTGCATTAAATAATGAAATTACTCGTGCAACTGCCAGGAAGCCTTCTAATGCAATAACAATGAGGTCAACAACAAGTATTAGGTAATGTAATTGTGAGATATTTATATGAACCAGGGGAGCTGGAGGGTGGAAGGAAATGAGCTACTGACCCTATCTGGAGTGTGACCACACAATTTAGATAACTGGAAGACCTGCCATATACAGACTAGATTCTACTGCCCCTCAACGTGGATTTGTGCGTGAACAATTGCAGGTAATTCCTATGGATACACAATTACCACCCCTTTCACTTATGTCAATTAGCTCCTCTGCATTTGAATAACATTCAAGACAGGTCAGCATTACATTTTCATGCATGTCACCAAAATCACTATTAATTCTGTCTATGGTAAATTGTCTCTGATTATTATTAGAATATTGCCATAACATTATCATGTTACAGCTTATCCTGTAGTTGTTTTAGTGTTATAATAAATTCAGTATCAATATCAAAGTCATGCTTATTTTTTTTTGTCACATTGCTTATAAGACATTAATTTTTTCTTTATGACAACAAGGTCATTAGTAATCTCCTCAATTATCATGTAATTTATAATAATCCTATATAGTTATTTTTCTGATGCAAGATACTGCAAGATAGACTAAGTTTGACCATTCAATTCGATCATCTACAATCCAGATATTTGTATCAGAGATAGTTAATCCTTGTGAAGAGTGAATCGTAATAGCATATCCTAACGTCAACGGTGATTTATTCATGCTCAATGCACTCTCAACAGTGACCAAAACTAGGCCATTTAGTACAAGATTTTGTACTCCGCCACCTGGAATTCCAACTTCAATATTCTGTCATCAAGAATTGCTGGGTGATAAAATAATGGTACAGGTAGATTTGAAAATTTTTCTTTGCATAACGTAAATAATTTTTGCAATTCATCACAAACTATTTTAAGTTTCTACTTGCAATTATTAAATCAGTAGGTCTCCATAAAGTCCAAAAATCATTCATAGTTGTCTCTGGAATTACTTTACGTATTATCTCACATTGTATTTTATATGGTTGTAGTCTGATTAATCTTTTAAATATTTTTAGTGGCTCATTAATGGATCTATGGTTATCATTCATTTCCTGAATGGTTGTTCATAAAAAACTTAATTGCACAAGTTGTTTTACCTAACCCTCCACACGCATTAAGATAAAAAAATCTTATGTCTAGCCACATGATTGTACACAGATGGTGCAGATGACTTTGATATTTGATTATTATTTCTGTAATATATTTCCTTAATTTCAATGTCAGCAGATTTAGGATAACTGAGCAACATTTCTTGCTTTATCCTCCATGTCCCCCATGGGGACACCATTACCAAGTAGCAGTTTTCATAAATCTTTTTATTTTTTGTGTGTATAAAATGAATCCATAGCAACTCTGACAGCATAACAAGGAAATCTGTTTATCATTGACAGTAGATTTATAGAAACATAGGATAGCATCAAAGATTTTAATGGGTAAACTGCAGTGAGTCACCCTCAATATAGGTCACAATAGTACTTAGTTTGGTCCCATCTGATAAACATTACATTGGTTTATAAATGTGTTTTTCTCCACTGTATCAGTGATTATAAAATATAACTCAGCATCGTCCATAATCAATCTTGTACAGTGTCGTTTATAACTGTATGAACTGCCTTGAGTAAACTTACCAGTTATCTTTCTACCAAGATCTTTTTCAATCTTTTGCAATTTTCTCATCGTGCTCATCACTGTATTTACGTATATTATTAGTAATTTAATAATGTCATCTTCATTAAGATGAGTAAATTCTTCAATATTAAATCTATCCGGTTCTGGTAACCAATCTTGATTTTGTAGACTATATGATATAATTGCTTCATTTATCCTCAACGATATTAAAATTTCAGCATCAAGCATATATCTTAATAGCACTATTGGAGTCCAACATTTTCCTGAAAAAATGTCTTCCAAATCAAGCATAGGTAATCGGATGGAAATCTTCTGAAAACTCGAATGATTCTATACAGGCAAATCCTGTTAAGTCACAATCTGGTAAAAGTCCATTTATTGAAACTCTGGTCATGTCATGTGTAGGGTGTCCAAATCTGTCAAAGTATTTAGAATAATCTCCATATCCAAGAAAATTCCCGGGATAACATGCAGCCATATCGACTGATATAACATCATTATAATTGTATTTAGTATTCCATAATCCACTGTGCCCATATTCTATGCAACTTTTTTGTACATCTTCAATAAATTCTGATCATATCAGTTTCCATGAATTTTTCTCTTGAGTGAAATGGACCGCAACCGAAGGTTATGTAAAACAACTATTCAGTAGTTGTCTAACTTTGACATCGTCAGAAGTATATTTCAGTGCAAGATGTTCCATTTCTTCATGAAGAGATGCTGTACGATAAATGTCACCATTAGGCCGTACAAATTGATCATGATCCTATTCTGAACTTTGAAATAACCAAACAGATACAGGGCACTTTTACTGATATTTTTGATAAAATATATGACCATTATAAAATTTAACAATTCTCGTGGAAATAAGGTCACAGCATCAGTCCATGCATGTGCATTGTAATCAATAATCATTATAGGGGTCCCATTTTTTTATATTTTGGTTTGTATAATATCTCTCTGGTTAGTGTTTTTAATGTTATTGGAAATCTTAATAACTTTTCTAATTCAGCAACATCCTTAATAGATGCACCAGTATTTTTAACCATTTCTACCCATTTACATATTTTTTACGTCATAAATCTGTTAAGCTATTACCACATATTGCATTTGTGAAATGTTCTGTAACTCGTTCAGCTAGTTTATTCTTGACTCTGACAACCTAATCAGTTTGAGATCTACAACGTTAGGTTTATCATTCAGTGAATAAATTCCATAGACAACAGCAGTTACAGGGTAACCTCGCTCAAAATACAGTCTATCAATACCAGTCAGTATTCCAGGTTTGGATTTATTTTTTAATAAAACCATATTATTTCCCAACTGTATATGATCTCTTTTATTACGAATTATCCAAATATTATCATCTATCTCTACAATAAATTTTATTAAAATAACATTTTTGATTATTAAGGTGGTTAATAATTCCTTTTCCTCATTCATCATTCATCATGTTAACAGCAGTTCCAACTCTGAAAGTTGACTACACATGAGCAGCACCATCGTCACGAAATTACTTTTTGGCTTCATGGATACGTTTGGTTATATCCGCATTCGCTAAAGCTAGATCTTGCATCGAAACACTAAATTTATATTCTGGTAGTCTTATTTTATCAAGATCAAATCTATGAGCAGATAGTTCAATTGTGGATAATTCCTCCATTATTATTATTATTTATTATTATGACTTTATTTAAAGAGGGTAACTCAATTAGCTAAGAAATGACCTACCTTGAGGCCCTCATTTAAAATTTAAAGGAATTTATTTTATTTTTTTTGCTGCATCTCTGAAGCCATTGTATATACTGGGTTTGGAAAGAGGAAATAGAGTGGGCATTTCTAATCTCAACTGGAATATTATTCCAGAGCAACGTTCCAGAGTATTGTAAACTTTTTTAAATAATTCCTTATTTGGTTTGGGAATTTTGTAATGTTTGGTAGACATTGATCGCAGGTGGGGAGTATTTTGAGGTAGCCTATACTTGAATAGTGATTGTAAATATTCAGGAGCACTATTATTGGCTATCCTGTACATTAATTTGGCTTTTCTTAAACAGATTCGGTCTTTAATAGGTAGTATTTTTAACTTACCAGCTAAATTTTCCTTGCTTTCTTTCTGGATTGATATTAACTCAAAAGCTCTTTTTTGGAGATGTGCCAGCTTTGCTAAGTTTTTATCATTTGAATTACCCCATGCTGTATTACAGTAGTCTAAATAGGGTTGTATGTAACTGTTATAAAATAGTTTTCTATGCTTTTCCGGGAGGAAGTGTCTTATCCTACTGAGAAGCAATAAACTTCAATTGACATTTTTACTGATATGTTTGATATGTTCAGTCCATGATAGGTTATTATCTACCAAAACACCAAGTAGACTATCATGACAGACCATTTGCAACCTTTTATCCTTCCATATCAGACATAGTTCATCGCTATCAAATTTTGTTCCTTTTTTCTGTGTTGAGACAAGTAATATTTTAGTTTTACCAGTATTAACCACCATGCCATTACATGTGCACCAGTATTCTAGTTTGTTTAGGGCATTCTGTAAAGAAATTTTGAGTTCTTGTTTTGTATTTTGGATGTCTGACAATGTTGTGTCATCTGCATAGAGATCTGTAGATGATACTGAGTCCTTTAGTTCAAGTGGTAGGTCATTTATAAATAAAATAAACAGTAATGGACCCAGAATTGAGCCTTGTGGTACTCCACATTTAATTGTTTCAGGTTCAGACAGAACATTATTAATATAAACATGTGTTCTCTCACTTAAGTATGAAGTAACCATCTAACTGTGCATTCACCACATTGGTAGATTTTCAGTTTCTTCAAAAGGATTTCATGATCTACGCATAATTAAGACAAATATTCAAATTGAATTTTATTATTTATATAAATAATGATTCAAACAGAAAATAAGTGTGTTTGGTAGAAAATTGGACATATTTGCAACTGTAATAAGCCATGTGTAAACATATACTGCAGAAATCATATGCGGAACATCAAACATGGAAGTATTGGACCAAAACCATGTGTTCAGTGTGGTATTGAAGTTAAAGGGAAGACACAATTATGTGCAAAATGTGGTGGTAAAAATATAGAGAACTGAAATGTTATTATGACAACAAAAAAAACATCCAATATATACAAATTATGAGGTGTCTCAAGATGGATTGATTAGAAACTGCAGATTTAAAAAACCAGTCGGTGGTTATTTTAGACTTAACATTGGACAAAAAAGATATCTATCACATAGGTTCATCTTCGAATGTTGGAGTCGTTAAAGATAGACTTGCAATTAATCACATAAATTCAAACCCAAAAGATAATTCTTTAGAAAATTTACGACTTACTACACAATAATCATTAAAAGAGTGCAAGATAAAAATAAAAAAAATATAAAATCTTGAAATATACAGACAGACCAAAAAATAATCAGTTCGATAAATAAGGCTGCCAAATATTTTGGTATCAACTCTGCTTCAGTAAAATGTGTAACTGATCATATATGAAAATCTACATATTCAATAAAATATGATCAGCAGATAATATTTGTATAAGTCAAATAACTGCATACTCTTAACTCAGGACAGTATTATTTTACTGTATATAGTTTGAATCTGTCAATCTTGCCAAGGGTTTTATTTAGCCACAACTCTGCCTTCACTATCCTTGTCCTCAGTTTCACTGTCATTTATTCATTTATTACATAATCATTGCATTACACAATTGTCTATAATTTTTTCTTTTGTATTAGTGAGACAAAGCACTTTTTATCTTTTGAAAGAGGTGCAAATAGCTTTACATGTGTGTTGTTTACTATAGCTAATGATTCTAACATAGAATTATAAATTGGAAGGTAATGTGAATTTATTTTGAAATTTTCTCTGCTGCAATGATTCAAAATCACACAATCTTTTCAGGATCACAATTACCAGTCATCCGTCATGTTTTAATTTTTTTGAAATAATATCAGCAATATTTTTACTATTCATCATATATATATATATATATATATATATATATATATATATATATATATATATATATATATATATATATATATATATAATAATAATAATAATAATAATAATAATAATAATAATAATAATAATAATAATTATAATATTAATAATAATCAAATTGTAAAAGTTGTGGTCCCCATGGTGAGTATTATTTTTTTTAAAATAAAGACAATCATTTATTATAAGAATCATTTTCTAACAATCATCCATTCTGAGAATAATAACAATCACTCATTCTAAGAATCATTAATTCTGAGAATCACTCGTTCTAAGAATCATTAATTCTATCAATCATTCATTTTAAGAATTGCTCTTTCTGAAACTCATTAATTTTGAGAATTGCTTTTTCTGAGACTCATTAATTCCAAGAATCGCTAATTCTGAGAATTGTTCTTTCTCAAACTCATTGACTCTGAGAATTATTAATTCTGAGAATTAATCATTCTGAGAATATCAATAATCGTTCATTCTAAGAACTACAGTAATCGTTCTTTTTGAAAATTACAATAATTGTTTATTCTGAGAATAACAATAATTGTTCATTCTGGGAATTACAGCAATCATTCATTCTGAAAATTACAATAATCATTTTTTCTGGGAATTACAATAATCAATCATTCTGAGAACTACAGCTTTCGTTCATTCTGAGAATAACAATAATCGTTTTTCATTCTGAAAATTAGAGCAACCATTCATTTTGAGAATTACAGAAATTGTTTATTCTGAGAATAACAATAATTGTTCATTTTGATAAATTTTGTGTTCCTCAAATATAAAAAAATGGTATTCATAGCGTCTATGTCGCCAATTGGCTGTCACGAGCCACAAACCAGCGACCTCAGGTATTACAGTCCAATGCTTATACCACTAGACCATTGGACCTGAACTGGAACTGAGCTATTACCTCCCGACTGTGTCATGCAGCTTTTTACTGGTTCTTAACCATATGGAAATAGAATAGTTAGAGAATTTGGTTTAGCATTATTGACCTTATTTTTTTCAGGTAGTTGTTGGAACCTTGTTTTTAGGTATAGGACTCAAGCAAAAGGTTGTATGGTTCACCCTCCCTGCTGCTACTTCTTATATTATCTACTGTCTATGTATCAAATGGATTAGTACTTCTTACAGTACTGTTATTTATATCTACAGTTATTGTAACTCCAAGGACATGATTCTATCTATATTATGTGTAGCTTTTATTCATGACTTTAAGTTGTAATGATGATTTATAGTCAAGATATTAGATAGTTAATTTTAGTACATGGTTAGGCATTTTTACTTTTAAGATATTATGAGTGTAGATTGTGAAGGATGTATAAATAGCTGTGATATTGGTATTTAGGATCATTACTAATATCAATAAGACATGCTTATTAGTTTTGGGTTATTTCCATTGAAATGGTTTTTATCAGGTGGGTTCTTAGAAGAATTAAGTTTTTTTCCATTGCATGTGTTACATCACATGAATTTGTATTTTGAGATCTTAGACTGAATAGTAAGATCCGTCACATGGTGTATGTTGTGATAGATAGTCGTTAAAGATTCTTGAATGTGTATACAAGAATAGAACTTAGCAATCAGATTTATTCCTATTTTGGATATGTCAAATTCTTATTACACATGTTTAAATCAGTCTGCAGATGTGTTTGATGTTGTGTTTAAATAATTTGAGGGGAGATGTTTGTTAGGATTATTCATTGGAATTACAAAGTGCCCATTCAACTAAAACATTATCATGAGATCATTGTGAATAATTCAAAGGAGTTCTGGTCAATATAATTCTGATACATACATTTGAGGATCTGAAATTCATTTGGAACTTTCAATTCTATTGGACTTAAGTAGAATTGTTAGGATTATTTGTATTCATTTTACAATACTGCAAGCACCTCTTACATTTTCATTTTGCAATTTTGATAATAAAAGTATTTGTCAAGTTTTACAAAAGTTTTTATTTTGGTTATTTCAGTATATTAGTTTGTGCTTCTGAAGTCATACCATGATATATTGCCTATAAAAAACTGAATGACTACTTCTTATATTACATATTGCCTATATGTATCAAATTATTATCATGCTCCAAGACTCTCAGAAACTAAGGAAAAGCAACAATGTGACACAGACTACTGAAGTGTAAAACAAAAGTCATAGCAATTAAATTTAGAGTCAACAGTGTAGTACTTCTTATCAAATATTCAGATAACTTATATGTCTGCAGGTAATAGTGTCTAAGAAACAAAATTAAACACAAGGATGTAGAATTCTTTATAACACATCCACATACCAAGTTACATGTCTGCAGGCAAAAATTGTCTGAGAAACTAAAACAAAAATTAAGAAATGAGAAAAATGACAGTAACCAGTTCTTTGTGATGCATATATAAACAAAAGTACCCGAGTCTGTATGCATGATTCTTTAACAGTATTAAAGAAATGGAGCTTAATACAAACCCTAATATGGAAAAACTGAACTTGATGCAGTTTGAAAGATAAGTGCCAATCAATAAGACCACAAAATATAGTCACAATGACAGCTGATATTGATGACTGTAGCAATCTTTATCTAACAATAATGTATTAAGTCATGTAACTTTAATAAGCATCTGAAATACAGACCCTAATCTTAGTGTTGATATCATATAGATGGGAAGTCAGATAGACATTATTGATCAATAAAGACATCATTGATCCAGAAAGACATCATTGATCCAAAAAGACATCATTGATCCAAAAAGACATTATTGATCAATAAAAACATCATTGATCCAGAAAGACATCATTGATCCAAAAAGACATCATTGATCCATAAATACATCATTGATCCAAAAAGACATTATTGATCAATAAAAATATCACTGATACAGAAAGACATCATTGATCCATAAAGACATCATTGATCCAAAAAGACATTATTGATCAATAAAAACATCATTGATCCAGAAAGACATCATTGATCCAAAAAGACATCATTGATCCATAAAGACATCATTGATCCAAAAAGACATTATTGATCAATAAAATATCACTGATACAGAAAGACATTATTGATCCAAAAAAATATCATTGATCCATAAAGACATTATTGATCAATAAAAATATCACTGATACAAAAAGACATCATTGATCCAAAAAGACATCATTGATCAATAAAGATATCATTGATCCAAAAAGACATTATTGATCAATAAAAACATCATTGATCCAGAAAGACATCATTGATCCAAAAAGACATCATTGATCCATAAAGACATTATTGATCCAAAAAGACATCATTGATCAATAAAGACATTGATCCAAAAATACATCATTGATCCATAAGACATCATTGATCCATAAAGAAAATCATAGATCAATAAAGACATCATTGATCCAGAAAGACATCATTGATCCATAAAGACATTAATCCATAAAGACATCATTGATAAAAAAGACATTATTGATCAATAAAAACATCATTGATCCAGAAAGAAATCATTGATCCAAAAAGACATCATTGATCCATAAAGACATCATTGATCCATCAAGACATTATTGATCCATAAAGACATCATTAATCCATAAAGACATTATTGATCCATAAGACATATTGATCCATAAGACATATTGATTCATAAAGAGATTATTCATCCATAAGACATATTGATCCATAAGACATTATTGATCCAAAAGACATCATTGATCCATAAAGACATCATTGATCCAGAAAGACATTATTGATCCATAAGACATGTTGATTCATAAAGACATTATTGATCCATAAAGACATCATTGATCCAGAAAGACATTATTGATCCATAAGACATGTTGATTCATAAAGACATTATTGATAAAGATAATATTGATCCATTAAGACATCATTGCTCTAGAAAGGCATCATTGATCCATAAAGACAATAATGATCCAAAAAGACATTATTGATAAACATAATATTGATCTATAAAGATATCATTGATCTGTAAAGACATTATTGATCCATAAATACACTATTGATACATAAAGATATTATTGATCCAAAATGACATTACTGATCCATAAATACATCATTGATCCATAAGACATATTGATCTATAAAGACATTTTTTATCCAAAAAGACATTATTGATCTATAAAAAGACATTAATTCATTAAGATATCATTGATCCATAAAAGAATTATTGATCCATAAAGAGATCATTGCTCCAAAACGATATCACTGATCCATGATCTGCAATCTGGCTAAACTATCATGTGCAAATATAATACCATCTAGTGGACAGTACATAAGTATGCACAACCATTTGCCTCATAATATTTTGCTTTTATTAAGAAAAGTCTATCAATGCCAAGCTTTGCCAACATGACTCGCACAAAAGAGTTCATTACTTTTGAAATTCTCTGATAAATATATTAATTTATAGTCATAATTTAAGCATAAAAATACTTCGGGCACCTTGATCAATATATTCTGTCATTGACACACAGCCTATATCCTGTCACTGACACACAGCCTATATCCTGTCACTGACACACACCCTATATCCTGTCATTGACACAGACTATATTATGTCACTGATTCACAGCCTATATCCTGTCATTGACACAGACTATATTATGTTACTGACACACAGCCTATATTCTGTCACTGACACACATTCTATATTCTGTCACTAATTCACAGCCTATATTCTGTAATTGACACACAATCTGTTCCGTCATTAACACATAGCCAATGAGGAAATAATATTCAGTAACTTTGCATAATGCATAACTTTGAAAGCTGTTAGCAAGGTGACTGAAACAATATAATTATTTCAGTAATTGTATAAACATATATACAATACAAAAGTATGAACAATATTATGCCAACAAATCATTCTCTCATTTGTCAATATCCACTGCTGCTGTAATTCAAATAAGGGATAACCCACCAATTAGTCACCTAATTTTTTTTTCATGTATCAAAGATAACAACTTCGCTTTGCATTTCCTTTTATTTTCTATCCTTGACAAGGACTCCTTAACAATGATAACTGGTCAATAAAATATATCAGCAGGAGTGCCAAAGATTAAAACTACATGTGAATTTATGCATAACATTCGATACAAGTGATTGCTTTATTTAAAATGATAGAACAAGCTTACTAATTTAGATCTTGTAGACTATGGCCATCAAATTATTGAAATGTTTCAAATGTCTGATATTATGCAAATACGAATGCTAGATTCCATGTATGGCATTGTAAAAATATATAAAATATGGCATATAAACTGCTTATGGTATGGCATGAACTTAGATTTATTGTACATTAAAATGTCATGTACTCCAGGCTTATCTTCAGTGTGGCCTCTTGACATCACAAATAATATGTGTAACATTATAAATATCACATAGGGATTTTGCCCCATGTGTTTTTCTTCTTTCCATACCTCAAATCCAATAACAACCCAAAGCTTTCCTATTGTATCAAACTGCATCCCCCATTCCGATGTGAAGGCTATAAGGAAACTATTGGAAACAACTCCAGCAAAATTCACCAGTGTCAGAATTGTGTACCACATCCCTGAAAATTAAGAAAGTATACAGGTCAATGAAAAACATGAAACTGAAAGTTTTTTTTTAAATTTAACCATTACTTTAGACCATATGACCTGAACATTGCCTGGAATCATTTCAGCACAAATAAAACTGCAAAAGGCAATTTCACTATCCCATATCTTGAGCATTTTGAACACTTCAGGTTTTATGCATCAGATAGTTAATCTCAGCTGACTGAAACAATTATTCTTAGTATTTTTTGGAAAAATCAGAGCTGATCATATAGTCAAAAAAACCTCCAAACAACCGAGACAGATATCTGTTGCTTTTAATGACTTTGATACGGTGTATAAGTTTCTCAAAATATTGCTTTTGGAAATGTATGTGGTAAAAGGAGGCCTATGTGGGGCTAATATCAATCATCTGGCAGACACCTGCTGAATAATCAGACATATGAGAAATTGACCATGGTCAAATCAGGGTCAGATTGATACTTTCTGTAATTTCTTCATTTGCTTTGGATTGTATATGATATCAAAAGACAATTGTATATCTTCAGTCATATTTGATGGCATGCTACCATCATGCTTCCAGCACTAGAAGCATTTTATCTGGAGATAAATAATCATCACATGTCTCATACCTGAGTCACTATATTTGATGCACATAGCATTACATGTCCTATACCAAATCCCCTGATGCCATCTTTTTTTCAAATTCTGCTGAGCAATTTTTAGAAAAATTATATGTATTTCTATTGTTAGTACTAATGGCAAATCATGTCATTATATTTGTTCAAAACTAAACTATTCAGGCCTCAGTGTATCTGGCACATTTAATGAAATTCTGCAAAATGGTTTTATGAGAAGTTACTTAAATGATTTTCTGTTTTTAGTACATCATCATTGTTTATAATAAATTTGAAGTGATTTAAACCCAAATACTTTGTATCAAATTTTGGTCAAATTCTGTTGAGCAATTTGAGCAGTCAATAATATTCTTTGAGAAGAAATAATTTATAGAATATTCAGTACAAAAATGAAAGCTCATTTTGCTGAATGCCTAATCACATTTGGACCATTTCTCTTTTACTAGTTTTGCAAAGACATTATGAAACATTGTTTTGACAATGTATATTAAAGTTTGCTCTATCTGATTGGAAATTAGCATTTATAGGTCCAAAAGCAAATGTGCTATAAGCCAGAAATCTTTACATCAGGTCCATTTATATGAGCAGTTGTTGAGAAAGTCACATAAGGGTTTTTCTATTTAAGTAATTTGGCTACATTTAACAGTGATTGGGCATCATTTATATAAATTTAAAAGCCTTTCATGCCAGGATAATTTCTGTCAAATTTGTACAAATTCTGAGGCCACTGTAAGCTTTTATAAATGTCCAGTAATGGTGAAATTTTCCTGCAGGTCAGCTGGCATCTTTTTCAGAAATTTGAAACACATTATCCCAGAATGATTTCTGTCAAATTTGGTCAAATTCTGTTCAGCAGTCTATTACAAGTTTTCATATTTCTAGTAATAGTGGTCATATCTGACTGCTGAACACCATGACTGGTGCAAATGGTAATACTCACCATACCTTAATGCTATCTACCAGTTTTGGTCCAATTTAATCAGTGGTTTTTGAGAACAGATTTTGAAATATCCAATGCAGTAAAATGTCAGAGCAAAATTTTTAAGCAATGAAAAATCATTTCACTGTATGTTTTTTCCTCCATTATGTGGGATAAATACACTATGCATAACACACAATGGTATTAATGAAATCAACTGTCATGACTCTATATAATACACTATGCATAACACACAATGGTATTAATGAAATCAACTGTCATGACTCTATATAATACACTATGCATAACACACAATGGTATTAATGAAATCAACTGTCATGACTCTATATAATACAGTTGTCAATAACAAAAGTCACTCTATGAGCTGTCAATCATTATGCATCACATGATTGTACCTTTGTCAAAATTTTGATCAGCAAGTAAGCCATCATTAACTGTGGCATGTTATTGATGACAAAGCTTTTACACCATGTTCTGCTGACCATATAGGGAGTTTTCATTACTTCATACAGAATCATCTGCTTGCTTAAAGTTCATTAACATCTTTTTGATATTCCATTTAAGTAAAACACCAGTTAAGAAGTCAAATTATAACAAGCATTTTAAAAAGAAATTATTAAAGCCTTTCATATTTTTAGTAACAGTGGCCATATTTGAAGGCAGATCAACATGTTCATGCCAGAATGGTAAACATTGTTAAGAATTGGTTCAGTGGCTTTTGGTTAAAACTTTTCCTGTAGCTTTGGTCAAAACTGGTTCAGTGGTGTTTGACAATAAGCTGAAATTTGTAAAGGTAGAAGACATATAATGGAATGAGACATGACACCTCTTGGAATAGTCATGACACCTCTTGGAAGAGTCATGACACCTTTTGGAATAGTCATGACACCTCTTGGAAGAGTCATGACACCTCTTGGAATAGAGACATGAAACCTCTTGAGAAAAAATATAGCTCTTGTGCTTTGAAGTTCCAGCATGTCTCTCCAGATCTGTCCTTTATGATGACATCTGGTTTATGATACAAAAAGCTAAACAATTTGATGCAGTTTGATATGTGGACATCTACTACTAAATTGTCCAGTCTGCATCTATTGAAACCTTAAAGGAATGTCTCACATATGACACTAATTGGCACTCATAAGGTGAAATAAATTTTGTAACGTTTTCAATATCCACCTCGATGTTCTACTGAAGTCTTAACTTTATAGGCCATGGTCCACAGACAGCAACAGTGAAAATTCAGATTGTGATATAAGTATATAAATTTCTTCAAAATGCCACTTCCAAATTAAACTACTTGCCATGGTAGGGTCTGAGCTGGCCAATTGATCAAGGCTGTCATTACTGTGAGGAATTACCCTTGGCAGACAATATTTCTAATTCTGCATAGCTCACTTCTGGCAGCATGTGTGCTGTTGTCTATATGCACACTACAATATCCATCCACAAACACTATCAGTTCAAATGACTTGTAAATACAATATGGATGGCTAGAATGATCACAGGGTAATATGCTTAAATGTTCATCTTGGTATCAAGAAAGACAGTTATCAAGGCAACATCCTTCTGTTTGCTAACTAGAATGTATGTCTGAATGTATGGCTGAAATGGCTGGTTGACAACTAGAATGGCAATATAGTAAAGATGACTGATAAAGCTGATCATAGACATTGGTATAAATCCATGCACCAAGATAAAGCTGATCATAGACATTGGTAAAAACCCATGCACCAAGATTTGTAGACCATCCTCATGCATACATGAAGACTTAACATCCACTGGAAAGGTATGGACAATCTCCTGTCAAATCAAAGCCTGTATTAGAGAGATCCATGAATGGAGGGGTAGAAAGACCATCAGCTGTAATGAGATTTTGACTACGTGAGTGTTATAATAGCTTTTTAAGTTCACTCTGGTATGCATGGACATAAATTAATGATGTCTAAGGGTGAAGGTTCAAGATGCCATTTTCTGTTGTCTTGGTCATCACTTTTTAACTTAAATGATTAGAATGAGAAGAAAAAAAACCCATTTGTTTTCAATAACCATAATGCACTTCTTAATAAACAACAGAAACTTTCATCCAGTCTATGCAAAGACAAACAATGAATGACCAACAACAAACCGTGTACAAGGTTAGATGCTAATGTCTCAAAACTCCAAATATTTCACACAATCATTGATAAAATTTTAAATATAGTCATGCCAACACGTAGTTAATACATTAATAATCAATAATAATACCTTTTTTCTGGATAGGTAGAATTAAAACTGATTTTTGTAAGGCAGGAAATAAAATCAGATGTTGATCATACTAGAGGGAAAGCTCAAACTGGTTAAGTTCATGGGCAGTCACCTAGTTGTGGTAAAAAAAGGTAATGAGAAAAAGTTTCTTCCCTTTTTCTGAATGGTATATTCCCAGAAGGATTGATTAAAGTGGGTTTTATTTCCTAATGTTAATGTGATCATATAATATATTTGATGGAGAACTTTTAGCCATGGTGTCAGAATGAGATCTTTTTAATAAATTGTCATTAATTAAACATTATGGGTACTTTACTGAGATGCGAAGATCGATAATTAGTGAAATGTAGCTATCTAAAATTTAAATCACCTATTCTTTACATCCATAAAAATGTACCAACTATATGGTATATATGCAAAATCAGATCATGAATTGATCGGACCTAATGGAGCTTTAAATAATAAATGATATTACAGTTTTAAATATTATAACATGATAATAGAGCAGGACATTACAACAGCTGAAAACCATGGTTTCAATGTACTGCAGTTATTTACTAAATGTAAAAAATATACTGCAGCTGAAAATTTTGATTTGTTCAGTAAACTTCATAACTTCATGATATTGTACCTATATCCTCTCTGATGATGGCAAGAGGGCGCCGGTATGTCCAGAGCATTCTTTTAGCATCCACTCTCAAATCTATCAAATTGGTCAAGAGTGCCATCAATGGGGCAAGTGGGAAGGAGGCAGCAAACAACTAAAATGAATATGAATGTTATTGTATAATTTATCAGCAGTCTGATTAGTTTAACATAACTACTACTGATCAATAACTAGTGACCACAGTTAAGTAAAAACATTCAGTGCTTATATATGGAAAACACGTGCTTGCATTCAATAGACTACTTGTGTTGAATGTGAACCATATCATAAATCTGTTGCACTTGCTACAATGTTTGTAACAAAAAGACAAAAAGTAACTATGAATTATAAAAATATTGAAAATGGTCTGAGTTTCTGCTGTTATTATGACAGATAGGGAGAGACAGCAAGGCAAGAGAGAGAGAGAGAGAGAGAGAGAGAGAGAGAGAGAGAGAGAGAGAGAGAGTCACACTGACCTTTGATACATTGTATCAATAAACAACCTTTTTACTAAACAATTTTAGAAACAAATCTTTTTTTCACATATTGTCTGAGACCAATGGGTAACAATACTCTGAAAAAATAGCCCTTAATGCATATTACCTAGTTCAATTTACTTACAACCATGATATAATGGGCAATCACAACAATCATTATAAGATATAAGTAATTTTTCCCTTCATCAGTATTTCAATGTTTCCCTGACTAGATGGCATTTTAACAAACTTGGTTTTCATCACTGCCGAATAAGAATCATCCCATGTATGCATGCACTTCCACAGCATCAAAGTATAGCATTGTATGCATGCACTTCCTCAGCAGTGAAGTATAGCATTGTATGCATGCACTTCCACAGCATTGAAGTACAGCATTATATGCATGCACTTCCACAGCAGTGAAGTATAGCCATGTATGCATGTACTTCCACAGCATCAAAGTACAGCATTGTATGCATGCACTTCCACAGCATCAAAGTATAGCATTATATGCATGCACTTCCACAGCATTAAAGTATAGCCATGTATGCATGTACTTCCACAGCAGTGAACTATAGCCATGTATGCATGTACTTCCACAGCATCAAAAGTATAGCATTGTATGCATGCACTTCCACAGCATCAAAGTATAGCATTATATGCATGCACTTCCACAGCATTAAAGTATAGCCATGTATGCATGTACTTCCACAGCAGTGAACTATAGCCATGTATGCATGTACTTCCACAGCATCAAAAGTATAGCATTGTATGCATGCACTTCCACAGCATTAAAGTATAGCTATGTATGCATGTACTTACACAGCAGTGAACTATAGCCATGTATGCATGTACTTCCACAGCATCAAAGTATAGCATTGTATGCATGCACTTCCACATCATTGAAGTAGAGCCATGTATGCATGTACTTCCACAGCATCAAAGTATAGCATTGTATGCATGCACTTCCACAGCATTGAACTATAGCCATGTATGCATGCACTTCCACAGCATCAAAGTATATCATTGTATGCATGCACTTCCACAGCATTAAAGTATAGCTATGTATGCATGTACTTACACAGCAGTGAACTATAGCCATGTATGCATGTACTTCCACAGCATCAAAAGTATAGCATTGTATGCATGCACTTCCACAGCATTAAAGTATAGCTATGTATGCATGTACTTACACAGCAGTGAACTATAGCCATGTATGCATGTACTTCCACAGCATCAAAGTATAGCATTGTATGCATGCACTTCCACATCATTGAAGTAGAGCCATGTATGCATGTACTTCCACAGCATCAAAGTATAGCATTGTATGCATGCACTTCCACAGCATTGAACTATAGCCATGTTTGCATGTACTTCCACAGCAGTGAAGTAGAGCATTGTGTGCATGCACTTAGACAGCATTGAAGTATAGCATTGTATGAATGCACTTCCACAGCATCAAAGTATATCATTGTATGCATGCACTTCCACAGCAGTGAAGTAAAGCCATATATGCATGTACTTCCACAGCAGTGAAGTATAGCCATGTATGCATGTATTTCCACAGCATCAAAGTATATCATTGTATGCATGCACTTCCACAGCATTGAACTATAGTCATGTATGCATGTACTTCCACAGCAGTGAAATAGAGCATTGTATGCATGCACTTCCACAGTATTGAAGTATAGCATTGTATGCATGTAGTTCCACAGCATGGAAGTATGATATTGTATGCATGCACTTCCACAGCATTGAAGTATAGCATTGTATGAATGCACTTCCACAGCATCAAAGTATAGCATTGTATGCATGCACTTCCACAGCAGTGAAGTATAGCATTGTATGCATGTACTTCCACAGTTTTGAAGTATAGCATTATATGCATGCACTTCCACAGCATGGAAGTATGACATTGTATGCATGCACTTCCACAGCATTGAAGTATAGCACTGTATGAATGCACTTCCACAGCATCAAAGTATAGCATTGTATGCATGCACTTCCACAGCAGTGAAGTATAGCATTGTATGCATGTACTTCCACAGTATTGAAGTATAGCATTGTATGCATGCACTTCCACAGCATCAAAGTATAGCATTGTATGCATGCACTTCCACAGTATTGAAGTATAGCATTGTATGCATGCACTTCCACAGGATTGAAGTATAGCATTGTATGCATGCATATCCACAGCATCGAAGTATAGCATTGTATGCATGCACTTCCACAGCATCGAAGTATAGCATTGTATGAATGCACTTCTACAGCATCGAAGTATAGCATTGTATGCATGCTCTTCCACAGCATGAAAGTATAGCATTGTATGAATGCACTTCCACAGCATTGAAGGATAGCATTGTATGCATGCACTTCCACAGCATTGAAGTATAGCATTGTATGCATGCACTTCCACAGCATCGAAGTATAGCATTGTATGCATGCACTTCCACAGCATTGAAGTATAGCATTGTATGCATGCACTTCCACAGCATCGAAGTATAGCATTGTATGCATGCACTTCAACAGCATCGAAGTAGAGCATTGTATGCATGCACTTCCACAGCATCGAAGTATAGCATTGTATGCATGCTCTTCCACAGCATAGAAGTATAGCATTGTATGCATGCACTTCAATAGCATCGAAGTAGAGCATTGTATGCATGCACTTCCACAGCATCGAAGTATAGCATTGTATGCATGCACTTCCACAGCATCGAAGTAAAGCATTGTATGCATGCACTTCCACAGCATCAAAGTATAGCATTGTATGCATGCACTTTCACAGGATTGAAGTATAGCATTGTATGCATGCAATTCCACAAAATTGAAGTATAGCATTGTATGCATGCACCTCCACAGAATCGAAGTATAGCATTGTGTGCATGCACCTCCACAAAATCGAAGTATAGCATTGTATACATGCACTTCCACAGAATCGAAGTATAGCATTGTGTGCATGCACCTCCACAGAATCGAAGTATAGCATTGTATGCATGCACCTCCACAAAATCGAAGTATAGCATTGTATGCATTCACTTCCACAGCATTAAAGTATAGCATTGTATGCATGCACTTCCACAGCATCGAAGTATAGCATTGTATGCATGCACTTCCACAGGATTGAAGTATAGCATAGTATGTATGCAATTCCACAAAATTAAAGTATAGCATTGTATGCATGCACCTCCACAGAATCGAAGTATAGCATTGTATGCATGCACCTCCACAGAATCGAAGTATAGCATTGTATGCATGCACATCCACAGAATCGAAGTATAGCATTGTATGCATCCACTTCCACAGCATTGAAGTATTGCATTGTAAGCATGCACTTCCATAGCATCGAAGTATAGCATTGTATGAATGCACTTCCACAGCATTGAAGTTTGACATTGTATGCATGTACTTCCACAGCAGTGAAGTATAGCATTGTATGCATGCACTTCCACAGCATCGAAGTATGACATTGTATGCATGTACTTCCACAGGATTGAAGTATAGCTTTGTATGCATGCACTTCCACAGCATCAAAGTTTGGCATTGTATGCATGCACTTCCACAGCATTGAAGTATAGCATTGTATGCATAAACTTCCACAGCATCGAAGTATAACATTGTATGCATGCACTTCCACAGCATCGAAGTATAGCATTGTATTCATGCACTTCCACAGCATCAAAGTATAGCATTGTATGCATGCACTTCCACAGCAGTGAAGTATAGCATTGTATGCATGCACTTCCACAGCATTGAAGTATAACATTATATGCATGCACTTCCACAGCATGGAAGTATGACATTGTATGCATTCACTTCCATAGCATTGAAGTATAGCATTGTATGAATGCACTTCCACAGCATCAAAGTAAAGCATTGTATGCATGCACTTCCACAGCATTGAACTATAGCCATGTATGCATGCACTTCCACAGCATGGAAGTATATCATTGTATGCATAAACTTCAACAGCAGTGAAGTATAGCATTGTATGCATGCACTTCCACAGCATCGAAGTATAGCATTGTATGCATGCACTTCCACAGCAGTGAAACATAGCATTGTATGCATGCACTTCCACAGCAGTGAAACATAGCATTGTATGCATGCACTTCCACAGCATCGAAGTATAGCATTGTATTCATGCACTTCCACAGCATCAAAGTATAGCATTGTATGCATGCACTTCCACAGCATTGAAGTATAGCATTGTATGCATGCACTTCCACAGCATTGAAGTATAGCATTGTATGCATGCACTTCCACAGCATCGAGGTATAGTGTTTACAGCACCTTGCACAGGTTTCATTAGACAATGAACATTATCTAAAATATTAAATGTGTTATGTGTCTAAGTTCATTCAAAAGTACTAAAGAAAAGAGTGAAGCCAACAAGCTTAGTAAAATTTAACAAAATCATTTATTTCCCTAAAAAACAAGGTAAAACTATGAAAAAGAACTTATGGTTTGTGAACCTAATCCAAAAATTAATCATAGAATTAAAAAATATAAACCCTATCACTAAAATGTTCTAAATGAATCAAAGTTCAACTCCCGATTAAGTTCCAAGATGGAAGTTGATGATGTCTTCTATATCCAGTTTTGTGCTGTCATGTCAACAGTTCCCTGTTGAATCATGAATATTTCAGCTACAGAACTCAGAATAAATTCCAAAGAAAATCATTGTTCAAGACTTCTGATGAAGATGAGCAATTATGTATGCTTTCCAGAGAAATTAATTACTAATTCAAAAGACTAGAAACTTAACTCAAACTGGTCACAACACAAAATATCTTTGAGGTATCAATTTATGACTGAATTAAATCACTATAAGGCATTAGTTTTAAGCAAAATTTTAGGTTACATGCCCTTGTGAGAATGGCCATTGTATATCCCAAGATCTCGAATACATTTTTTAAAAATTCTAAGTATTTGTCTTCCAAGTATTTGGTTTCAATGATTATCAACTGTATACAAAAATTACTGTGTAAAACTACAGCAAAAGGAGACCAGAAGATTTATATGATCCTAAAAGGCAATCAACAAAATCTTTAGACTATAGAAGAATTGTTCACTATCAGAAACTACCAAATAATCAGTTCTTTCAATATAAACCTAACCTCTGCAAATGCAACATTTAAGTCTAAGTTTTATTTGAAAATGCTTTTCCTCATGTAAAGTATTCATTGGGTATAAAGAAACCTTCATGTCATTATTTTTTACACATCCAGACAAGTATCTAGATAAAGCAAATTTATTATAACAATTACCACAACTGACAGATAATGGAACATCTTTACAATATATGTAAAAATTCAGGATAAAATTACCATTCACATGTACACTATATATAATGGATACGGTTACCATTAATTTGTACACTCATGTGTATGTAATAAATTATGTGATTAACATTTATCTATGACTAGATCATAACAGTCATTTGTAAACAACATATTACATAGCTAACTTTTGACCATGATTGTAGATTACACTTTAAGATAATGATCATTTGTTTTGTAATCAATATGTTTACTTAGATAAGAGTTCAGCTTTCTGTATGGTCTGCTGATTTTTGTCAGATTGTTTGCTAAAATTTAAAAAAAAATGGAATGACCTGACCTTGTTTATGAGTTTGATTGAAATTTTCCATTTGGTATGATCTAAGTGAAATGCATTTTGTGTGCTGTAAGTCAGGTGACAGTTGGTATATAAAACAAGACCAAGTAAAACAATTATTCATTCCTACATTATGTTCGTTCTCTAAAATCATTGTTAGTTGTTTTCAAATATAGTCAGAAAAAAAATCATTTGTTAAAAATTTAATAACACTTACAAAATGCTCACTAACATTTTGGACTAAATCACTATTCATTCAAAGACATTCTGGATTATATCATTGTGACACATTAAGACTGCTTGCAAATCAAAAGCTATTGGAACATCATCATATTAAATACTGAAATTCATTTGGAACATTAAATACATTTGGACTTGTGATAGAACTTTTATAATTATTTGGTATCTAATTCATAATACTGTGATTTCCTTTTAAATTGTAATTTTGTGTTCAAGAGAAAAAAAGTATTTGTTGAATTTTACTAAACTTGTTGGGGTTGCTTTTTCTGTCATTTAATACCATAGAGTTATAACACATTACAATATAAACAACTGCATATAATATTTCATATAAATAGCATGTAAATTATGCATCGTGGATATTTATTATTTACTTACAATGTACAATACCAAATGATACAATTTACCATCCCCACTTTAGTGGCACTTACCATTAGGAATCCATACTGTATAATCTTCTCAGTGTATTCACTGAGGGTGAAGTCCCCTAGTTGGGGCTTATTGTACTCCTGCTTAACAAAAGGTATGTCACATGAACTGCAACTGTTCCTGTTTTTCAACCACTTGAAAATTCCCTGGACACCCCTGGCAAAAAATACATCAGATCAACAATTTATCATGAAGCAAATGATTATTACATAAATAAATATTTTTAATTTTGTTCATCACAAATGAAATTTTCAAAAATATAAAGAATGCCTATCATGTTGTTTTAATGCCAAATTTTACATTTCAGTTTAAAATAATTATTCATTTCCAAACATACTAACCCCAGAGAGGTAGAAATATTATTATTTCTATTATAAGTGACAAAACAGCGTGATTTAGGCATACAAAGTTTTCAGCTATATATTACATGCCAGAATTACAGTATGTATGAAACATTTTCACTACTTTCATGGTTTTGCAGCTGGTCAAAATTCTTATCAAAATGGGCAAAATCCACATGGATTAGAACCAGAATGAAAGTACAACATATACTGAAAAATTATTTATATTCAGCATTCACTTTAATTATTGCACTTCCTTAATGTTTAATAAATGACTGTGAACTTGAAGTTGGTAATGATCATGGTCAGGTGCTCAGAGTGCTGTATTTCATGACTCTCATATTCCTTTTCTTTTTATATTAAAAAAAATTACACAGATATTGTAATTATATGACATTCAAGGCAATAAATATGGGAAATAATAATAATAATAATAATAATAATAATAATAATAATAATAATAATAATAATAATAATAATAATAATAATAATAATAATTAATAATAATATTAATAATAATAGTATAATTATTATTAATACTTTATTTAGATAAGGTAATTCATTTAAAAAGCTAATCTATCTTGAGGCCTTCAGTCTGTTATGTACAATATATACAGTATATACATGATGTAAAGAATCTGACTTGACACTAAATAATTGATTTTAAAAATAAAGTATCATGCCAGGAACATATGCACAGGCATCTGTGAACACATAAACATTTAAAAAAACAATTATCATGCATTGAAAAATTCAACTGTGAACAAGATGCAAAATTACAGAAAAGCATCTATTTGAGAAGTTAATTATAAAAAGAATTAATGCTAGGAGCCTGCCTTATTAATATACAAACCATGATGCTGTTGTGGTTTCTTGAATTCATTCTTGTTCCATAAACAAACATTTATTATATAAATACTTGTTTTACAGTGAATTCTAACACACCTAGAATATTTTGATGGTATACAGAATAATACCACTCACATTATTAAAGGATGATTCAACTTATGGGCTGAAAAAATTCTGCAAAGATATGACTATCTTTGATAAACATGGGTATCTGGCAACAATATCAACAATTCCCACAAAGTTTTCTAGACATTGTCCCTTCTTAAATTCTGGTGTTAATCAGTTTGGAGTTATATAACTTCTAGACCAACAAGTAGGTCTCTGCCTTTTTATATTTTACATCAGATTTTTAAAAAAAAGCAGAGACCAACTTGTTGGTCTATATAACTTCAAAATCATCCTGGTTCAATTCCATGTCATATTTAGCATGTTAGCCATTACTGTAAAGCTCTTTATGGCACAAAAAGCAGAATGATAGTCCTGGTGTTCAGTTTTCATACAGGCTGACCAACTACATTCCCATCGACTTTGCATTCAAGCTATTCTCAGTGCCACACAATTTTTAAAAAATGGTTATTCAAACTTAACCCGCTCGAAAATTTGAATCACCATGCTAAGCAAGCATGCTCATTCCCATCAGTCTCCATTACACAACAATTCATTGGGTGAGTACATAACTTTGACCAATCAGAATGCTCTTTACAGCAATCATCTGTTAAATAACAAAAGAGGAACAAATACTTATTAGGAAGCTCGTCATGGAATTGTACCGGGTAGAGCATTATTGCATAAAAAAGTTTCCGAGAGGATATTAAAAAAGGGTCCATATCAAGAAAAATCAGATTCAGGTTAAGAAAAAGAAAAATTTTGATTTAAAATGGAAAATGAGATAATTAGCTTGGGGGCAGTTAAATCCATTTGAAGTTAAACAGAAATACAACAACAATTGTGAAAAGGAAATATGTGGAAAGAACTTATTGTGTCCAAAATGAACAATAAAATTACAGCTATCAGAAACAGAAAATATAAGTGTTGCTGAAAATCAATAAGACTGTACAAGAAACAAAAGCTAAATTTTACTATATCTTATTGATTTTTTTTATTAAAAGTCAGTGATGTTACAATCACAAAAAAAAAAAAAAAAAGATAAGAAAATAAAACCGCTCTGGTGGACTAGTGGTTAGAGCATCCATCTCAAATGCAAGAGGTCGTGGGTTTGATCCCCGGTCAAGTCATACCAAAGACTTACAAAAATGGTACTAACAGCTGCCTCACATGGCGCTCAGCAATAAGAGGTTAGTGTTAGGACTGGTCGGCCTTGTGTCAGGATAATGTGACTGGGTGGAACATCATGCTACATGTCTGATTCATAATCACATCACATCACAATCTCAAAATATCACTATCTTTTCAGAATTTTTGACAAACTCCTAAGTGAAATTTTACTCACATTTTGTCAGAAATATTGGCAGTCATTAACATTTCAATCACAAAATTTCACTGACATGTTCAAAAATTTTGGTTAAAATCTCATAAAATATGATAACTTTTATGACAAATGGACATTTGAGTAAATGCTGAATTATTTTACAGTAAATTTGATGAGATTTCAGTCACATTTTCAGCTAAGTCATTTAAGTATCAACATATAATTGTTGGCTTATTAAGTGCATAAGAATTTATATTACCAGATATTAATATTCTGATCATGTTAACATTATCTTTACTTTTTTGGCCATATCTGCCTGTTTTTATTGATCTGTGGAAATAAATTGAAGAAAAATGACATACATGTGTTTTCTTCAAATTTTGAGTATATATTCATCCTTTGACCTCACCTACACTGACATATACATGTACTCTAACTTATACCAATATTTCTATTTGAATCAGATTGTAAATTAATTATTCAGAGAATATTTTCCATGAGATGAGCATGCATTCTATATGAAAAAAAGTGGTTATGGATTAAAGTTGCAACTTTATTCCATATGGAATTTTCACTTGCTGTGAAGTATGTATGGTATTTATGGAATAAATTGTCTGATTCCATAAGTTTTTCAGTCCATATCTCTTCCATATGGATTTCTGAAGTATTCCATATGGAATCCAAAAGAAATTTCTGAACAGGATAAGCATGTGTATAGGTTTTGGTTCTGTATCTCATATTATTATTTTCATGTAAATAAAATGTTAAACCAAAATCTGTGTTCCTGTTTGTCATTGCCTGAAATGGAGATGATAAAATGTTCATCTCAAATCAATCAATCAACAATAATTGGTAGTTATTATTTAATTCAAATTGTAGACTTGCTTGTTGTTTTGAATGACAAACATTATTCATTTTAATAAATTGTAAAACTTATGTTCTGAATAAATGTACAGATATCTAAGCGCATAGTTAAAACACACCAAGTCCATGTCCTAGCTGAAAAATTTCAAAGTCCACATTACTGAGCTATGTCTGAGCTAACAAATGACAAAGTTATTTTTTCCTAGCTTTTCTGAGCTAAAAGTGTACTAAGTTATCATGTTCAAGTTTTCCCAGGGTATTTCCTAGAAGTATTTTTAATGTACAAGATATGTCCAAGGTTTGTTTATAAAACCCCAGAGAAAATATCAGTAAAGCCTTGGATGTCTGAGATATTCCTAGGAAAACCTTTGGACGTCTGAGGTTTTTGGTAAAATTTTTAAGTAAACCTAGGAAAATGTACAGCAGGGTAGGCATAATTCAAAATTTGAGAACACAGCATTACACAATTTTAAACAAGAGGCCCAAGTGGACTGAAAGCACTCAATCAAAAATAATAATGAAAAAAAATAACAATCATAATGTTTTTACCAACATTATCACTTAAGGTGAATGCAATATTCCTACTAACATTATATCTCAAGTTGACATAACCTATCATTGATCCAGCTTTTGAAAATAGTTGGTTGCTTATCACTTAACAATACATATATATATATATATATATATATATATATATATATATATATATATATATATATATATATATATATATATATATATATATATATATATATATATATATATATATATATATCTTGCTTGAAACTTTGCTTCTCACTGTTGAGCACTTGACTCAAGATTTTATGAATTTTGATGGTCCAGATGATTCAGCATGCTTTCCATCATATGGTTATAATCCCAAACTGTTGTAGTCCTTCAGAATCTGCTCATTTAAATCATGAAGTGATTATCATCATCCCAAATGACCAAGATAATTTAGATTCCTTTTTTTACATCATGATGTGGTTACAGTCCCAAATGGCCCAGATAATTCAGTATCCATTTTGGCCCACCACCCCACCCCGCCAAACCCCTCATTTCCCTATACTACTATGTAGACAGATATTTTGTAACCAGACAAAACAACAGGTGTTGGAATGCGATAAGCTCTGTCAACAGAAGTGACGAATTTGTTAGAACAGCGTATGTGTGGAATATGATTATTCTAAAGACAGCAAATAGATTTTACCACAAATTTTTTATCAGATAACAGGATAAAAATTAAACTGCATTAGAACGTTTCAGTTAACAAGGCGGAAATTAAACTAGCATTAGAATGAAAATGATATTATTTTAGTTATATTATATCTTAAGTTTAGATCAAATTTTATGTTACTCATATTTTTTTTGATATTTTTTTTCATACTTGCTAACCCTAATTGGTAGAATATCTGTTAACATATTATCAATAATACGAAATTCACGTAATAAATCATCTATATTATATTTGACTCCTCGTAGGTAAGACCGGATCTGATCAAGTAGTTTCTTGTAAGTTTTAATTGATGTTAAACATCCATGCTTTTTTATCAAAAATTTTGGTTCTACTTTTTTACACGCTGCAGTAAGTGAAACACCAATACCAGATATGATTAACAAAAACGGATTTAATGATACCCCACTTGAAATTATACCAGAACTGGTCATTAGCAACGGCAGATATGATATTACTTGAAGGATCTTGTTATAATATTTGTAACATTTTTTTACGCACCAAAGTTTTTTATGATAATATTTGTAATATTGTATTAATGCGTCCACATCTGGTACTGGAATATCTTTTGAAATGTGATTGAAATCAACTATACTTCTTTTCATTATAATATTTGTTTACAGAATCCTCAGGTTTGGTTAAGTAATAGGTAATTATGATGATTCAGTTATAAATTCCAAACACCACTGATAATTGGTGGCTTCGACTGGAGAGTCTCGACTTGGAAAAAAGTATACGATGATCTTGCAGTCGAGCTGCACAGACCTAAAAAAAAAAGTTTCCACGACGTAAAGTTGTCGCTAATGGTGTAGATGATATCTGGGCAATAGATTTGGTGGATGTATCCAATCTAGCTCAGTTTAACGTTGGCACTGATGGTGCTCCAAAAGATATTTGTTTAATGTTATAGATGTTTTTAGCAAATATGCTTTCAGTGTACCTGTTTCGGATAAGACAGGAACTTCAATGACTGATGCGTTAAAACAAATAATAACGAGTGTAAAAAGAAAACCAAATAAAATCTGGACTGATCACGGATCCGAGTTCTTTAACAAAAAGTTTGAACAGTTTCTAGAACAAAATAATATAAAAAAATACGTTACAGGAAACGAGGGTAAAAGCGTTGTTGTCGAGAGATTTAATCGCACGCTAAACGAAAAATTACACAAACATATGACAGCTAAAAACACCAACAGGTACATCGATGACCTTTCTCAAATCGTAGGTGAATATAATAACACGAAACATCGAACCATCAAAATGACACCTAAAAAAGCTGTTAAAAATCCGATATTAGCAAATGAAAACATGTACCGCAGACATAAATTTAAGGTTGGTGATAAAGTTAGAATTTCTTTGATGAAAAAGGTATTTGCAAAAGGATTTACTCCAAACTGGAGCGAAGAAATATTTGTGGTTGATAAGGTACTTTTAACAGTACCTGTAACGTATGTTTTAAAAGATCTGGCAGGGGAACCGATCGTAGGTAGTTTTTATGAACAAGAACTACAGAAAACTGAGCAGGATGTTTTTGTTATCGAGAAAGTGATTAGAAAAAAAGGAAATAAAAGTTTAGTCAAATGGCGTGGGTATAGCGATAAATTTAACAGTTGGATCCCAACCAAGCAGATTATGATATAATGCTATTATAAATTAACTCATACTTTTGTTTGACAGATTTACATTTTACTGGTTTACATAACGATATTAGATTCTGCTTACGATTGTTAGAGATCGTCATTAGATTAAAAATTTTAACGAATATGAAATCGAATTTGATATTTTTCTGTCGGCCTGGAATCTTGATATTTAAGAAAGGTTTGATTAGCTGCCAAAACAGTTGTTGTTCGGCAACGGTAAAATTAAATTTTATTATTTGTTTAGCAATGTGATACTTGACATTATACCGTTTAGTTGTTGGTCTGCTGTAATTTGATCTGTCAGCAACAGTGACTATTTCACCATCATCATCAGATTCATTGTTATACAAAATGTCATCTTCACTATAACCAATAGATTTGTCTATAAAATCTTTGGAAAATGTGACCTTATCGCTGGTGACTTTGTCGCTAGTATCTTCTTCGTAGAGTTCAGCAAGTCGTTTCATCAAGTCCATTATTATAATATATTTTTTATCTAATTTATTATTATAAGATGACTGATGAGATAAAATATCACCAAAAAGTTAATATAGTAAATTACAACGAACTAGCCGAAGCGGTAAGAAAATGTTTGTTGGGTTATAGTGTTGATGTTATTGTAATGCAAGGTGATTCTCATAAAATATTACTAACAGAAGCAGAAAAGAATAAAATTAATGAAAGTGCAGTAACGACGCTAAAATTTAATCACGATGATATCATAGCATTTGCTCATCATTGCTTGACTAAAACCGAATTACAAAATATTATTGATCATCATATCTAAAACGAATCCTAGCATCGTATTCGCTTGAAAAAGTTGATTTCAATACTCCATCAGCTACAAATTTTACGACTGCGGGATTTATCTTATAATATTTCGCCGCAGCTGAAATCGATTTGAATTTAATCTCCTCATCCGTTTCGAGGTTTTTTGAAATAACAGGTTTTATTGGGCATCTAAAATTAATACCACCACCTCGTCCTTTTCTCACATTTTCCTGTTGGGTAACTAGTTCTAGATTTTCCAATCGATTGTCAGTCTTTACGTTATTGATGTGATTAATAACAAGACCATTGGGTATAGATCCGTTGAACACCTCGTAAATAAAACGATGACCATAATCATGAACTTGATTTGGCGATGCTCCTCTAACAGTTACCCTGATATATCCCATATTACTCATAGTACCAAGAACTTTTTTAGTTTTTCTGTTTCTAATAATACCGCGATCGTTAGCCTCGTATAAATCAAAGACCGGATGCGGCTGAAACTCGTCTTGTAAGGATAAATTTTCAATATTATCATCAGTGACTTTACCGTTATAATGATATACACGCTGTCCCTCTGGAATATCATCGCAGAACAACGTGTAAATAAAATCTTTTCTAAACATTGCAATCCTCTCAGCATTATCTCCCTTTACACTAATATTATAACCCGCTGACGTTAATTTGCCAACAGGTATTCTAGTTTTGATGTTCATAACCGAACCTAATACATTTCCAGCGTATAAGTTATACTTTGGGTGAACATGATAAATCTCTTGCTCACGTGCACTTGTCAGATTTACTGTCATTATATTATAGGTAATATTTTTTATCTTCAATTGATTTTTAGCGCATGCGCGGTGTGAGGTAAAGTTATACTTTGGGTGAACTTGATATGTTTCTTGCTCACATGTGTTTGTTAGATTTGCTGTCATTATATTATAGGAGATTTTTTTATCTTCAATTGATTTTTAGCGCATGCGCAGTGTAAAAAAATTATCAATTAGATAATACATTATAATATAATAATGTTAAAATTGCGTGATATAGCTAAGCAGCAGAGAGGGTGAACCCTACAAATTTTTGCGACAAAATCGATTAAAGCCTCAGAATGCCAAATGGAACCTTCCTACGAAATCTCATATTTTAACCAAAAAAAAATTAAAGGCCCCATCTTACAAATGGAGCCTTAGCGATTTTGTCGCAAATACATTGTCATAACCACCCTCAAATTGCTGCCATCTACGTCGCAAATATGTTGTCATTTCACCCTCCCTGCTGCTGATTAATACAAATTATTTAACCGATATTTGTTAGCTTTTCACAAACAGACTAATCGATAATACTTCACCACGTAGATCAATCAAATTATTTGACTGATCGGTGAGTGTAAAATTAATTCTAGTTAGTAAATCATTTTGACATTGCATATAGACTGGATTAGTCGGATTCTCAACAATTAAAAATCCGGGGGGTGCTGTTGGTGAAAATGAATAAAGAATGTAACCTTGTCGGGCTTGATTTGATTGTTCCATATTAATTTGATAACTTCCTTCGATTACATAC
>JAEAOA010001211.1:0-257500 GCA_016746295.1 Potamilus streckersoni
TTTCCAAGATTAAAGATGATGACGTCAGATGAAGTCTTACGCAAATGTTCATAATTTCAGGCTACAATTTGTACTGCACTGTGCCAATTTGGAATGAATTTCACTGAATGCTTTTGTTCTTAATCAGTTGTACAGTTTTTCAGGTAATACATTATTATTCAAAGGCAAATGAGCTCCTATAGCTGTCATGGCACATTTATAACAAGGTACGTCTCTAGTTTTATTAATGCAATTCAGATTTTAACTACCTCCGACACAAGGAACATATGCCATTATTCTTTAAGGTAGATCATGGACATCCGCGGTTACAATATTCCCGCGAGACAGAACTGACGAGGAGTATATCATTGAATGGTCAAAAAAGATATTTAATCAACGAAATAGTGAAGCAAAGGATCTCGGCCGAAGAATAATCGGTAAATTTACACAAGGTGGAAAAAAAATTAACTTTAAAAGACAATCCTCACGATTGATTATAGATGATGCCGAATACGACTTCGTTATTAAAGATGCAGTAGAGAAAAATAGATACGCAAATTGTAAAACAGCCTTCTTGTCCAATAAAACAAAGTTAGGTAGAATTGTTACTTACAGTGATGGAGAAAGCTCTGCATATCTACATTTGAGAGCTTCTATGCTGGGTTATGCATCTATCAATTTATTTGCAATGATAAATAGATTTCCTAGTATAGCAGTCAGAGTTGCAATTGATTCAATGTATGTCGATAAAAAATATATCAAAGAGATAACTAAATTTACTAATAGCGAAGAGACTTGGGGAACATGGCGAATTAAACATGAAATACAACGCGATTATTCTGAATCAGCAGACCTTGAGATTAAAAGCAGTTACCTGAAGAACGATAATTCTATCAGTGAAAAATCCGAAGGATTTTCTATGTCTAAAGCACCACCGATATCAGATCCAATTTGTAGATATAAAACAGTTTATTTAAACGGTTGTGGTGGATCTGGAAAGACAACACGTGCGATAGAATTATATCGAGAGAGAACGTCCATGATTGTACTCACACCAACTCATAGACTAGCGAGAGAGATCAAACAACGAAATGTTGAAGCTTGCACGTATCATAGTTTTTTTCGATACAAGGGCGATGCTTGGACTCCTGAGCGAATGGGTGAGAAATTTATTCCAGCGGTTATTATTTGGGATGAAGCATGTACTGTTTCAGAAGATGTATTAAAAATGTTTCTTGATTGGTTATTGCAAAATAATACAAAAGTTATATTGTGCGGCGATCATGGTCAACCACCACCATTTGTTGGTAGAAGTCCACATAATTGGTTAAAAGGATTTGTTGATTATTACGAAGAAATTGATACTGACTATAGAGCACTCGATGAGCAGTTACGTGAGTTTAAAAAACTAATTAGATTACAACACGATAGAATTCAATGTGAAGTAGCGCGTGAAATAATTTCTGAAACACCTTTGAATGATTTTTGGGAAACATGGAGACCAAATGATTTTGTAGTAGCAAGTAGAAAGATAGTCAGAGACGCACTTCAGAAAAAGTTGCTTGAGCTACACAAGAAAAAATTTCCAACGTTTCCAGTACCGTTGTGTTATAGACCATTGGATACACGAAAGCAGAATATTGAAGTTGAAATTCCAGGCCAGACGGAGAAACAGATTCTATTGTTAAATGATATTGTGCTAGTTGATATCAATACTGTAGAAGATGCATTATGTGCTGATAAATCACCATGGACGCTTGGCTATGTAACAACAATACACTCGTCACAAGGATTGACCATCACGGATACAATTGTCTGGATAGTTGATAATCGCATTGAATGGTCAAATTTGGTCTATCTCGCAGTGTCCAGAGTACGACGAATAAATCAACTACGAAGGATTGTTTTCGATGATGATTTTAATGCAAACGATGATAACACTGATATTAGCATCATTAATAAAAAACTCTCTGGTTACAAACAGCAGGACAAAAAAAACAACGAGAATTTGATATTGATGCTGAAGTAATAATCGCATTAAAAGAACAACAGAATAATCACTGCGCCAGTTGCAATTGTATAATGCACTGGCAGTATTCGGATAAAGACCCTCGACAATTCACCGTAGACAGAAAAAATAACAGTCTTGGTCATGTCAGAAACAATGTGATGTTGACCTGTCTTGAGTGTAATAGACGTAACGGAGCTAGTTAAGACCATGTGGCGGTAATTGAGTATCGTCCGGAATGACTTGTAGTTGTTCGCGTGTAAAACCACGCTGAGGTGCAGTTGAATCCAATCTGTAGATTGGAGGTCTACCAGTTGATCGCGTTATGGTTGAAATTTTATGCGTAGTAACACTCCATATAGGATCAGTAGCTCTTCTTTTACCGCCTTCAAGCTCTCCTGGTTCGTATAAATATCTCACAGTAACATCACCGAGAAGTGGCTGAGTGCTAACCCGCTGTGGTTGTTCGGGAATATATTCTTTTTTTATTGCAATATTTGGTTTCATATTAATAGTTCGAGTAATCTCGTTATTTAACGCTGCAACTACACTCGGTAACCTTTGGACCCATTCACGAGATCGTTTTTCTTGGATGAATTCTTTTGCATATTGATATCCAAATAACCGTTCTGCAAGAGTTCGATTAAATCGTTCTACAATTGCCTGATCACGATGTAACGCAGTATGTCCCCGTCGTATTGTAACATTATGAGTTTTCATTGTTGATAGAACAGCACCTTGAAACTCTTTGCCAGGATCAACTTGTAATAGATTTGGCCATCTTAGAGGACCTCGTCGATAAATCCTTTCAAATGCAGAAGCGACTTCAGAAGCTGACTTTGTTTTCAATGGTTCTGCTCGTTTAAATCGACTCGCAATATCAACTACAGTTAGCGCGTATTTGTAACCATGGTCATGTGGTAAAAACAATAAATCAGCCTGATGAACTTCATTGGGTACGGTAACATCAAAATGAGAATAATTAATTTGTTTAGGCGGTGGTAGATAAATTTGCCATATAGCCTGTTTGGATAACCAATCTTTTGCAGTGGATTTTTTCACTTTTGCAGCGTTAGCGAGTTTACTAATTGCTGCTTTACCCCTCCAGTATCCTTTCGGAGAATAATAAATAGATTCCATACTATAAAAAACACTAGTGTTTTTAATTACCAGCACCTAACACCAATTTGCCTTTCATAGCTGATTTGACCAACCATGAAGCCAATTTTTCTTTGAAGGATTTATCGGGAATAGCATTTAACGCATGAATTAATTTTACATCCGCGATATGTCTTTGTTGCAAATTATTGCTTTTATATGCAACATCATGAGCATGACATGCCTTATCAATAGCATTTATCGGATACTCACCAGGCCGGGGCTGATTTTGATCATCAAGTCTGATATCTAATCTCGTTCCGGGACCACAGTAGCTATATCCTGGAAGGTGTTTTTCTCCGGGGTATTTTGCCCATGGGGTTCCGGGGAGTTTTCCAAGTTTTGCGGCAATATCACCTCCGAGTTGCTTTTTTTTAAAAATCTAAATTTTTTTGTACCACATGTTACACACTTACCAGTAAGCGCTAGTCTATTGTTTTTAGTTGTAATGGTTGTCTGATCGGTTGTATCAGTACGCTGTTTACACTTAACACAATATAGATCCATAATTTATATATAGAGTTATGAATATAATTGACTTTTCAGCGACTAAAAGAAGAGAACCGGTAAAACACCACACAGCGCTTCCGAATTCTGTCCGTGCCATTATATTCGGACCATCTGGATCGGGTAAAACACAATTGCTGCTTAATTTGATAATGCGATTTATGAAGTGGGATAAATTATATTTAGTTGCCCCATCCGTAGATGATCAACGGTGCTATGAAGTGCTAAAAGATTATAATGAAAATGCATCAGAAATTAAAGGTGAAAGTGTAATTGACTTTATTACTGATATTAATGATGCACCATGCGTAGATGACCTCGATGGAGACATAAACAATCTTGTAGTGTACGATGATGTAATGTTAGATAATCAAAAGAACCCTGCTAGAGTATTTTCCCGAGGTAGGCATAAAAACACTGACGTGATATATGTCACTCAACGATATACTCAAATTCCAAAAGTGATTCGCGATAACTGCAATATTCTTGCTGTATTCAATGGCGTTGATACACATACGCTACGAAATATTTGGCAGACATGGTGTTCCGATATGGACTTCAATGGATTTAAAAATTACTTTAGTCATGCTCAGTCAATCCCATATGGATTTATAACAATAAATTTACACGACCCTCGGTCACGATATCGTATTGGACTTGATCAAATATTTGGTTAAATAAATTGTATTAATCAGCAGCAGGGAGGGTGAAATGACAACATATTTGCGACGTAGATGGCAGCAATTTGAGGGTGGTTATGACAATGTATTTGCGACAAAATCGCTAAGGCTCCATTTGTAAAATGGGGTCTTTAATTTTTTTTTGGTTAAAATATGAGATTTCGTAGGAAGGTTCCATTTGGCATTCTGAGGCTTTAATCGATTTTGTCGCAAAAATTTGTAGGGTTCACCCTCCCTGCTGACGTAGATGGCAGCAATTTGAGGGTGGTTATGACAATGTATTTGCGACAAAATCGCTAAGGCTCCATTTGTAAAATGGGGTCTTTAATTTTTTTTTGGTTAAAATATGAGATTTCGTAGGAAGGCTCCATTTGGCATTCTGAGGCTTTAATCGATTTTGTCGCAAAAATTTGTAGGGTTCACCCTCCCTGCTGCTAGAGTTATGGTTGACAACATCTAGTCATCTTAGCGATATGTCTAAGATTTTACCTTTTATCAACATTTTTATTCGAAAAGGTAATTGCGATAGTTCGTTCGTTGTTTTACTTAATAATGTGTTGTGCAACCATATTATTCTTTAAGATATATATATATATATATATATATATATATATATATATATATATATATATATATATATATATATATATATATATATATATATATATATATAATGATCATAAAGGACGATGATCATCCAGTTGGTGCCGTGAAGACCAAACGGGCAGCCGAGGTAACCATGGAACTCTACATTGTTAGGTCAGGAAAGCGTACTAAACCCTGCTGGCTTGGGCTAAGGACAGGTGCATTACTGGTAACAATAACCAAGGGACACGTATATTTCTTTCCAAGGGGTTTGATTAGGCAGTGGTAGAGATTATATTTGCATTCATACTGAGAATCCATGTTAACATTTTAAATAGACTGGAGTCATCTTATCATTTAAACAAAACGAAGGAAAAATAGGACGTGACCTTGACAGACGACTTTAGACGTACGGACCATACTGACAATGCCGAAGTGTTGGAAGATAAGAAAACATCGTTTAGTACTCCATCGTTAATTCCACTGGTCATATAGACGTCAACAATCTCGTCTAGGGTTGAGGTGCTCCAAATCTTTAGCTGACCTTGAACTGGATGATGTAGCTGATAACAGCACGAATAAAAATATTATCGATCTGTTTGACCTCAAAATAGCCATACACGGTCCAATCTGGTGTTTGAGTGTGATACGTAACAGAAGAAAATAGCCGAGACATCAAACTTTAAGATCGTTTATATTATTTCCCTAGACAACACAGTGAAAAATGTAAAACAATACTAATGGTTTGTGACTAAACATCCAACACATTTATCCAAGAATTGTGGATATATAAAAGTCTTATAAATAAAAAGTTCTAATTGAGTCTTGTTTAAAAGTCACATTGTTTCCAAGATTAAAGATGATGACGTCAGATGAAGTCTTACGCAAATGTTCATAATTTCAGGCTACAATTTGTACTGCACTGTGCCAATTTGGAATGAATTTCACTGAATGCTTTTGTTCTTAATCAGTTGTACAGTTTTTCAGGTAATACATTATTATTCAAAGGCAAATGAGCTCCTATAGCTGTCATGGCACATTTATAACAAGGTACGTCTCTAGTTTTATTAATGCAATTCAGATTTTAACTACCTCCGACACAAGGAACATATGCCATTATTCTTTAAGGTAGATCATGGACATCCGCGGTTACAATATTCCCGCGAGACAGAACTGACGAGGAGTATATCATTGAATGGTCAAAAAAGATATTTAATCAACGAAATAGTGAAGCAAAGGATCTCGGCCGAAGAATAATCGGTAAATTTACACAAGGTGGAAAAAAAATTAACTTTAAAAGACAATCCTCACGATTGATTATAGATGATGCCGAATACGACTTCGTTATTAAAGATGCAGTAGAGAAAAATAGATACGCAAATTGTAAAACAGCCTTCTTGTCCAATAAAACAAAGTTAGGTAGAATTGTTACTTACAGTGATGGAGAAAGCTCTGCATATCTACATTTGAGAGCTTCTATGCTGGGTTATGCATCTATCAATTTATTTGCAATGATAAATAGATTTCCTAGTATAGCAGTCAGAGTTGCAATTGATTCAATGTATGTCGATAAAAAATATATCAAAGAGATAACTAAATTTACTAATAGCGAAGAGACTTGGGGAACATGGCGAATTAAACATGAAATACAACGCGATTATTCTGAATCAGCAGACCTTGAGATTAAAAGCAGTTACCTGAAGAACGATAATTCTATCAGTGAAAAATCCGAAGGATTTTCTATGTCTAAAGCACCACCGATATCAGATCCAATTTGTAGATATAAAACAGTTTATTTAAACGGTTGTGGTGGATCTGGAAAGACAACACGTGCGATAGAATTATATCGAGAGAGAACGTCCATGATTGTACTCACACCAACTCATAGACTAGCGAGAGAGATCAAACAACGAAATGTTGAAGCTTGCACGTATCATAGTTTTTTTCGATACAAGGGCGATGCTTGGACTCCTGAGCGAATGGGTGAGAAATTTATTCCAGCGGTTATTATTTGGGATGAAGCATGTACTGTTTCAGAAGATGTATTAAAAATGTTTCTTGATTGGTTATTGCAAAATAATACAAAAGTTATATTGTGCGGCGATCATGGTCAACCACCACCATTTGTTGGTAGAAGTCCACATAATTGGTTAAAAGGATTTGTTGATTATTACGAAGAAATTGATACTGACTATAGAGCACTCGATGAGCAGTTACGTGAGTTTAAAAAACTAATTAGATTACAACACGATAGAATTCAATGTGAAGTAGCGCGTGAAATAATTTCTGAAACACCTTTGAATGATTTTTGGGAAACATGGAGACCAAATGATTTTGTAGTAGCAAGTAGAAAGATAGTCAGAGACGCACTTCAGAAAAAGTTGCTTGAGCTACACAAGAAAAAATTTCCAACGTTTCCAGTACCGTTGTGTTATAGACCATTGGATACACGAAAGCAGAATATTGAAGTTGAAATTCCAGGCCAGACGGAGAAACAGATTCTATTGTTAAATGATATTGTGCTAGTTGATATCAATACTGTAGAAGATGCATTATGTGCTGATAAATCACCATGGACGCTTGGTTTTGTAACAACAATACACTCGTCACAAGGATTGACCATCACGGATACAATTGTCTGGATAGTTGATAATCGCATTGAATGGTCAAATTTGGTCTATCTCGCAGTGTCCAGAGTACGACGAATAAATCAACTACGAAGGATTGTTTTCGATGATGATTTTAATGCAAACGATGATAACACTGACATTAGCATCATTAATAAAAAACTCTCTGGTTACAAACAGCAGGACAAAAAAAAACAACGAGAATTTGATATTGATGCTGAAGTAATAATCGCATTAAAAGAACAACAGAATAATCACTGCGCCAGTTGCAATTGTATAATGCACTGGCAGTATTCGGATAAAGACCCTCGACAATTCACCGTAGACAGAAAAAATAACAGTCTTGGTCATGTCAGAAACAATGTGATGTTGACCTGTCTTGAGTGTAATAGACGTAACGGAGCTAGTTAAGACCATGTGGCGGTAATTGAGTATCGTCCGGAATGACTTGTAGTTGTTCGCGTGTAAAACCACGCTGAGGTGCAGTTGAATCCAATCTGTAGATTGGAGGTCTACCAGTTGATCGCGTTATGGTTGAAATTTTATGCGTAGTAACACTCCATATAGGATCAGTAGCTCTTCTTTTACCGCCTTCAAGCTCTCCTGGTTCGTATAAATATCTCACAGTAACATCACCGAGAAGTGGCTGAGTGCTAACCCGCTGTGGTTGTTCGGGAATATATTCTTTTTTTATTGCAATATTTGGTTTCATATTAATAGTTCGAGTAATCTCGTTATTTAACGCTGCAACTACACTCGGTAACCTTTGGACCCATTCACGAGATCGTTTTTCTTGGATGAATTCTTTTGCATATTGATATCCAAATAACCGTTCTGCAAGAGTTCGATTAAATCGTTCTACAATTGCCTGATCACGATGTAACGCAGTATGTCCCCGTCGTATTGTAACATTATGAGTTTTCATTGTTGATAGAACAGCACCTTGAAACTCTTTGCCAGGATCAACTTGTAATAGATTTGGCCATCTTAGAGGACCTCGTCGATAAATCCTTTCAAATGCAGAAGCGACTTCAGAAGCTGACTTTGTTTTCAATGGTTCTGCTCGTTTAAATCGACTCGCAATATCAACTACAGTTAGCGCGTATTTGTAACCATGGTCATGTGGTAAAAACAATAAATCAGCCTGATGAACTTCATTGGGTACGGTAACATCAAAATGAGAATAATTAATTTGTTTAGGCGGTGGTAGATAAATTTGCCATATAGCCTGTTTGGATAACCAATCTTTTGCAGTGGATTTTTTCACTTTTGCAGCGTTAGCGAGTTTACTAATTGCTGCTTTACCCCTCCAGTATCCTTTCGGAGAATAATAAATAGATTCCATACTATAAAAAACACTAGTGTTTTTAATTACCAGCACCTAACACCAATTTGCCTTTCATAGCTGATTTGACCAACCATGAAGCCAATTTTTCTTTGAAGGATTTATCGGGAATAGCATTTAACGCATGAATTAATTTTACATCCGCGATATGTCTTTGTTGCAAATTATTGCTTTTATATGCAACATCATGAGCATGACATGCCTTATCAATAGCATTTATCGGATACTCACCAGGCCGGGGCTGATTTTGATCATCAAGTCTGATATCTAATCTCGTTCCGGGACCACAGTAGCTATATCCTGGAAGGTGTTTTTCTCCGGGGTATTTTGCCCATGGGGTTCCGGGGAGTTTTCCAAGTTTTGCGGCAATATCACCTCCGAGTTGCTTTTTTTAAAAATCTAAATTTTTTTGTACCACATGTTACACACTTACCAGTAAGCGCTAGTCTATTGTTTTTAGTTGTAATGGTTGTCTGATCGGTTGTATCAGTACGCTGTTTACACTTAACACAATATAGATCCATAATTTATATATAGAGTTATGAATATAATTGACTTTTTAGCGACTAAAAGAAGAGAACCGGTAAAACACCACACAGCGCTTCCGAATTCTGTCCGTGCCATTATATTCGGACCATCTGGATCGGGTAAAACACAATTGCTGCTTAATTTGATAATGCGATTTATGAAGTGGGATAAATTATATTTAGTTGCCCCATCCGTAGATGATCAACGGTGCTATGAAGTGCTAAAAGATTATAATGAAAATGCATCAGAAATTAAAGGTGAAAGTGTAATTGACTTTATTACTGATATTAATGATGCACCATGCGTAGATGACCTCGATGGAGACATAAACAATCTTGTAGTGTACGATGATGTAATGTTAGATAATCAAAAGAACCCTGCTAGAGTATTTTCCCGAGGTAGGCATAAAAACACTGACGTGATATATGTCACTCAACGATATACTCAAATTCCAAAAGTGATTCGCGATAACTGCAATATTCTTGCTGTATTCAATGGCGTTGATACACATACGCTACGAAATATTTGGCAGACATGGTGTTCCGATATGGACTTCAATGGATTTAAAAATTACTTTAGTCATGCTCAGTCAATCCCATATGGATTTATAACAATAAATTTACACGACCCTCGGTCACGATATCGTATTGGACTTGATCAAATATTTGGTTAAATAAATTGTATTAATCAGCAGCAGGGAGGGTGAAATGACAACATATTTGCGACGTAGATGGCAGCAATTTGAGGGTGGTTATGACAATGTATTTGCGACAAAATCGCTAAGGCTCCATTTGTAAAATGGGGTCTTTAATTTTTTTTTGGTTAAAATATGAGATTTCGTAGGAAGGTTCCATTTGGCATTCTGAGGCTTTAATCGATTTTGTCGCAAAAATTTGTAGGGTTCACCCTCCCTGCTGACGTAGATGGCAGCAATTTGAGGGTGGTTATGACAATGTATTTGCGACAAAATCGCTAAGGCTCCATTTGTAAAATGGGGTCTTTAATTTTTTTTTGGTTAAAATATGAGATTTCGTAGGAAGGCTCCATTTGGCATTCTGAGGCTTTAATCGATTTTGTCGCAAAAATTTGTAGGGTTCACCCTCCCTGCTGCTAGAGTTATGGTTGACAACATCTAGTCATCTTAGCGATATGTCTAAGATTTTACCTTTTATCAACATTTTTATTCGAAAAGGTAATTGCGATAGTTCGTTCGTTGTTTTACTTAATAATGTGTTGTGCAACCATATTATTCTTTAAGATATATATATATATATATATATATATATATATATATATATATATATATATATATATATATATATATATATATATATATATATAATGATCATAAAGGACGATGATCATCCAGTTGGTGCCGTGAAGACCAAACGGGCAGCCGAGGTAACCATGGAACTCTACATTGTTAGGTCAGGAAAGCGTACTAAACCCTGCTGGCTTGGGCTAAGGACAGGTGCATTACTGGTAACAATAACCAAGGGACACGTATATTTCTTTCCAAGGGGTTTGATTAGGCAGTGGTAGAGATTATATTTGCATTCATACTGAGAATCCATGTTAACATTTTAAATAGACTGGAGTCATCTTATCATTTAAACAAAACGAAGGAAAAATAGGACGTGACCTTGACAGACGACTTTAGACGTACGGACCATACTGACAATGCCGAAGTGTTGGAAGATAAGAAAACATCGTTTAGTACTCCATCGTTAATTCCACTGGTCATATAGACGTCAACAATCTCGTCTAGGGTTGAGGTGCTCCAAATCTTTAGCTGACCTTGAACTGGATGATGTAGCTGATAACAGCACGAATAAAAATATTATCGATCTGTTTGACCTCAAAATAGCCATACACGGTCCAATCTGGTGTTTGAGTGTGATACGTAACAGAAGAAAATAGCCGAGACATCAAACTTTAAGATCGTTTATATTATTTCCCTAGACAACACAGTGAAAAATGTAAAACAATACTAATGGTTTGTGACTAAACATCCAACACATTTATCCAAGAATTGTGGATATATAAAAGTCTTATAAATAAAAAGTTCTAATTGAGTCTTGTTTAAAAGTCACATTGTTTCCAAGATTAAAGATGATGACGTCAGATGAAGTCTTACGCAAATGTTCATAATTTCAGGCTACAATTTGTACTGCACTGTGCCAATTTGGAATGAATTTCACTGAATGCTTTTGTTCTTAATCAGTTGTACAGTTTTTCAGGTAATACATTATTATTCAAAGGCAAATGAGCTCCTATAGCTGTCATGGCACATTTATAACAAGGTACGTCTCTAGTTTTATTAATGCAATTCAGATTTTAACTACCTCCGACACAAGGAACATATGCCATTATTCTTTAAGGTAGATTATAATAATACTCACAAGAAATATACTTTCCTTTTAGGGCATACTATACAATTTACTACGACACAGCTTGAAAGATCTTGTTTGACTGCTTCCGACACAGCTGAGAGTTATCTATCGCTGCTACACAGCTAAGATATATTTTATGTCTGATCCTTTTCGCAGGATCTTATTCTGATTGTCCTTACGTGCTGCACTCGCACGGATTAAGCGTTATATTTCATCTGACAGTACACGATGTAAAAACACATGCTCGGAAAAAGATCTTGGCCTCAGCAGGTCATTTACGTCGTTTGTTTATATCTAAACAACTCTTACGAAAGATATAAAACATATATACTTTCTAAAAGAATACAAATTCTTACGAAAACATCAGTTTCCGTGAATAATAATCATCATTACAATAAAACACAATGATACATAAATGAAACAAAAGAATTCAAATTTTACACACAAGTAATTAAAATACAGTGTCGTAACAGCTGCCCTTCCGAAATACCGCAACTAAATTTGAGCACCAGACGGCAAAATTAAATATGATTCTGCCATAACTTCATGGAATTATCTTATAATTTCTCCATTTCTTGACGAGTTCATCAACCAACTTGATGTTCTGGATGCAGTATGTTTCTAGCAGGCAAGTCATTTTAATAGCGAGCTCATGAAAATGGCAATGTTGACAGTTTTCACACGTTATTGTACATACGGTTACCTTCGAAACTCATTTTTGAGCAAATGGCATGCACCGATTATTATTATTATTATTATTATTATTATTATTATTATTATTATTATTATTATTATTATTATTATTATTATTATTATTATTATTATTATTATTATTTTACTACGTTTGTTTTATGCACACTGTACAACAAAATCATAATATCATAATTACGGGTATAAATTGTTCTCTCCCAAATTTATATTCGCATTAAAATATTGTATCTTGCTCACTCTAATCAATCAGGGAAATGAAATACTACTCAGTTACTTAGCGCGCAAAAGTCAAAAGACAGTCGGCTCAAGTGAAAAGCCTGTGATGAACAGAAAATAAAAAGAATTAGTATGTGACCCATGAATCGAAGCTCCACCTGACATCAAAGACGCGTTTTGAATACTGAATGACCTATGATCGTAAGGAAAAGAGTTGTAACTCGTATCTCTTCTCAAAGGCAAACATTTGATTCACAGGTAAATACTATAACTGTCACACTGACACGAATGATGACTTCAATTTCTGCTGTGTTAGAATACAATTGTTATATGAAACGCAGTAGTGGTAAGTAGGGCTTTTTTGTCCCTTTGCATCCCTGATACACGTCACAGCCTCTATGGCCATGATATTTTAGGCGATTAGTATGCCATGTGCAACACATACATGATTGACATTAATAATCCTCGAAAGTAACAAAATGGGGATTACAGTCTAAGACGCATATCAATGAACCCCAAAAGACTTGTTATTTATATTGTTGCATGCGGTACCGATCGATACTGTAACAATATATTAATAGGGAGCAGCTGTTTCGATCGATAACCAGATTTCCGCCTGAAGATTGTTTTTATTGGACTTTTACTGTTTGTAAATCCACGTTATTTCATATTTATACTGGTAACTATCGGTGATTTTCCATTACCTCCATCGCTATTTCAAACTAGGCCTTACTGATCGTATTGAGACTGTTTTATGCTGCTGAAAGCAATTCTGAATCGAAATTATTTTCCCAGTACCATTAGATACACCTGTTACCATCGGTATAGCTTAAACAATAAATCCGATTGGTGCACCTATAATGTTTGTTGTTGCCGGGATTCCGATCATGTCAAGATCAAAAGTTATAGCCGCAGCAAGATCGCAAATAGCATCTACTACCAAACACGCGAGTCTGTTCTCTTTCTTATTTAATCTTAAGGTACATGTTCTGCAACAATTATTTTCACGTCGGCAGGACTGAGAGTCTGTTCTATTAAAATACAATAGCGCATTTCAATTGTTCAACAGGCAGTCTTTGTATGGAATCATTATTACAAACGGACGCAATATGAACACGCACGTATTCTTTTATACTGAAAAAATTGTCATACATATTATAGAAAATATCTGACTTGAATACTTAAATCTCCAACGATTATGCGTTCTGGTGATTTATTACCATTTTATTTAAAGGCACACCGATTGCGTCAGAACCCTTTGCATCTAAAATCATCTTTATTCAATAAATGGTATTCTAACAAGTGCGCCCTTGTTGAGAAACAGTCGGTATTATTCTCTTTTTAACTGAGTGAATGTTAGTATAAAATATTCGTTGGTGAACATTCGAGGTGGATATTTCGGTGAATGTCACATGGCCATTGTAGAAACTTAATCTTGCAACGCTCTTGCGTTTTCAAGTACAGGTGCGATGATTCCAAGTTGGATGTGGTTCATCATGGTGATTATAACGAGCAATTTTCTATTTGATCCTTAGCAAAATTATCTGGCAGTTCATAAAACTAAATAACTAATTAACTCATTGAAATCCCCTTTGGTGGCCAATCGACTCAGATCCATATCAGCACCGTATCGTCTAGCTATGTCCATACGTTTTTAGAAGAGATATTGCAAAGTATTAAACGTACTTTAATGTGAAATTAATACGTGTTGGTGAACTCTCCAGTGCACGCAATGCTTTAAGAAAACGATTACTGCATATGAGTCCATCCAACCGTATTTGTTCTGGCATATTTGAATAAATCAATGAAAACACTATGTCATCCAGGTTCACCGTGCCTGGCAAAATGATTAATTACTTTTATGGTGGTGCTTGTCAAAACGATTCAAAATATAAACGATGCTGAGGTGTTACCACGTATGCGACCCAGTTAGTACTAGGTCCTGTTATCAAATCCAGCTGACGATGCCGATTTTGTATGTGATTGGTACCAGCAGTGCAAGTTCATTTCGCATAACGACAACAAGAAAATGTTTTGTCTTTTGCTATCGTCAGTAATCGAAGACCTTTGCCATATGGTATTCGAAAACTTGTTCATGGTAATCGAAGATCTTTTACCATTTTTATAATACCACCAACTGCATTTTAGAGCAATTCCAGATACAGTTCCGACAGTACCACCAACTGCATTTTAGAACCATTCCAGATACTGTTCCGACAGTACCACCAACTGCATTTTAGAACCATTCCAGATACTGTTCCGACAGTACCACCAACTGCATTTTAGAACCATTCCAGATACTGTTTCGGCAGAACCACCAACTGCATTTTAGAGCCATTCCAGATACTGTTCCGACAACGCTTTTTCAACTGATGGAGCCGCTGCTGTCATCAGAGCTGGACTCGCTGCAAGGAATGGAAATCATCCAATGGTCTTTTGCTTGTATGTCATCTCTGATTTGGATAATTTTAAACGCTGAAATGTTATTATATTTGGCTACATTAAACCGAGTAAGCTGTGTTTGGGTTAACTAAAATTTCCCGTCACCTTTTCCTTAGAAAGTTTTCTTGTGACCCCACATTTGTGTTGATTTCCTTTTTATTTGTCCAACTGATTTTCACTTCGTGATAGAACGTCGTTATTTAAATGCGTAACAATGACTTATGAATCTTAGAAAATTCAAAAAAAATTTCACAGGTGCATCGATCGCGGTCATACATCCACCAGCACCCTATGAAATAAGGGTCTTGTCAGAAAGTATCGCAATTTGGCATCGATAACCGCCAGCTAGATCTGTAACGACACGATTTATTTCTTTTAGCTATTAGTTAAAGCTACATGTCATAAATATTTACATAAAATTAAATCTTATGTATGACCAAAGTATACATGAAAAATATATTTTATACACATGATAGTGCATCAGCTATTAAATTTTCCTTGACGTACCCGACGTCAATATTGTATTATGCAACTTCAAAAATAATCTCCGATTTTTGTTTTCATCTTGCCAATGAAAGTAGTCGGTTATGATCACTAAACACAATAATTCCAGAAGAATCTGAACTAATATTCACTTCAAACAGTTGCTATGACAATATCCTAGCCAAATATTCCTTCTCAATTGCGGAATAATATCTCTGGTCCTTGTCTGATTTCTTATTAACCGCGAAACTGGATGATTTATACCATGTTTGTCTTCTTGAATCAATATTGTACCAAGCCCAACACCACCCACATCAACAGACAATTTACCTGTAAATGACTGACTGAAATTTTTAGCTGTAAACTGCTACACTCTTAAGTATGGCCTCCTGACATTTTTTGGATCAATGACACTTGTTTTTTTTTTACTCAATACATTTGTTAGGGTTTCCGCAGTCATGAAAAACGTGGAACAAAATTTCCAATAGAATTCAGTCATGCCCAAAAATTGCATCAGTTGCTTGTTACTGATAGGCACTTGGAATTCAGAGATAACAGTTACATTAGTATCTATGCATTTAAATGTTCCAATTCCTTTAAAGATGGTACTAACATAATATGTTTATCAACATCAGGATCTGAAAATGTGTGTAAAGTGGGGATGATAATTTCTTGCCAAATGTAATTTTTTAAATCTAAATTGAAATTCCTCTTCATCCTTTTGTCTTTCTCTCTGCATCATTTATCTTTCTCCTTACATCTTTACTTACATTAGTCTCTCTCTCTCTCTCTCTCTCTCTCTCTCTCTCTCTCTCTCTCTCTCTCTCTCTCTCTCTCTCTCTCTCTCTCTCTCTCTGCTGTTAAATTTGTCTTCCTCTTTATGAAGCTCAAGCTTTTGAACTATTTTTCAATCTCGTATTGTAATATCAATTCATATATTTAGGTTAAAACCAACTTTCTTCCACCAAATATTGGACCAAATTTTTTTATTGCCAAAGAAGGCTTGATGAAACTTTTCCTTTGTGAGAAAACATCTGGTCTTTGACTGCAGAAGGCAGGAGATGACCGTAAATACAGGGAAAAGGAAATTTGCAGAGGGAGAGGCGGAATTGGAATGGTCGTTGTGACCAGGTGACTGCTGAAAATATCTGACCATCAGGATAGATTTAATTGCGTGTGTGCATATATACATCACAAACATTTAAATTAAGCGGTTACTATATACATGAAAATAAATGTTGGTCATCGACTGTCTCTTATTACACGTGATACATATTTTCAATTTACTGGTGATCGTCCACCTTGATCACAATCTAGCGAGCAATTAAATACTCTTCGTGCCGCAATTAAGGATAATATTCTCATGTTTTTGTGTGTGTGACTTGAATTGTTAAAGTATGCATTAAAAAGTTTCAGTCATATCACTACGGTGTCTGCAGTGTGTTTGCTTATAGTGACGTTTAAGACTGGGGCATCATGCTGCAGACAGGTAGCATCATGTCCTACCCAAATTGGCACTTTGTACAACCAGATAAATAAAATCGACCAGATCAAGAGATAATTCAGAATCGTATCTGGTAATATTATCTATGATGCTCAAATGAATAACACACGTGTAAAATATATTATTTCAAGATTGTTTGATTGCAAAAATGCTTTTATATTCAAGTTTATCACGAAAAATCGTGACGGTGACTAGGTTACCCAATATAAAATAGAACCAATATATGCTGTACATCATCACCTGATCTGTTAACAGTGATAGATAAACTTTATTATGAAAATAAATGCATATCCGGTATATGCAATCTATGTAATGAGTGATCAAAGTCTTGACGCGATATTATGAAGAGGAATTATTTAAACGTCATGCAACGAAATTTCCAGAGAAATTTGTTCCACTATTGTATCGCCCACAGCATACTCGTCGACATAATATTCCAGTGAAGATACCCGGTACCGGCAAAAGCCCCATACTAGTTCTCAATGACGCTGTTGTAGTAGTAAAAAAAATATAAGATTAATAGCTCAGAGATTACCTTCCCCTCCAAAACTTTTATATGTTGACATTTTCTTCAGCAGCCTTTTCTCATTTTTTGCACGTAGTTGAAAGAGAAACACCAATACCAACAAAAACGGGTTTAATGATGATTCACTTAAAATTATACCAGAGCTGGTCATTTTTACAATATCTGCTTACAATTTTTATCCTTTAGTAAGTGTTTTAGTACCAAAACTCGAATCAAGAAAATCACGAAATTTGTTATTATTACGATAAGCTACAAAATCTCTGTACTTGTCATAAACATTTGACGAAGTATCATCAAATAGCTTATATATTATTATATCATTTTTCTTTAACCAAATGTAGGAATCAAACATGTTGTCTACTTCACGTTCTTGCAAGTCTGTTTTATTTACCAAATTACCGTTTTATCTTTCTGATTTATCAATAAACCCTAGTACCAAGCTTATTTGATATAAGGTAAAGAAATTTAGAAAAAGATGCAGTCTGATAATTTTGTATGCAACAATGAAATTTATTAGGATTACTTTTCGTAGTCTGTCTCGTTCAATGGTAAGAAGACCGATTACATAAGCTACTTTTAACATTAAATCTTCGTATGGTTTTGTAGGTATTTTTTTCTCGATTTCATTGTAATAATTTCGTAATGACAATTTTTTCGATATATGGAGTAATCTTCACTTATGTTATAATAAGAATCAAATTTATCTTCTACCATTGTTCGTCTGACTTTTGCAAAAATATTTGTCGCTCAATATCACTGAAATGATCAATATCCTGGATATTGCTAAAATTTTAATTATCTATTAAAATTTATGAACAATATTTGGATTAAATTCTGTTTTTGTTTTAGTATCATTGGTAAAATTGCTTTCGAGAACGCTTTGATCATCAATTCCGCATCTTCTGTCATACTAGCGATTTTAAATATGTTTTTTTTTGTCGTGGTAATACATACTGAAATACCTAAAAATATAAAAATATATCGTTTTGAAAAATCATTGCGTAATTTGTTTTGTGTTTTTTTTAATTTTAAAATTCTAAATTTCGCTAATCTGTTAAGATTATTATGATTAGTGTTTTTTCCGAGTATCCTCCTGAGCATATTTACTGTAAGCTTTTGTTTTTATTAACCCTAATTGTATTATCAAATCTAAATATTCCTTGTCAAGCTCGCGCGATATATTTAACAGGGTTTCAACTTGTTTTATGTCTTCTAGATAAAATCGTCTTGATTAGAAAAACTAATTGTAATATCAAAAGTTTTGCATTACTTTAATCAGTTGTGGCCCGCTCATATGCATTACACAAACAAAATAACAAAATTATTTTCGTTTTCTGATAATTTGCTTATTAAATAGTTCTTGAGTTAAGGTTTAGATTTATTTTCCTATTATTGATTTTATTGCTAAATTGTAACCCTGTCGTTAGTATCTGTTGTAGACAAAGTAAAATAAAGTTTTACAATATCATAAAATTCTCTCGCAACCTTTATAATTGGTGATCCAGATATTTATATTACAACGTTAGATTAAATTTGTATATATATATATATATATATATATATATATATATATATATATATATATATATATATATATATATATATATATATATATATATATATATACATATACATATACATATACATATATATATACACACACACATAAAATTATCGGCAAGTTACCTAAACCAAAAGGAGGTTGGACATTACCCGGGCACAGATACACTGGGCCGTACAATCCACGAAACAAACAACTTGACGTGGACGATAATCCATTACCAAGACAAGAGCCCTATAATCAAGTTGATTCCATAACTATGCGTCATAATATATTCTACCGTGATGTAGAATATCCTTATAACATTCTGGTGGAGATCTCGTCGAAATCAGACTGTGATAAGGTAATGTTAAATGAATTACGTGATACAAAGACTGCAGATCTCCGAAAAAGATTTAACAGAAAGTAAGTTCAAGAATGATAGGAATGACATATAAGCAACGTCTTGGAAAAGAATTGTTTGATGATCTGGCAGATGATTTACACAAATCTGACAAAAGTTACCGCGACTTAAAGTTGTCGCAAATGCCGTATATGATATTTGGGAGATAGATTTAGTTGATGTGTCAAATCTTGCTCCGTTTATCGTTGGGACTGAGGGCGCTCTAAAGAAATATCTTTTTTTATTGTATCGATATTTTAGCAAATACGCGTTTAGTGTACCCGTTTCAGATAAAACAGGTACGTCAATGACTAATGCGCTTAAACAGATCATCATGAACACTCAAAGAAAACCAAATAATATTTGGACCGATCACAGAGCGGAGTTTCTTAAAAAATTTTTTAGCAGTTTTTGGAGCAAAATAACATTAAAAGATATGTTATAAGAAATGAGGGAAAAGTGTTATGTTATCGTCGAGAGAAATTTAATCTCACTAAACGAACTGATACATAAACATTTGACAGCTAAATTACAAACAGATACATTGATGATCTACAGAAGATTGTTGTCAAATATAACAACACAAAGCACAGACAAATAAAATATGTCACCAAATGGCGTAATTAAAAATCCAATATTACCAAACAAAAGCAATCACCGTAGACACAAATTTAAGGTTGGTGATAATGTTTGGATTTCTCTGACAATAAAAGTATTTGAAAAAGGTTTTACTCGTAATTTAAGCGAAAAAGTATTTGTTGTTAATAAAGTTGTAATGACAATACATGTAACATACGCGCTAAAGGAATTATTGGGTAAGCTAATAACCTGAAGAACTATTAAAAAACGGAACAAGATGTTTTCGTTATTGAAAACGTTATTAGGTAAAAAAGATAATAAAATCCTTATCAAGTGGCGTAGGTATAGTGATCAATTTAATAGCTGGATTCCAAATAATTCGATAACTAATAATATTGTTATAAATTTGCTCCTACTTACGTTTGATAGATTTACATTTGACTGTCGACATAATGATATTATATATTGTCTGCGATCGGCATAGATCATCATTAGGTTAAATATCATGACAAATATAAAGTCGAATTTTATATATTTCTGTCGGCCTGTAATTTAATGTTTACTAACGGTCTTATGAGTTGCAAATACTTGTTGTTCAGCAGCTGTAAAATTAAATATTATTATTTTAGCGATATAATACTTAACATTACATCCTCTAGTTGTCGGCCCGCTGTAATTCTTTTATCAACCACATCGCTGTTAAAAAAAAGGGAAGCGAATGAATGTTTTTATTGAGGTGTCCTCCTAATGTATGTGGATTTACAAGAATGTGTGTGTGTGTGTGTGTGTGTGTGTGTGACTAATACAGAAGCGTAAAATGTTTTCCTTTAGGCAGACCTCCAAATGCATATGCATTTCTAAATGTGTGTGTGATTAATACAGAAGCACATTATTGCTTTCCTTTATGGAGACCTCCTAATGAATATGCATTTATAAATGTGTGCATGTGTGTACGTGCGTACGCATGTGTACGTGTGTGTGACAAATATATGCTTTCGTTGATGTGTAGCTCCTAATGTATATGGATTTACAAGGTTTTTCTAAGTTTGCTATTATTGGGTGGTGGTGGTGGATGATTCGGTATGTCACAAAAATTAAAGTCAGAAGTAAGATTTCGATAGTTTTATTAAACATATTCCATTCTGGAGAACATTTGACACGTTATTTAATAAAAAAGCACAATGTTGAAATATTTCTTCTTTTTTTTCTTGACATCTGAAAGTACAAAAGAAAATTAGCATTGTTAATTTTTGCGAATTGATGAGAAAAAAATTACAGTAAAACGTATATAACTCGACAGATTTGCGCAGTCCTGGATTAAAACATTCGCATATGCGTTACCTCAAAAACCTTTAAACTAAGAAACGTTCGAACAAAGGCTTAATTCTCGTAGAATAAATTTCATAGTCACAGACAAGAGGTATTGCTACCAGGGCCGGATTTAGGCATAAATCACGCAAACTACATCTTCAGGCCTCTTAAAATTTCAGAACTTTTACAGCCTTATTCTCTGTTAACACTTGCCAAATATGGCCTCTACAGCTTTCTATAGCTTAGGCCTCACCATGTCTAAATCCGGCCCTGAATGTTACAGTTACAATTATCTTGTGCAGAAACTATGCAAGGAAAAATAAGGATTTTTTCTTTAATAAAAGTAATCCTGTTATTTATACAAATTCAAAAGGTTTGCAGCCATTTAATGATACACGTAATAAAGATTGTTGGAAAGAAATTCTTCATAAAATCCGTTTCATCGATAAAATTCAAAATTATAAATTGTGATGTATAGTTTTATCATATTTTCATACATAAAAACTTGGTACATTTTTTTACTTTATCTGAACAAACTCTTTTCATTCTCATTCTCAATTATCAAATATCAGTTTTCAAGCACGATTAATAGCATACTTACAGTGGCAGATAATTTTGCAATCAATGCAAACCTGAAGATTAAACCAACCCTGAAATAATAAATAAATAGATGATGATGATGATGATGATGATGATGATGACGATGATGATGATGATACTTAACAACGATAATAATTTTGGAGGTAGGAATTATATTACAACCATAAGCACTACTGTTGCTCATTGTACTACGATTGCTACTGCTTCTACTGCCTCATTTTTGCCTAAAATTTAAATGCAAGAAACTGTACTGAAAATGAAAAAGAGAGCGACTGAGAATGGATAAAATCAGGAGAACGATTAGAAGAGGAGTAAAGTTTCCAAAAACATTTATTGCCAACCATCTCTATTTTAATGGTACAAATATTAAGGATGTTATTGCTTCATTAATGTTTCTTATTTGGGTCTACTGCTCCCTCAGTCAGTATATATATATATATATATATATATATATATATATATATATATATATATATATATATATATATATATATGCAATAAACTTACGACGAACAGTGCGAAAATAATAACTAAATTAGTTACTAGTTTCGCACTGTTCGTCGTCAGTTTATTGCATCTATCTTAATCAATCCCTGACACACGTGATCCCTTGGTGGATCCTGGATCCAGTGTGCTTGAAAGGGTTGTTATTCGCCATATGATTTTTATTCTTTACACACACACACACATATATATATATATATATATATATATATATATATATATATATATATATATTCGACTCTTAATGAGTCTTTTTCAAAGGTAAATACAAAACATATATACAATAAACAAATAAACACAAAAACGTTGTGTTTGTAAACCTCTACACATGTCTTCACATGTGCTAAAACTATAAATACAACCAGCTTGTATAGACTAGTTGCGCAAACTGAAAAACCATGTTTTCCTGGACACAACAACCAGACTGGTGGAAAACAAATTACACACAGACATCTACTAGAAACCAACCGACAAACACCAGTATCTTCTCCCAACCAGCTGTCATCCAAAACACTGCATTAAGAACATTCCATATAGCCAGGCACTGAGGATACGCAGAATTTGCTCCGACGATGAAAGATTCCTAGAAAGGTCTGAAGAGCTGGCTAAACATTTAATTTACCGAGGCTACGACAAAGACCTGATTGCGGAGGCAATCTAAAGGGCCAAACAAACAAACCGTGATGACCTACTCAGATATGGACAGAAAGAAAAGGTTGATAGGATACCATTTATTCTGACCTATCACCCAGACAATCCCAAAGTAGGTAAAATCATCGCAAACCACTGGCCAACCGTGCAATCGTCAGACATACTAAACCTAATACTTCCGAACAAACCTGTAGTAGCTTACCGGAGACCAAAAAAACCTAATGGACATCCTAGTCAGGGCAAAGCTAACGCCAATCGCTAGTCAAAACCAACCTAGTCAATCTGGACCCTGTGGCGATAAAAGATGCAAAACCTGTCAACATATGATAGAGACCAAGACATTCACTAGCACAGTGACTAAAGAAAAACTAAACATACATGTTCCAAACAAAACGTGCAAAACAGAGAATGTGATTTATCTCATCACATGTAAGATCTGTGGCCTTCAGTACGTCGGAGAAACTGAAAAGCTACACAAAAGGATAAACCTTCATAGATCTGATTGGATGACAAAAATGCTGTACAGAAGCCCGGTCGCAGAAAACTTCTCCTCCCCTGGCCACACTTTCAGTGACATAATACTTATCGCTATTGCTAACAACCACAGCTGGAGTTCCGAAACCAGGAAGGAAAAGGAATCATACTGGATACGCCGCCTTAGAACATTGAAACCCAGCGGTCTAAACCAAGAAGACTAGAAATTAAAAACTATGCACTAGTAGAATTTAACATTTTCTAAATCTTCTTATTATCCTTCAATTTTTACTATAAGAATAACCGGTATAGAATCAAATATCCGGGATATAATCTGCGTTACAGATGTACAAAAAGTAAAAATAGATGTCGCTTTGGCTTGTAGACTTTTACGGAATTATATAACGTTTTCAGTTTCCGCAACTAGTCCATACAAGCTGGTTGTATTTATAGTTTTAGCACATTTGAAGACAGCCATGTAGAGGTTTACAAACACAACGTTTTTGTGTTTATTTGTTTATCGTATATATGTTTTGTATTTGCCTTTGAAAAAGACTCATTAAGAGTCGAAAGCGCTTAGGCTAGTTAGTTACTAGTTTCGTACTGTTCGTCGTCAGTTTATTGCATCTATTTTAATTAATCCCTGACACACGTGATCCCTTGGTGGATCCAGTACGCTTGAAAGGGTTGTTATTCGCCATGTGATTTGTTTTCTTTATATATATATATATATATTCAAACCAATATTCAACCTCTGAACTGTATATGTATATAACCTTGGCATATTCAATAACGAAAAGAAAAACACACACACATTTTCACTAGATCACTTACCAGTAGATCCTGCTGAAAATCCAGTATTTGTTGCAAGGCCTTGTTGTCTCACTATAATAATAATAATAATGATAATAATAATAATAATAATAAGAAGAAGAAGAAGAAGAAGAAGAAGAAGAAGAATAATAATAAATGTCTCCATCATTTTTTTTTTAAATCAATAATAATGTATATCTTCTAATACTGGATATTAAACAAATGCCTTATGAGACGCTTTTAGCGATATTTACCTTTCGATGCACGTCATACGTTAATGGAATTATTGTGCATATGTTAATCAACAAGATGTGCATTTAATTTATGGATGATGGAAGTTGCCAATGCGTCACGAACTGTAACTGTATCAACATTCGCACTTATTTCTACCATATGGCTTTGCCAAGTTCAGATGTAGAAAAGCCTTTTGACTGTATTTATGTACGTAGAAAAAGTAATGTGTGGTATGACCTGGACAAAACATCTACAAACGCTGATTCTTCAAACACAATGTGGACAAAGCAAAGCAACGTTTCCTTCCGCAAACAATTCTAAATGATCATACAAATTTCTGAAAAAAATGTTTTCTAAGTACTTTGGAAATAAAGATAAATATTCAGGAGTAAAGCGATGCAATTCATTCTTCTAATGAAAATCAATGCATCATGCTCTCCCTTCGTGTAAGGCAAAATACATTTAGTCTTAGAACACAATATTTGAACTAACCCCATTGTTGCATAACATCTCCAAGTACATCGGCTGAAATGAAATAAAGATATAATGACTGCAAGATTTATTTATTTTCTGTCTATCTGTCAGTCGCTCTCTGTTCATTAATATACCCTTCTATGTGTTATAAGCGGCATGGTATGGTATGGATTTTCTGGGTATGGTTGTTTTGTGTGTGTGTGTGTGTGTGTGTGTGTGTGTACTTTTTACTGTGTGGTTGTTATACATGGTATGCCCATTAAATCTTTTTATAAATAAATAAATTTATGTATTTTAAGAAATTATTCAAAATGTACTTTCAAGAACCATGAAGAAATTAATAACTGAAGCAGGATGATTCGTGAAATGATGAGTTGTAGTGAGAGAACATTTTATATAAATTATCACAAGCCACTATACAATATCAAAATCGAAAGAAATGTAATTAAATTATACAGGTGTTAATAGATATATTTTCTTAACTGATGTATTGGAATAAGTAAAACGAGTATATACATATGGCAATGAAATGGTAAGGCTCTCTTCCTTGTTTTAGAAGTTGATCATTGGAAATGTTTTATATTATTATTGATTTATGAATGTATATGACAAATAAACATACCTATTTGGTCCCCACTTTGTCCGGCTGTAAACAAACAATGGCCATTGAGTAAGTTGTATTTAAGAACGTCTTATAGTAGTACATACTCTTGCTGTATTTGTATGCATGTATGTATGTATGGATGGATGGATGTATATATATATATATATATATATATATATATATATATATATATATATATATATATATATGTATGCATGTATTTATGTATGTCAAATTGAGCCTTGAGTGAAGCTGTCGTTTTGTGATTTATTGTATGTATGCACTGGTTTTAGATTGTATTTGTATTTCAACACATATTTGGAAAAGGAAAATGCAAATGTCCGATTCTACTGCCTTTCTGCTTTCATGGTTTCTGACTGCATAATGTGGATGAACATTTATGAATATTTCTTGCTCATCTACATGTCCAAAGCAAAACGGATAGAACAATTTGCTTCCTGATCTTTAATCATTCGTATGTCTATCTACTTTGCTGCTCTGCGTCAAACAATAGTCAAAGAAAACCTAAATAAATGTTCTTATTGATTACATTAAATGGGTTTTATTTATTGTTCATATGTGAAAGCTCTTGTATAAATTAAATATTGTCAATATGCGCATGCTCTTGTAGAACTGTAATAATTTTCTAGAATCAATCAAATATTGAATCCATAGAGAGGAGAGTGTGCCACACTGGCTATCAGTATATCAGTATTTATGAGCATTTGTGTGTGTTACTGTATGCGTACTTTGCTATGGCACGAATCTGTCCCTGATATCAAGGTCAATATTAACTTGCGAACTAGATGGGTAGAGGCGGTGTTAAAAGAGTGAAATTAAAACTGATATGTATGCAAACGGGTTAGCCTTTCCTTATCCGTGACAATACTGTTTATTATATAAGCAATAAACTAACGATGAACAGTGTAAAACTAGTATCTAAATAGCCTGAGCGCTCTCGACTCTTAACGTGTCTTTTACAAAGGCATATACAAAATATAGACAAAACAAATAAATAAACTTTATGTTTATAATCGTTGTGTTGGTAAAACTCTACATGGCTCTCTCTACATAAATTAAACCTATATATACATTATGTCTCAACCAGCCTGTATAGACTTTTTGTGAATACTGAAAGATGTTTTTGTTTCATTAGAAATCTTTGGACCATAGCGAAATCTATTACTTTGTGTACATTTATGTAACGCTTATTATATCCCGGATATTTGATTCTATACCAGATATTGTATTCTTATAGTAGTAATTAAAGGATGCGAAGAACATTTAGAAAGGTTTAAAAGAAACTGTGTCGGCTGCAAAGACTAATTCTACTAGCTCATAGCTTTCTTTTTCCAGTCTTCTTGGTTTAGACTTCTTGGTTTTCAGTAAGACACCCTTTCTTTCCTGGTTTCGGAACTCCAGCTGGGGTTGTTAGCAATTGTGATAAGTGTTATATCACTGAAAGTATGGCCAGGGGAGGAAAAGTCTTCTGCAACCGGGCTTCTGGAACTATCGAGGGGGTTTGGTTTTAATGTTGGCTTTACAACACTTTGAAGTGTGTATTAATTTCGTTTCTTATTCGGTTATTGCATTCATTGTGATCAAAACGCCCTTGCTTTCATTAAGAAAATGAAACGTAAATGTCATAAATTGTTGAGATTAAGTTTGATGTTGCAAGAATACAATATCGACATTCGACACATGAAGGGAAAAATATAATCTTTTTTATCTTTTTGTAAATTTATTATACATCTCTCTATGTATTTTCATTTATTATCATTTGTGTGTTTTGATTAAAGTTTAAAAAGGCTTTACTGCATTTAGCCTTTCATTCCCTAATGAGGAATGGTGTTAACATTATCTATATTGTTTAACTCCTGGTACATGATTTCATCTAATTTATATTCATGGCTGTAAATTGTACGAATAATCTTTAATGTGTGGAGTACGTGCATAGGATATTTAAAGAACGCAGAACTGCATAGGATATATAAATAGATGCTTACGAACGTCTTGACAGTTATTAATATTTGAATCATTAGTAAATATGTTTACGAGATTCGTCCTTTTTCCCCACTGGACATATCGGTCAGGTAATATCAAAGAAGAATTGGGTTACTTATTATTGGATTAATAAGTTCACATGAATAGGTATTTGAAACAGAATGTGTATCTGTCAAGTAGATGTATGCTTTAAAATATAGTAGTAATAGAGGGTGCATTTAGGGAGAGATCTGAGCAATAAGATGTCACTCCTGTTTTGGAGTCATTTTTATTTCTTGTGTTCTTGATGTAACAACCAGTTTGCAGACATGTGTTATGTTGTACTGATACATTATTTGAGAGGATAAAGTTTGGATTGTTGCATAATACTATAGAAATATACATCTGGACTAAGTTGAAGGAATCTTATTCACAATCTTAGGCCGATCCTTAAGTCATGTAAAGAACTATATCGGCAAAAAACGCCACACTTTAATTCGAATGAAGGTTACGAAACATCACGTGAAACTATGAGTGCATTTGCCCTGTTAGATTTATCATGCACGCCCTAGCTTTGTATTTGACAAGGTAGTAACAAGATTCTTGATGTTATTTTTTTTAAAAATAGGATTTAATTATTTCAAACTACTTCAGTCAATCACGTTTTGTTCATTTGATGCATATATTGAGACCACATAATAAGAATACACGCATCGAATATTTTTGTTGGAGTTATACTCAGTTCTGTAAGAGTCTTTGACAAGAAATATTGATTTATTTAAAATATGTGCTCTTTGGATTTATCGGACTGGACAAATTTTAATTCAAACCGACAATACTTATTAGATTGTACGAATTTATTCAAAGACTTGATTATTTAATTAGATCTATTCAACTATATGAAACTTTCAAGGACTGCGTTGATATTCAGCGTTCACGAGATGACATGGAAGTGAAAACATTCGGATTTAGAATTGTGACAATTCAGTGGTGCTAGAATGGTAGCACATAAACACTTTAGAACCTTCATTCGGAATACATTTTCAGTTTTCAGATTGGTGAGGAATCGATAGTACAATTTAGAATACTCTAGGAATTTATACATTGCAAGTTGTTTCTAATTCTTTCACTTTAATTATATATTTTATTTAAATATATTTATATTTTGGAAAAATTAAATGTTTGCTGGATTTACCTTGTCTTGTTATTTGCATTCAAAGTCTAGAGCTAATACTAATCTGACCGATACCACCCCATATCTGATGGATATCATCCCTAATGTGACAGATATCATCCCTGATCTGATGGATATCATCCCTAATATGACGGATACCATCCTTAATATGATAAATATCATCCCTAATATTATGGATATCATCCTAATATGATGGATATCATCCCTGATTTGATAGATATCATCCTTGATATTATGGATATCATCCCTAATCTGACGGATATCATCCCTGATCTGATAGATACAATTCCTAATATGATGGATATCATCCCTAATCTGATGGATATAATCCCTAATCTGACGGGTATCATCCCTGATTTGACGGATATCATTCCTAATATGATGTACATCATCTCTAATATGACGGATATCATCCCTGCTCAGATGGATACAATCCCTATTATGATGGATACCATCCCTAATGTGACGGATATCATCCCTAATCTGACGGATATCATCCCTGATCTGATGGATACCATCCCGAATATGATGGATACATCCCTAATCTGACGGATACCATCCACAATCTAATGGATATCATCCCTAATCTGATGGATATCATCTCTAACAAGATGGATACTATCCCTAATCTGACGGATACCATCCCTAATCTGACGGATATCATCCTTAATGTGACGGATATCATCCCTGATCTGATGGATATCATCCCTAATATGATGGACATCATCTCTAATATGATGGATATCATCCCTAATAAGATGGATATCATCCCTAATGTGACGGATATCATCCCTGCTCAGATGGATACAACCCCTATTATGATGGATACCATCCCTAATTTGACGGATATCATCCCTAATCTGACGGATATCATCCCTGATCTGATGGATACCATCCCGAATATGATGGATACCATCCCTAATCTGACGGATACCATCCCCAATCTGGTGGATATCATCCCTGATCTGGTGGATATCATCTCTAATAAGATGGATACCAGCCCTAATCTGACGGATATCATCCTTAATGTGACGGATACCATCCCCAATCTGATGGATATCATCTTTAATAAGATGGATACCATCCCTAATGTGACGGATATCATCCTTTGTATGATGAATATCTTCCTAGTCTAATGGTTATGGTATTATTTATTTTAATACGTCACAAGATTGCTAGCAAAGTTGTGGGGCAGTCAATCACGGCCGGAAGAGTTTGTATAGTCAGGAGTTTGAAACTAAAGCAAATATTTACTAATCGTTTGTAGAATGCGTGACTTATTTCGCTTTATTGCTTCATCCGAATATGTACAAAACCAGTCAACAAATATCGAATTGTATGAACCAACATAGATCAGATTAAAAAAAAATTATATCGATTATCCATTTCTTCTCATGTTGCTGCACATTTTAACAAGAGTTGCATACTTTGCAAGATTTCCACTTTCAACCTATTGTTATAGTTGATTCTTAGATGGAACATCTGTTAAAGGAAACCTATTGTAACACCGTCCTAATTCGGTATACCCAAAATGTATAATTTCCAAAACCTTATACGACATTCATTAATAAAAAATATCATTTAAAAATATATATCCCATGTTTACACAATTTGTGTAATATATTTGTATTATTTGATATTATTTTCATTTACGTAATAATTTAAGTAGTGTTCGTATTAATAATATCATAAGAAAATGTTTAATATTTCTGTCAAAATTAAAGACCATCTCAAAATAAAGTCTAAGTAAGTTATAATTAATTATTTGTAAATAACTTTGCACGCTATAATGTTTTAATATTTATTTATTATATAATTTGAGTTCTGACAAACTATTCAACATTCATTGTTAATTTTTTAAAATTTGTTTATACATATTAAAAGTATTTACGAGAATTCAAAGACTTCCTTAACATTAACAATAATTGGTTCTAAAGCAACAAGAACACAAAAGAGTGATCTGACACAACAGTAAATGATGAGAATGAGAGAAATCAAAAGAAAAAAGGAGAAAAAATAAAGAAGAAGAATATGACATGAAAGCGGTGTGAAATATCTCCTTGAAGAAGATGAATGTCTTGAGTAAAAAAAAATTTTAAAAGTGCCCAAGTAAAAAACAATAACAAAAAAGGAATATCCAATAGCACAATCATTACATGCAAAGCAGGAGGGCTTCCTTAAATAGCCTAAAATGTTCAACCAGGGTGAGCACCATCCAAAAAAAAGTATTACAAAATAAATAGAAATGTTTATCTATTTATCCATAGTTGAAGTATGATTTCCATGAGAGTCACGTGACCCGTTTGACTGATGTTGCGTGCACCAATGACTATATGTGAATTAGTCGCTTAGCGTATTAAAACATTTTTGAACCAGACCATATGTGTGGGATGCAGTAATTCCTGATACCTAATATTGTACAGAAAATGAACTACCTTACACATCGATCACATCGATTGACATGTGTACCCAATTTGTAGTTTTATTTTTTAAGAAATTAAATATATCTTTTGGATAACCTTACCCCGTGACAAAGCTTGTGCTTGCACTGAAAAAAGTCAAATGCAATAAATATGAAAGTCAGGTCACCTGGTCATATTTTACATGCTGATATTAATTTCTATATTTATGCCTGTTTTCTTTAAATTTTTCATTTTGAAAAGTAACAGAGCTTGAGACATTTGAAAAAGAACAACGATTTGGTTTGCTTCTTATATATATATATATATATATATATATATATATATATATATATATATATATATATATATATATATATATATATATATATATATATATATATATATATATATATATAAAGTGAGTCTGTTTATAGCAACTTCAAAATTGTAGTTAAAGATCGCCAATAATTAGAAAATATTTCTAATTCGATTTAGCTTACAAATATAATAATTAAATGAATTTTTGAAAGCATTTGAAAGAAAAAGAATAGATACTCTTGTGTCTTGCTAATAAAAAGTTTAAATGGAATTTACAACACACTTATAACATAATAAACATAGGATAAAATATTTATTATAGTTATTCGATATTCTTCATTATATGAAAACTTACCTAAAATTTCACGTGGAATTGGTCCTGCAGAAAAAGAACAGATTCGTCAGGTACTCCCAAAAAAAGTAATAAAGATATTTTCTGTGTGAAGAGTTTCTTTAGTCATGCAAATAAAGGTTAGTAATCTTACCTCAACTCAATTTTATAATAACAATAAAATACGATGCTATAAAATCAAAGATGTTTAGCGCAACATTTGTCTGAGAAGAGATATAATCGCTAGCAAAAAATATAGCCACGGATAAATAACATAGCGTGTTAAGTTTTCAATTTTCCCATGTGCTCAAATATATTTGGATTTATCGAATTATATATGAATGTATATGTGGAACATAGGTATTATTTGTAAGCATTTGAAGCTTTGAGCTACTGTAACATACCTCTATAAGATCCGATAAGATCAGCTGGAAAATAAAATATACATTGAATTGTATTTAATACTTGTTTCTAATTAGTCGGTCATGAGGAAACACACCGAATATACTCGTATATAAGCATGTCTATTTACAAACAGCATAGACCAAGATTTGCCGTCACATAATGCGCTACGTTGATTGTTTTGCTTATTGCTTCTAACATGCTGGATATACCCAAATTTGTCAGTGTATTAAGCGACGGCAGATATAGGTGTGTGTGTGTGTGTGTGTGTGTGTGTGTGTGTGTGTGTGTGTGTGTGTGTGTGTGTAGGTTTCAAATGGACTTGACATTTAAGCTAGCATGCATCGTGTGTATGGCAGTGGAAGATTAAAATGTCACCGACAGCATGTGTATTATGTTCATATCATTACATTAGGACCGTCAGATTCATAAAAATGTCAAAACATTAACCAATTTAAGATTTTGATAATTTTCCCAATCACCTTATTGGAATGTTCTATTTGCATTAGTGTTTTATTATACTAACAGAGATACATAATATAAATCTTTTATAGTCCCATTTTTTATGCAGTTTTCTGATATTTTTCATGTACGTTCTTGATCCATTAAACAAACAGATACTCACACATATGATCCAAAGTTAAACCTGAAAAATCAACGAAAGTGCATTGCTCACTTGTATCACGGCTACTCTATCGCTTGAAGAACCGAACATGATATTTTAAAGGATGATTAAGTCATGAAGGGGAATCTCAAGAACCAATAAATAGTTCTCTCAGTCTTATATTTAATAAATGTTTATAAATATTGTCAAAATGTATGAATACATACATTGTACACTTCTGGTGTTATGAATTAACAATATATAGTTTTCTGCGTCAAAAATGTTCTATTAACCTAAGTACTTGTGACAAAAATGTAGTAAACATCGTATTTTAAAGTTATTAAGCGTACTAAGTCCAAGAAAATGTATGTAAATATTTATTTAATTCTTGAAATCAATAATTTCAGTAAGATTGTCCTAACACTTACGTTAAAAAATAATTATATCTAAGTCACATGTTGGCAACAAAGGTCACTATTTAAATGTCAAAAAACGAGTTTTTAGTTTTCAGAAATGAAAAACATTATGTATTTTCAAAACTGATCCGATCAACTTGAGCGAACCATTGGATGTAAACTCAGCAAAACACGAGACTTTTATGCTTACAGAAGCATAAAGGCCAAAAGCAGGAATTTACTGCTTTAGTTAAAAGTGGAAAGGATCCTAGGTCAGATTCGGTGTTTGTTGCCATATATTGTTTGGTATTAATACGGATTTTAAAAGATTTAATAATAATAATAATATTAATAATAATAATAATAATAATAATAATAATAATAATAATAATAATAATAATAATAATAATAATTAGTAATAATAATAATTTATTATTTTATTAAGTTATTAATTATTTTGAAAAAGTTAATCGTGTTACATAACCAATCCATCATTTTGAAGTCAATATGTTGATATTATATTATTTTGGAACTTACTTCTACATAACGTTATATTTCCAAGCATAAGCAGTTGAAGACTTGTGATAGCAGGATTCACGTGAAGTTATACTAACCTGGCACGAGGCTCATCATTTCTAAGCTAGTCGTAACAGCACCAGTATTTCCAAATCCTCCAGTTCCACCAGAACCGACGCCTCTTCCTGTCATGGAGATCATATGTGACAAGGATGGTAAGCCCCCCATACCAATGCCATTATTAGAAAGCCCAGACGCCCGAGCACCCATTTGCATTTGCAGTAGTGCAGCCAGATCAGACGGAACTCCTGTTGAACTCGAAGGATTATTTGTATTTGCGTTGCCACCGCTTTGATTATCACGTCCAGCAAGTTTGCCATTACCATTTTGTTGACCATGTCCAGCTGCATGGTCACTGTGGCCACTATGACCCCTTGCATGGCCGATTAGTTCGGGACCAATCGGGTGATCATGTATTTGACCATGTATATCCATTGCTGCGTTAGGGGGAGCTGGTGGTGAAACTGTTGTCTTAAGATTATTTTGCATAGAACCGAACGAGTTTTGCGAATGTGTTCCCAAATGACCGCCGAAACCAGCATTTGGCGTCTTTGGAATCATGCCAGAAAGCCCGCTAAGATGACTACTGCTAATATTAATTTCTTTTCTTGGCATAAGTTCTAGAGTCGTGATAGTGTTCTCGCCAGTAATGTTTTGACGTGCAGGTATTCTTATGTCCTTTCTTCTTGTGCCTATTATCATACTTGATGGCATTGTTGTAGATAACAGTTCCTGTAATGTTAAGTTTTTTTTATTCCCTTGATTCATCGTAGAATCTAAAAGTGTAGGTAATAATTCATTAGAAGGTTGTTCAATCATGTTCTTTCTGACATCCGGACCCAGACTGCTACTGTTTGGTACATGAAGATCATGTATTTGATTATTTATATCAAGGAACATCACTGGGTCAATATGCGTCTGAACGGAATGAGCATGCTGATTAGGTTGATGATGATCTGCAACATTAACAAACATTGGTTTGGGTACAACTGTTGTTTTAGCAAGCCTTGATTGTGATATCTGTCCTGTCTTCACCACGGCCATTTCATTGGAAACTGCAACATTTGAAAGACATGTAAATACGTACCATACATAAATACCTACAGAAACAATAGCTAAGATGCAATAATGCATCTCATCTGCAAGCATTGCACGATGTAAAGATGGGGTTTAAAGTTTTCAATGATATATTACAATTAGCAAAGCATATGTATTAGTCTTATGATTACATTTCAACATCTTCGTGGTTATACAATGTTTATTTATAATACTTTTTCCTGGGATATCATGTGCGATGAAATATTTAAACGCAGATTATTTTAAATATAAATTACAGAAATACCTTTAGAAGTGATCGCTTGTACTGGAAGTGTTGTTGGTTTCACGGGATGATCATGTAATTGATCTGGGGAAGAACAAAATGTAACTGACATGAATTTTCTCATGACTTCATTGATAAGTGTAGTATCCAGCACAATTTACGCAGCAGTGGAAGTACTTGAACGTTGAGGTCGTGTGATTATATGTGGGTATAAAACTAAATCGGGTAACATTTCAAGACAACAAGTCGAATATTTATGGAGATAGCGTTGATAAATTAACAATCACAACACTTTTGCAGTTTTTATTTGTTACCTTGTTTTCCGTGGTTTTGAAGGAGAAAGAGTTTAAAAATTGCTAAAAGAAAATATGCAAATCACAGACCTGAAATATGTTCAGTTTTCTATTTAACCAATTACTATTGCTATATTCACATTGTAATATATTTGAAATGGTGAAACGTTTTTCTATCATAGGATATAGCTAAATTTAAAATTAGGAAAATATTGAACATAGTTAAGCGTTTTATTTCATCTTATGTATGAGTGTGCTTTTGCAAAAGCTTTGTTATTTCTTGAAGACCTCATCAATTTTCTTAGATTGCAAGGTAATCTTGGGCTGATCATATACTGCTTAATTTTATATAGTATACCCGATGCAGCGCTAACTAATAAGCCAAGTGCAGACTATGGTAAAGTTCTAGATTATGTAGAAAATATAATGAGTGCGTAACTTACCCTGAGCCAACCATGTACCAAAGTGTGTCGCTGTGCTTATGCTGAGTGGTGGTGCTGGAATGATCGGTGCAATTGAAGCGTTCGTGTTACTTTTGCCTAATCCATCTAAAGTGGGTTTAAAAGCGCTTACATTACCAAGCCCTGAAAATGCGTCATTAACCAGAATAAATGCATTCAAGCGTCTTAAAAACAAGCAAGCGTCCAGATACATGTGAATACTCTAATAGGAACTATAAATTTGAAAACACAGAGCTATTTCAAGTAGAGAACTATAAATTCATTTTTAAGTCTCACAAAATCGATGCTCACTTTGCTAATTTAAAGATCAATCAACTATCCCTGTTGTGTTGTGCGCCTTACTGACTCTTGCATTGAAATGCATGTCGGCAATGTGCCACAAGTCTGACATCTATGAAAGAAACTACTTGCTCAAACTAAAATGAAAATATGACAATACTCCAGCGTTTGAAAAGTGTCAAGTGAAAAGTTGTCTGAAGATAGTTTTCATGAACGGAAAGGATCCAACCAGTATAACTGATCATGTCAGGAGAGAAAGTCAAAACATAGCGCCAGTTAAAAAGGTTGTATTGATTTAATAACAGCTTTATTTTTAATTTACTTCATGACGGCAATACTTTGTCCTTATAAGTCCTTAAAAAAAGCACCGAAAAGTACTTTTTTCAGATGGTCGGACTATGAACTCTAATGTGCATTTCAGTAAGTGAACAGAAAACTTTCTTTCAAAAAGTTGTTTTATGTAAGCAATGCTATCCTGCAATTATATCTCTATGAAATCTAATTACAAGCAAAATATATCCATTAGAGCGTTTGAATGATACAATAATACTTTACGTTAATTACAATCATAGTGAACAAATGATAAAAATAAATATTCAAAGGATCTAAAAGATCTCTCTTATCGAAAACAGAAGCTTCTCGTTGTTCCCTTTATGAAAATAAAACGCATTCTAATGTTAAACTTACTCCAGTTGAAAATAATGACTATACAAATTGTATCATTTTACTCCAAATAAAACGTAAACGTTAGGCAAGAAAAATATTAAATGGTAGCTGAACATACCTGGAATATATTAAATGCAGTTATTTGTTTTGGTGTGCATTTTGTATGCATTGTCCTTAGTCTCACTTTTATGCAGAATATTAGCTGTTTAACTCTTTGCTGCAGTTGAAGTTAAGATAGAAATAAGTATGTTTGAATAATTTTGATATCTTGTTATATTTAAAAAGACATTGATCTCAATGTTGGTAGGACAAACACATGGCAGTTTCAATTGTATTATTGACATACAACTTTTGACTGATTTAAATGAGAAAAAAACCTTTTCGTTTTAGAAGAAATAAGCTGACTTAAATTCTATAATTTCTTTATACGAATCGAACACAATTCCACCCTCAACATATAAATCGTCTTTGGGCGACATGTTTGATATTCTCACCCAAACTCAATGAATACGTTCTCGGATGTTCTGAAATAGTTGAGTGTGCTCGCCCCAACAATTTGAGTTGATTTAGGAATAAACAACAAAGTGGATCAATGGTCGGTATCTTCCGCCATCATTGTTCTCTTTTATTCCTGATTTAAAGGAGATTCTTGGCTATTCTAGAAAATTTCTTGGAGTTTACAAGAAGAAGCAATATAACAGTGTGTTTGTTTCTCATCCAAGCATTACCGCATACGCAGTATTGGTGAGCGAGATAGCTCAGACTTTGCACGTTTGATGCATAGAAAGCAAAATCCGTTTATTGTGTGGACCGTGCCCGTTTTGCATGTTTCACTGGAAGGTCGTACGTGCAAGTCACTATTTATGACATCAATATTCGATTTTGTTTCTGCTTATATATAGGAAAGGGCCAATTTCAAACTATGCTAACCAAATGGACACACCAGTTTGTTCCTTGTTGATTTGGTCAACATTTATTTTATCTTTAAACCTCTATCTAACATAAAACTATCTTGTAACAGGTAACCCAGTTTCATATTTTCATCATGAAGAATAAAAATAGAGTTAATATCTCAAATTTCCATGAATTGTTAATTGATTTAACATGATTGTATAAAACATGTAGAATGATAAATATTCATTGAGTGCTTGTGATTTTGGATTAGATTCGTGATTTCTTGCAGTCAAACTATTTATCTTAATCAAGCATACATACAGATATAATGAACAACTCACAAAAAGCAATACTTATTTATTAATGACTTTAGTCAGAGAGTAAATTCCTTGATGTTCTTGACCAAGAATCCTCAAAAGTTTCTAATTTTACCGAATTTTTAAAACTTTTCGTGTCAAATTAAAATGTGTTGCTAATGAAACGTTTAATTAAATGTAATACGTTCGAATGAATCATAACATTTTTATTTTGTTTGACCAGAGATTTGAATTAGCATACGTACGTGAATGTAAGCATTACTAATTGTTTGTATATTGTTTAATTATCTTTCCCACTCTATCTTTTATATATATATATATATATATATATATATATATATATATATATATATATATATATATATATATAAATATATATATATATATATATATATATATATATATATATATATATAGATATATATATATATATATATATATATATATATATATATAGTTGCTGACTTATATGTGTTTACAAAAGTACAAGTGGCGAGCTTGTACACCTTACGTTTGACAGGGTGCAAGACTGAATCAAATCAGCATGACTATCGTATTATGGTGTGTCCCTGGGCAAGGTACTATACAACAATTGTCTCTGCAGTAAATAAACTTAATGTATTGGTGTACCATACAGCACAAAAGTAACTAAACCTTGAAAGTGTGTACATGTTTGTGAGTTTGTTAGAACGTGCGTAGGTAGGTAGGTAGGTGATTATGAATTTTAACATAGCTTTAACAATGTTTCAGTCATATCGCTATAATGTCTACATTGTGGCAGTTTATAGTGATGTCCAGCACTGGGGCATCATGCCGCAGACATGTCCCATTATCCTGACACTAGGTCGAACAGTCCTAACATTTACCTCTTAACGCTGAGCGTCCAGCGAGGCAGCTGTTAGTATCATTTTTGTAAGTCTTTGGTATACCTCGACCGGGAATGGAGCACCCGAGGCGGACGCTCTAACCACTAGGCCACAGGAGCGGTTGTATGTAGGTAGGAAGGTAGGTAGGTAGGTAATTAGGTGGGTAGCTAAGTATACTTGTATGTAGACATAGGTTTACATACGTTTATTCATTAAGTAATAATGCTATGTATAACAGAGGTATTTAAACAATTCATATGAGAAAAGTACTTTCAAGCAAAATAGGCAAAGATTGAGTCAATTTAGTATTAACAAAAGCAAGAAAGTAAAGGAATTTAACAAATCCACTAATTTTCTACGATGAAACTACAGGGTAGTGAGGTAAAGATTTTTAAAGAGGCGGTATATGATTAATATATTGACTGTACTGTGATTAAAATGAGGGTAATGTAAATTAATGCAATGAGCGTACACTGACTAATGTAGTTACTGTACACTGATTAATAGAATGTCGAATGCATGATTAATATGATAGCTAAAATAACGACTGTACAATGATATGACTGTACAGTGATTAATGTAATGACCATGCCATAATTGGCACAATGACTGTCACAATTATGACGTAATTTGTATCCAAAATATCTATCTTAAACTTTGGCACATAGTGCAGGAATATAGAAACGCCCTAAGAGAGGTGCATACATCGAACATTTCCTCGCACACAGAAATGTCCAGCTGAGAATACAAATTTGTTAGCCAATATTAATGCTGATCATCAATATATTTGTGTACTGAACACAACAAGGAAGCATATACATAACATACAACATCCTACACAACGTACGTATTTCTATACTTATAATAAAGATGTCAATCTGAATATCATTCGTAAAAATGGACAACACTCAAATTATTTAAATGTCATTTTATTATATAGTCAATATTATTACGTTTCATCATACCAGACGTCCTTGAGAGGGCTGAGATTTTTTCCCACAATATGGTTCCTGGTGTTGTATTTAGTTTATGAGAATAGCTTTGGAATATTTATTCCTCTATCGTGTTCTTCATGTTGCCATGGTGTGTATAATGTTCATTACGAGCCACTCTAATGGACAAAATACCAGAGAATATGGGAACATTTTATTTCAGGGCAACATTTTAAAGTAATTTCTCTGCATTCAGCATTGTATATATCTTCGTATTAGTGTCCCTTCTGTCATACCATCACTGGCCATTGAGTGTTGCTTTTAAAATCATTCTTGCCTTACGTGCTATCTTAGTTTCACCAAAGAGAATCAAACGTGTTCCTCTTTAGAAACAACGATATTCATTTTTTTTTAACACAATCAGCCAATTGGAGTAAAAGCGCTAGAAAGATTAAATGTTACATGGTTAGAAACACGACTATTGGTTCCAAATGAGAGGCTATATAAAGTCATAGGATTTATATACAATTAGTTGGAAATATTTGTTATTTGAAAGAATACACTAAATCAAAAAGAAACAAAGATGTCAAAGAGAATCTAGTTTGCTGTAGTCATATTTAATGTATTATATTAATTTCACCAAAACATGATTAAAGATGAGATGAAGTTCAACAATGTTGATTAATCTGCACTCATATATAGCAGCAAAATTATATATAATCGTGTATGCCAAGGAGATATGGCAGTTATAGCAATATACAAGGGAACACTTTGAATTTTATTCTGAAGAAATAAGATTTATTCCAAAATATTCTGCCGTTTTCTATCATATCAAACAGAGACAGTATATTAACACGTATGCTACGATATAAAATTTGGTTAAAAATGGATGTTAAGATAGAAGGTATTGGGTTAATGAGAGGTTTCTGAATGAAGATTCTCCGTGACATGGCTTCCATGATCTCGATACTCATCTAAGAAGACTTTGAGGCCTTAGAAACCAGACTCAGATCTCTACTCTGATCATCTCAGGCGCCCAAAAGGGCACTCATCATTCCCAGACCTGCAATGATGGAACGTGCAGTCTATCAGAAACAAGGAACAGCTCATACAACACCGAACTTGCGCAGGTAGTCTAGGTTATGTGCTATCATTTCATGCTTATTTCAACTCAGCCAACGAAATTGTTCCTAATTTTAATACAAATCTACTTTTGACTCGAGAGGAAGCATGTACAGAAAGAAAATAACCCTTTAAAATAGAAATATTTTGAATGACGAACGGATTGTTGGAAAGAAAAAATTAAATATTAAATCGTTGTTGGTTTGTTTCTTTGTTGTAGTTGTTGGGTTTGATTTGCAATATACAAACCGATTAGGCAAATATCAATCCCCAAAATGGACAAGGCAGACATTATTGTTTCCATCCAAATATGTTGGTCCAATAAGTGATGACTAGAAAATATTAACCGATGAGGTTCCTTTAACAGCAAACAAAAAAAAACCTTGGCATCAATGTGGTTGTGAATCATGTTAATAACTCATCAAGAAAATAGATCATCTCGAAATAAATTCAGATAATGTATCGCCCCTGACAAGATATATTCAACGAATTTAGGTTATAATAACCACAACATGATATTTAGGATAAGTAAAGTAAACATGCTACTTTGAGATGACATGCTTTGACAGCTTACGGCAAGACAAGATTAGAGACACACATAAACCACTTAAGGATGGCATGTGAACATGAACATATCAGGCAGAGACTACAAGCAGGGAAGCATTAGACTTTAACTGGTGACATTAAACAATTACAAATACATTGTGTTCATGCATATATATTAATTTAGATTTATAAATGCACAATGTAGATGACCCATGAAGTTGATTACTTGGGAGACTGTTTTAAACGTAAGGTAAACGGCGTAGATAATATTTCAAATTGTATGAAGAGATTTGCTTAAAAATTTACCTGTATGTGTGTGTGTGTGTGTGTATATATATATATATATATATATATATATATATATATATATATATATATATATATATATATATATGATTATCCGTGTGTGTAAGCTGTGCTTTAGATAAAATAAGCAATGTTTGCTTAGCTAGATTCTGTCGGTTATTGTAGGTTGGTAGGTTGTAAACAATATTTGCAGGCATTTGAATTCAATGTCAGTTTTGTTTTCAGTCAGACTAAACTTTTACCATCGAAATCCTATTCCTTTTTCGATTACAGTTACGTGAAAATGTATAAAACTAGGGATTTTGTCAACAAATTATTAGTTCCTGTTTTATACCAATCTGTGTGAATCCAAAGTTTACAGCTGTAATGCTGACATCAGCTATTATTCGCAAGAAGTTAGGTATTTAACATACTCAATGGAAATTATAGAGCATTCATTGATTTTTCGACAAATAATACATTGAAATTATTGTGAACTAGTTCGAAGACATGCTGAAATACATAACTGTGATACGTCAGGATATTCAAGACTTTTTGGAATTCATGTAAAACTTCTATACTTTGACTTGTGATAGGACATTTAAGACTTAGGGAATTTGAAGAAAATATTCAATATTACAAGTATTTCTAAAACTTTCACTTTGTAAGGCATGGAATTCATTATTATGTTTAATTAAATTGTTGTTTCATTTTATTTCTATTTCATATTTTCAGACCTCAAGTAATAACGGAAATTGGTAGCCCCTACCTGATCTGAATTTAAAAAAAAAAAAAAACATTTAGGTGATAGTAAAAAATGTCTTTGTAAATTTACTTTTTTTCAGAAATTTCATTGTCCTTGGTTCAGAGTGATATTACACATTGAGAAATCTATAGTAAAATGAGCACACATTCACAATGTTATTTAACGCTGAGAACTTTATTTTAAATTGTACGTGGATCAGTATGAGTCTATGTAAAAGGACCAGATGCTTGATAGATATTACGATCTTTCTGAGGACAAACCATCTTTAGAAAAGCAAGAGATAAAGAATCTTGTGATTTAGTAGTTGGTGTGAAAGGAAAGTTTGGATAATAGGTTGCTTAAATTTTGATTACTAAATCCATATAAAAGGAGAGGGAAATAAAAAAAAACATTAAACGAATTGGAATTGACAGGCGTAGCATTCTCCCCCCTCTCCTTTATACAAGTGTTTTGATGTTCGCCAGAATTAATAGGGTAATGGCCGTATCCAGAAAAGAGAAGTACATAAATACTTTCCTTTTTTTGAAAACATTGCTAAAAACTTGAAATGGCAAAGACAGTAATGTACTTTATTAAATCAAAGTTTACTTATTGGCAAGATCATGAAGTCTATGCTTCAATGCCATTACAACCTCTAAGAGATTATTATATGGTTGACAAATAATATATTAAAGGCATATCGACAAAGGTTAGGCACTGCAGAAAATAATCGGACAAATCCGTGTCCAATTTGCAAATAAATATATCAACTACTTGATAGGTGGTGCTTAACCAAGAAGGTTGATAATTAGCTTAATATGAGACACATTGAATTTGAAGAAATCAAGAGGTTCATTCATAGTGACGGTAAGACTTATCTAGATGAGCAATAGATGGGAACTTTAGATAATGCTGCTCGTATTCCTTGAGTCACTAAGTTTCCTTTGTCAGTATATCTTCTTTTCAGTTTTTAGGCAAACAATTATCTCAGTCTCACAACTACTTTCAACTCTCAGTCCTTCACAGATTTTAGGATTCAAACATCTGATAGATCAGGAATCATTATGTCTTCCTAAATACTCTTATTGTAAAAGTAAGAGCACGTTTTTTCCAATTAGTATAGGTTGCAAAAGAAAGTTACAGAGTAAAGAGAGGACAACTTCAGATACCCTTTTTAGGTCAAAGTCACTGTCTTATATTAAAAGCAATATCATAGCTGGGTGAAACAACCCCAGCCTGATTATATTTTGGAGTCGGACAAACTAGTTATGTTAGAAGGTTCTCTATCACTTATTGTGATTATGCTACGCCTATCCCGTTTAAAATATTAGACTTAGTTTCCGGACTTGTGACTATTGCAGCAGTGTGTTCTTTAGCTTAGAAGTTATTAATAGTTCTAGCTGGAGATAAAGTTGTGTTTAATCCACTAGTTTAAGCTGCTGAAGTTTTGTTTTACTTGGGTGGAGTTGACGTTGAAGTTGCTACGGTAAAGTTGGTACTGTTGTACAGCTCCATGAGCTGGAAAAAAGTTAAGACAGACATGAGCAAAAATATTCATTTCACAATAATTGCCTGCGTAAAATCTTCAACATCTCATGGCCAAACAAGATATCGAATGTGAATCTATGAAAACACTGAGTGTATTTACATTTCCCTGGAGATCAAGATCGGCAGGATCAAATGGCTCATGCGCGTTATGAGGCTGCTCCATAATAGATACCCCATGGATCTCTCATTTGGATGCCAGCTGGTAAGCGTAAATATGGATGGCAAAATATACCTAAAGAAGGACAGTAATGACAGCTGGAAGAGATGGGACTTTGCTGCTGAGAGGCAAAAGGGATCGCTAAATCTCGACCTAGATGGCGAAAGTTAGTTACAGTCTTATGTCATAGACGTGATGAAGACTAAATAATTAACAAATCAGCCAGTTATTGACAAGACATATTTGGATCAAAACGTTGATCCTACGGAGAGTGGAATCCCCGAGTCATATTGCTTGTGCAGTTACTAGAGCTACCGAAATACGATGTTGATCAGGAAATTACTCATTTAGCTGGCATACTTATTTGTCTCTTCTTTTAATGAGGTCGTCATTGTTCATAGTACTGATCAATCAATCTGTAAGATGATAGTGTTCTCGTTGTACTACCCGTTATCTCCACTTTAATCAGGGTGATCAAAGACAATCACCCGCTGTCGAACAGGATCATTTTTGTTTCAGTGGGCTATTAGTGGAAATGAAGATACGGAAATCCAGCTTGTTTCATTGAGAAATCCAGCTTGTTTCATTGAGAATCATGGGGTCTTTATGAGAAAACCAGATGCAAACACTGGTGACGAGTGCTCAGTGAGCTATTATGCTCATGTTCCAAAGACAGGACATTCTTAGTCTAGTTATTGAATTCTAATTGGTTGTTCATTTAGGAGTCAATAAGAATTATAACGTGATCTTGGATCATTCTTATTTGCTGAAAATAAAAAGTGATGTGTCTAAATACTGTACATCTTGTTACACTTGTCAAATGGTACAACCTACTCCAAATATACCTAAGGTTCATCTCAAAATTTATTCCTGCATTCAATGAACTATTAACACAATAATAGTTGACTGGATCCCTTGCCTAAGACGAAGTCAGGCAAGCAATGTACCTTTTACAATAATGTGTGCGGCTCGCAAGTTTTTGAGAGATAATTCCTTTGAGATATATAAAAACTAAAACCATAGTAAACAATTTGTGAAGTTTAAGATATATCAATAAGAACAAATAAAATATATCGTGACATTAATATTGTAGATTCAACACCTGCTAAGCAGCATTATTTACACGATGAATCCTCTCAAGAAGAAATATTTTGGGGAAAAGAACAATTCAGTATTTGCTGGATAGTGATTTTAGAGAACCAAGTAAAAGTAACAAACTTCTACCATGAATTCTTGTGCCTAAAGCAAGAATTACATTCTGCCTAAGTACTAGCTATAAAAAGTGTCACCAAAACATTAATTTCCAATGCCAAAAATAGATAATTATTTCAACCATATTAGAAATGAAAATGTCACCAAGTTTGACTTTTTAAAGTATTCTGGCAAGTTCCACTCACAGAAAGGGTTTGTTTTGTGGATTTAACAATCTGAGTCAATGTTTTGGTATTGTGGCAGTTTATAGTGATGCTTAGCACTGAGGCATCATGTCGCAGACACGTGCAAACATGTCCCACCCAGTCACGTTAGCCTGATATTATTCTGATACCAGTCAGGCAAGTCTTAACACTACCTTTCATTGCTGAGCATTAAGCAAGGCAGTTGCTAGTACCATTGTATAAGTCTTTGGAATGACTCGGCCGGGGTTCGAACACATGACTTCCCTCATTCGAGGCGGAAGCTCTAACTACATTGGCCACCAGAGCGTTTACCACTTACGGGAATAGCAAAGGAAATTTCCGCATTTGTAACTCCAGATGGGCTTATAATAAATGCCCGATGAATGTAAAATTCTCCTGCAACATTCAAAAGTCTAATAATTATGTTAACGTCTGGTCTAGATATTGGTGACGCGTTCCTCGCTGACTTTATATCATCCACAGCGGCACATGTGCGATCACTTTGGAACCATTTGGAAATTCTTCAATCCACTCAGCGATGCAAATTTGACAATTTAGGTAAAAATGAGTTTTGCCGTGTTCATGTATGACATTTTTATGACATGTGTGACAAGGTCATACTCAACCTGTTGACGTTAAGGTTATGTCTATGTCTATCTCTAAATTTCCAGTATGTATCAGTACATGTAATTTATGGGATATTTGAGTATAACAATATTATTGGAAATGTTGCTAAAATGTTTACATAAATGCTGATCCATTGACAAAGTTGTTGAGTAGCAACTGTAAGCTGGATTTTTCTGAAAAACATCAGGAGGCTTCTGGCAAATTAAAAGTCATACTTTAGGTGCGAAATTTCATTTAGTACTGAATTTCAGACCATTACTTAAAATGTCTGCTGATGAAAGTGATATTCGGTTTGGTGGAGTATTTATTCAAGAACAAATTTTGTGATTCATTCAGTGTGCTATATTTCTAATAGAACTGAACAAGTATCCCAAAAGGTGTTCTACAAATTAGAAGGAATCTGGCTTTTACATTTGCTTTACGACATTTTAAAGTGTACCTTTGTTCTGCTCTTTTACTGATTGTTGTATTTAGTAATCACAACCTCTTACTTTCATTGACAAAATGAAACATAAAATTAAGAGACTTTTGAAGCAGAGTTTAATGCCGCATCATGCAAATACTATCAATGGATACATCAAAGGAAAACATACTGTGTTGGATGTACTCTCATGTGTATCGAAGTATTTTATTTTATACAACTTTATTTTGTGTGATCAAGCTGAGTACCATTCTTAAGAGAGCTTCCTATCTTATTTTACTTATTACAGTCTTATAGTTATTTGGCAAATATTAAACTTTTTTTATTGTGTGATTCATTCTTTCGCTTTATGACATTAGGTATGAAATTTATCTCTATGTGTGATTAACTTTTGTCCATGATTGTACGTTTTAATTTATACAATATAAGCACAATGTTTACATAGCTAACTTTTGTTCATGATTGTAGCTTGTGAACAGAATGTTTCCTAGCACTTAAATTTCAAGATCAATCTTGGTTACAGTTATACAATGTTTTTTGTTGTAAATTTTCACATTCTATTACGTCGTTGGTCAAAGGAAAAGGTAAATAAATCGTGAACAGTAAATTGAGGATTCAATTGTATTTTAGATCGGTCATTGGAAATCCAGAGTTTACGGTCGTGTGTTGACATCTGATATGATTCGAAAGGAAGTATTTATTTAACATATTCATAGGAATTACTAAAGTACCCATTGACTGTTAGACTAAATCACTTCTTTGAAATCATAGTGAACACATTCAAATGTATTATTGATTGTCCTGATAGTTGTTATATTAGGACATTCATAACTGTTCGAATTCATTCGGAACAATATATATTTTAGGATTGTTTGGAATTGAATTCATAATATTGCAAATTCTTGAAATTTGAGATTGCGCTAAGTAATGCAGGAGAAATCAATTACTTAATGAGCTTAATTTTTTTAAAAAGATATATTTTCTTTATGTTGCATATTTTAAGGCTTAGAGTGGTAACAAGAACATGAAAACAATTTATATCTACAATTGCCGATACGGTTTACTAGAACTTATGTCCAGTGATATAATCACAAACATTGGCGTGCATGTTACAAGATAAGCGAGAAAATATGCTTACAATAAATTTAAAAATGTAAAACTTTAGATTTAAAAAAAAAACTATTCACATTAAGAAATGATTTGCAAAGATTGCTTAGCTTGCCATATTTTTCCAACATTTCCTTTGATGTGTATTGTGATCTATTTGTTAAACGAAAAGAATAATCATGAAGCCTAAAAAAATATGAAATTGCTTCAAACGGTTTTAATTTGACTCGTGAATAAGGGTTAGACGAATTTATTGTGTTTTAAATCATAGGGTCAATTACAAAATTATGACAATTCAAGACAATTCAATGTATCAAAGATTAAAGTCTGAGACTATTACCTGCTGTATGTAAAGTATCTACAATGCATTGCTGTATTAAACTAAGTTGATTTGATTTGGTTTATAAATAATAGACAATCTTCATTTTCACTTTTAAGTTGAGGGAAGGATTGTAACAATATCTTAAGTCAATGGTTTATTTTTAAGTTGCATACGCTTTAAATTCAGGAGAAATTAACCCCCATCATTGGCTAAAAACTGGTAAATATGTTTGTAGTGAACTTGAACTTGGAACATTTGGTTAAGAACTGGTAAATATGCATGCGGTGTACACTGCATCAATTGGTTAATAACTGGTAAATATGTTTGCAGTATATACTGTTTAAATTTATTGTAATTCGTTTTGTGATGACTCAATTTTGATTGTATCTGGAATTACGGATATTTACAAAGTTAGAATAATTTTTATGTTGTATATTTTGCTGCTATTATTATTGTTGTGAAGTGAATACGTAGTATTACAACACTTCTAAAACGTATGATCTATAGTTTAATAGATAACCTATCACACACTGTTTAAGGATATTAGCATTATACTGTTAAGATCACAACAATCTTTGAATATGCCGTACCACTAAGCAACGCCATTGAGTTAAAAAATTTCTTAAAATTGTCCTTTAAATAATCTTAGGGTCGTGTTCGTTTGATATCAAATTTATGATAACTGTTGCAGTATTCAATATGCCACTATCTGGAAGCAACAAATTTATTACAATATGATAAGCGTGTTTGAGAAATAGTATATCGACTGAACATTCATATAAAATTGTCTACATATACTAGTCAACAGAAGCAAGCATTCTCAACATCCACATACATATTTACCTTAATAACCCTGATAGTTTGGCATGCAACGTATCGCCAGCATTATTACGAGTTGCAAACTAAAGTGGGAATGTTTTGTATACAAACTCAAGTAAAGCTTCACAAATGTCATTTTATTTTAAAGACTTTTCGTTTTATTCCATAAATTAGAGGACCAAAGCTATGCCTGGCTACTGGGCAATATTGAAAGCCAGTGTATTTTTAAGTGAAACACTTAGGTCTTCAAACGTAATCTTTATTATCAGGGTCAGGTTCGGTGTCAATTATCATTCCCATCTCGAACCATTTTTTAAATCATTCACAAACTACAACACTTATTTGCCATGACAATGCATCTGTTAATAATATGAATGGTATAAATGGGAAAAGATTCAGATTATTGGAAGCCGTAATATCTAATGAAGCATACACATAATTACAAAACCACCAACGCTTTACCCGATTTAAAACTTACCAATGAAAGAATCTGAAACCGATCAGGTCACGTTTATTTGTAGCCATTGCATGTATTGAATAAAGGGCCTAAAAATCACTTTATACATCGGTTGAGAACATGGCATTATTTACACGTATTTCCCATTAAAATGAAGAAAAAATGTATTTTCGATAAACAAACACTAACAAGAGGCGTGGAAGGGACTGACGCATTACTGCCCAAAGTGAATTTGTAGAAATTCATAAGATGCACAAACATTTTCTTGGCCTTTGACCTTGAACTTGAAGATCAATGAATCAATCTCAGATAAACTAACAATATACCCACGAAGTGTAAAACTGATCCCAAATTCAAGTAGGTCTCGGTTTAAAACTTGTTTAAATGAGGAAAACAGTATTGGGGTGTGATCATTTAGGTTTAATTACTTTCTTCAAAAACTTTCAGTGAAACCTAATTATAATACCAACATTCTTTCAAGAGAAGTAATTACAAACAGTTTATTTAAAAGACAAAACAAAACCCCAGTAATACTGTCAGATCAGCAACATTACAACTATGGGTTTTTAAATATTGCAACAGTTATTTCATGAAAAGCAAACTTCGATGAAATGATTCAATTAGTAGAAGCGGTCAACCATTTAGAATCTTAGATCAAGTCTATTTTAATCTATGAACAACTAGCTGTTCCGATATCAACCAGTCATCAAGATGATTAGTCCAAACAAGATTTTCAGCGTAAAAGTCTTTCAGTGAAAACCGCATATCAATTCATTAGAGACGTATCAATAACAAGATCCTTAAGTGGCCGTTGCTTTCCATGCATTAACAAGGTTTCCCAATGGCAGTATATTGCGTGTTTGAATAACAACAGTTAAGTTTAGAACAAACAACACCACTGTATGAAACATTATGCCCATGCTAGTTCAAATTAAATTATGTTATGCAGTCTTAAGACCAAGCTAAGATACACTTGACAACGCTATAAAAAAACCGTTACTTTCCACCATGTATGTTAGGATAAGCGGTTACAGGAAGCAATTCCTAAGGGATAAAATCGACAATCGCATAAGCTCCTCTTGTTCTTTGCAGATTAAAAACATAAGAAATAACAAATTACACAAGCACAATGTTGCCATGCTATGACAATATGTATATATGACAGATAATTATCATATTCCAAAGCACGTTATTTCAGATCTAAAAGTCTGCATTTATATATATATATATATATATATATATATATATATATATATATATATATATATATATATATATATACGTGTGTGTGTGTGCGTCTTTTGTCTGCTTAATTGAGTCATATAAACATATAAACACGTTTACGCCAATATCAGACATTACGATGATTTATATAAGGTTTGTTACGCTTGTATCTAAATCTGCATACTGTAATTTAAGAGACTAAGTTATATATACCAGTTGTATCCGTAGCACTAGTACCTGAAAATAAGAATATAAATATCTTTTAGTTATTTGAAAAATATGTAAATATAAATTTAGCACAACAGTTACGACGCATAAAACAAACAGTCAGTTTATACTAATGTGATGCTCTGGACCGAACAAAAAGAAACCTAAAAATTACTATGGTGTTATTCAATTTCTTGTTTATCAAAAATGATCCTGCTTCATAAGCACGACAACCTTTGATGTTGTTCCTTACTAACAGTGTGCAATTTTACAAATATGCAGCAGGGTGTTTCCTATAATAATGTTTTAAATGATGAATTGACAAATTCAAAAAACATTTTATAGACAACTATAATTATTAAAGGACAAAAAATGGATAGCTAGTATTCAGAAATAGAAAGCTGAAAGGATCACAAAATGAGTTACTAAGTAAAACGATATAGAGCCAGTATGATACAAATAACGATATATAAATAGTGAGGACATTTTAGGTATAAAAAGTGCATCGAGAACAAAATTGAGAGTTAAGCCTTTTGTGTGCTTTATTACTTACCTCCTAAACCGCCCATTCCTAGTCCTAGCATGTTAGCTAAACCTCCCATTCCTCCTGCAATAAAAGTATCAAGGTTTTGAATTCCAATTATTATATTCAACTGAAGTGGTTATATTATTATGTTAAATAATTGTCATATCCGGTTTAAGTCTGAGATACGAGTTAAAACTTACACCAGAGGAGATGTGTTTATTTATATGTTTCTCTGAGTTTGATCTGATGCATTAACTGAAATTCTTTTACAAGAAAATATTAATTGCGCGTATATGCATATTTAAATAAGTTTTCACTTTATTATACCCCCGTGTATGATTAGAATATGTTATTATGCTGTCTAGTATAATTTACAAATTACGCAAAATGCTATTAACATTTTGTCTGGTACAATACATAATGAAGTAAAATATTAACATTCTTTCTGGTATAATGTACAAATTAAGTAAAATGTCATTAACCTTCTGTGTCATAACGTACAGACTAAATAAAATGCTATTAACGTTCCGTCTGGAATAATGTTTAAATTAAGTAAAATGCTTTTAACATTCTGCTTGGTATAATATATAAATTTTAAAAAAACGATAATACAAGTATAGCTGCTTCATGTGTAACGCTATATTCTTGTAGATTAATGTAGACCTTTCATACTATTTTTAAATTTCCTCATTTCTAACTATAGGCTTAACACTAATATACGGTTAAAACAAAACGGGTGGTGGGTGGTGAAAGATCATAAGCAATGAAATATTTTGTATATGGAGTTGTTCAAATATATTTGTCTATCTTTTAAATTTTTTCCTATATTTTAGTTGTCTAGATATTAATTCTGTGATTTACAATATAAAACAAAGCATACCATTATATTCGTGAACCTATATTGACATTTTTAGTCTAAAATGAGACAAAATGAGACAAAGAATCGGAAATCATTATGAATTTTATGAGAACTTCAGGGGCTGTTAAATAAGAATGAAATAAAATACTTTTCTCATACCTCCCATACTACCAAGAAGACCGCTCATACCTGAAACAATTAAAATAAATAATAAATAAATGATAATTTACTCCAATCATCATCATCATATCTCATCCCATCCCATCCCATCCCATCCCCATCATCATCATCATCATCCTCATCATCATCCCAAAGGTCGTTTTCGCCGGGGGCGGATGTGGGAGATAAGCACCCACTTCCCCTAGAAATCCCCCAATGGCTTGCGTCTGAGATAGCCTCTGACCACCAAATCCAGCTCCAGGCCTTCACGGGTGGCTTAACTACTAAGCCCGGCGGAACCTGTTTAAACTAAGGGAGTAAACTGCAACAAAATCCGGAGACAGAATTCTTCCTAAGGCGACTTGTCACTGCTCTTAGTGACATCTCGGCAAGTCTTGCGACGTCGCTGGTACCACGACTTATCGGCTTGTCCTTTCCATTGAATAATCCATCAGCAGCGTGGAGAGGGGGAGTCAGTTGCATGGGCAACAACTGATTCTACATATAACCCTGCCCAGGCTTACGCCTTAAGGAGGACACTCCAGCTTCGCTTCACAGCGTTGACTCAACACGGGAAGCGACAGTTACCGGTTATAAGTCACCACTCGATTTGCACAGAGTTAGACGCCAGGGGTTGCTTCCGACGGTGGGAGAGACCAGCAGGTCTCATTGGACAGCTATCGCCCGCCTCAAGCTGGGTAGCCTCAAGTCAATAAGATGCCGTCCCGCCACAGCTCGCATATCTTGCTGGGTGCGCAGGGCTTAAGATACGTGAGTACCTGACAAGCGGGTTGCAACTACAACACCAAGAAAAACAAAAGAAAAGCAACAAGGAAATCAGCAATCCTCAAGCTAGGTACCTGGAACGTCCAGACTATGCTGACTGGGCTTTCAGATGATCTCCAGGCAATCGGTGATGTTCGAAAGACTTTAGTCATCAACGACGAACTCGCAAGACTCCATGTCGATATTGCCTCACTTTAAGAGACACGGCTACCAGATCCCTCAGAAAAGAACTACACGTTTTTCTGGCAAGGAAAGAGCACAGACGAAGTCAGGGAGTATGGTGTTGGTTTTGCTGTCAGAAACTCTCTGCTGGTTATGATAGAGCCCTGCCAACAAGGAAACGAAAGACTGCTATTTCTTCGCCTCCACACCACAGCCGGGCTAGTTAATTTAATCAGAGTTTACGCTCCCACACTCAGTGCCACAACAGATACCAAGGATGCGTTTTACAACGAGCAAGACTCGCTCATCGACAAAATTCCAAAGGAAGAGAACTTGATATTACTGAGCGACTTCACCGCTAGGATGAGTGCCGATCACGACTCCTGGCCATTGCATCTCGACAAGATTGTCATTGGGAAGATGCATAAAAAAGGGCAACGTCTACTAGAAATGTACTCGTACCACAACCACAGCAACATCAATTCATTTTTTCAGACAAAACCACAGCACAAAATGTCTTGGAGGCATCTCCGATCCAAACACTGGCATCAGCTGGACTTGATCATCACAAGACGTTCAGCCATGAAGGGTGAGCAGCTTACTCGTACATTCCACCGCGCTGACTGCAACACCGATCACTCACTAGTTTGCTGTAAATTTAAGCTTCAACCAAAGAAGATCCACCACTCTCTAGGCAAGTGGGTAAACCACACATTGATGTGAGCAAGGTATATCCAGATAAGGCTGAAGAATTCACTTACGCCCTCTCCAAGGCGTTCAGTTTAAAACCTCCCTACGGCAGTGCCAAAGAGATGGAACAACATCATAGATACTGTGTACAGCACAGCCACAAGAATCTTTGGTAAGAATCAGACAAAGAACAATGACTGGTTTGACGCCAATTCCGCCACACTCATGCCAGCAATGGAAGAGCGTCGCAGTGCCCACCTGGAATACAAGCGTTCGCCCTGCGAGAGGACACTGCGCGCATATAGGTCTACCAGAAGCAAAGTGCAGAGGTTAGCACGGCAATGCGCCAATGAATACTGGCTTCTACTCTGTCAGAGCATCCAGTCAGCATTAGACAACGGAAACATTAGAGGCATGTACAATGGCATAAAGAAAGCAATGGGTCCAACGAAGAAAGTGATAGCTCCACTGAAGTCTTCTGCAGGCGATATCATTCACGACAAGAACAAACAGATGGAGCACTGGGTGGAGAACTACTCCGAATGGTATTCCAGAGAGAATAACGTGACCAACGATGCCCTCAACGCCATTGAAAACCTCCCTTGTTTGACCAAACTGGATGAGAAACCTACTGCGGCAGAACTAAAGTTGGCCTTAGAGAAACTGACCACAGGTAAAGCCCCAGGAAAGGATGGCATCCCTGCAGAAGTCATCAAGTGTGGCGGCAGTCTGCTGTTCACATACCTTTATGATCTTCTCTGCCAGTGTTGGGATGAAGGTGCAGTGCCCCAGGACATGAGAGACGCCAACATCGTAACTCTGTATAAGAACAAGGGCGACAGAAGTGACTGCAACAACTACAGGGGCATATCACTCATCGTGGGTAAAGTCTTCGCTAGAGTCATCCTGAAACGACTGCAGACGCTTGCGGCCAGGAAGTATCCAGAGTCTCAGTGTGGGTTTCGCGCAGAGAGGTCCACAATCGACATGATCTTCTCCATCAGCCAGCTGCAGAAAAAGTGCAGGGAACAATACAGACCCCTCTTCCTGGCTTTTATAGACCTCACCAAAGCATTCGATCTGGTCAGCAGAGACGGACTCTTAAAAATCCTGACGAAGATTTCATGCCCTCCAAAGCTGTTAGGCATGGTTTAGTCCTTCCATGAAGACATGAAAGGCACAGTGCAGTACGATGGCTCATCGTCCGAACCCTTCAACATCCACAGCGGAGTGAAACGAAGCTGTGTCCTTGCCCCACGCTCTTTGGCTCTTCTGTGCTGTCCTACTTCAGTACGCCTTTGGGACGTCCACAGAAGGGATCTACCTGTACACGCATTCAGACGGCAGGCTGTTCAACCTGGCACGACTGAAGGCAATGAGCAAAGTAAGGAAAGCAACCATTAGGGACATGCTCTTTGCAGATGATGCTGATATAGTCACTAACACAGAAGCTGAACTACAACACCTGATGGACCGCGTTGCTAAAGCATGTGATGAATTCGGGTTGACCATCAGCTTAAAGAAAACCAACGTGATGGCTCAGGACGCAGACTCTCCCAGCATTATCATCAACAACTACAAACTATAAGTAGTCAGTGAGTTCACTTACCTTGGCTCTACCATCACCAACAACCTCTCACTCGATGCCGAGCTCAACAACCAGATTGGAAAGGCATCAACAACTCTCTAGATTGTCGCAGAGAGTATGGAACAGCAAGCTGACATTGAACACTAAGATCTCCGTGTACCGTGCCTGCGTGCTTAGCACTCTCCTGTACGCCAGCGAAACTTGGACCCTGTATGCCTCTCAGGAGAAACGATTGAGTGCCTTTCACATGCGTTATCTCCGTCGCATACTCAGGATCACCTGGAGCGATCGTGTGACAAACGAAGTGCTTCAATAGGCCAAAATTCCCTGCATGGTCACACTCTTCCGCCAACGTCGTATCAGATGGCTGGGTCATGTGCGTCGAATGGATGATGGACGGATCCCCAAAGACCTTCTCTACTCTAAGCTTCTCTCAGGCAGAAGATCAATCGGACGGCCACATCTTCCCTTCAAGGATGTCAGCAAGCACGATATGAAAGCTCTTGGGATCGAGATCAACACCTGGGAAAAGCTTGCCCTCGACAAGTTCAGCTGGCGACATGCTCTGTTCACAGGTCTGAAAGCCAGCGAGGAAAAGTTATGACAGATCGCCGATGAGAAAAGGTCTCAGAGGAAGAGGATGCAATTCCAACCAAGACCTGACTCAAACTTCAACTGCAGCAAGAATTGCCACTCCCGTGTGGGGCTTTATAGCCACATAAGAAGCTGCAAAACTACAAACTGGGACACCTTTCATGGGTGCATTTCCATGTCTCGAGACTAATGAAAGCCAACAACAACAACAACAACAACAGTTATTCGTAATACAGGCCAATGACAAATGATACATATCCATGCATCAAAAAGGGGTTAAAGTTTCAACGTGTAAGAGATTAACATTGTGTAAGAGATTAACATCGTATCTTTATTGTAGGTGTAATGGATGCAAGTAATTATTACATTTGTTCTAACTCGGTGAAATACATCATACAATATAGAAAATGAAAATCCTAAAGTCTAAAGACATTATGTCAGTGGTTGATGATGAAAACGCTTCTCTTCTCTAATCTTAAACGTTTATATAGTAAACATTGCTAAATTGGTCGTCAGAATTGCCCTAGTACCATTTTGTATTAAAGTTCCAACTTTTGGCAAAATTTATTTATACACAAAGGTGTGTCAATATTTTATTCGCAATTCTCCATTTACTAATGAAATTCTTTTTCGATATTAATGTTACAAAACTGACAATCTTTTCTCGTAAAAAAAGTTTTTAATATCTTCCAGTAGTACTACTGGAATGCACAACCTGATCTATGCATAGATATTATACAACAAATGCTCTATATCCTAACAATTCTATATATCTGATCATGCATTCTAAGAAATATATTTTAAATTTTAAGTCTTTATTACACAAAACATTCCAAAATCCATATGCAACTAGGAGCTTATTAACATGTTATCCCAGCAATCGAACTTTTCTCCCCATCTAAATTGCACATTGTGTTATTGGTTAGTATATCTTCCATAATGGCATTTTTAAAATTGTAGTCTTCCTAATTCATTCTATACGTCGGAGTGGATTTAGATATACCAAAAATATATATTTGCAAAATAACAAATCAACGTTTCGAATATCATTCACGCCATATCACCACCAATCCTCGCCCAATAACTATCAACGGGGACTACCTTGAGTAATAACAAGTAATAACAAGCGAAACATTCCAGTTAAAGGTACTATGAAATTTTTAAAGTCTTTTCATCAAAGTATTCATAGCCTTCAAAGATTACAAAGATAAGCATTGTATGGCACAAATGCATGGAGATTTTTAAGACGAAATGCGTCCCAGATAAATATCAAATGGTTCAATTTTAATCATGTATAACAACATTACCACTTCTGAGGCAACAACCTCTGAAAAACACAATCACTCTTGTTTGGGGGAGTTGTCTGGTGGTCGGGTATATTCTGTTTTAAATTCTTTTTTAAATACTATCTTGAGAAAATTTTGCATCTGGTGAGCAGTTTCGGCCAAAACAAATTGTGTAATTTATATATATATATATATATATATATATATATATATATATATATATATATATATATATATATATATATATATATATATATATATATATATATATACATAAATAAGCAGTTTTAAGATTTCTACCATCTCGTTTCCAGTTAAGAAGGGTTTCAGTCAGTGAGCTACAAAATACAAAGCGTAGAGATGATAGAACACGACCTGGTTGTATACCGTCAGGACAATTCAACATATTGGCAATAAAACTTTGACTTAAAACATGATTTTACATTAGTATTAATTATCTTCATAAATGTTAATATTTTTAACAAATTTTTTCAATAAATACCTTTTGGTTCATTAAACTTGTTGCTACCCTATGGAAGGGTTTACATATTTATAAATAGCATATAGAATATACCCATGTTTCTTATTTATTTAAACAATAATGTATATAATGCAAGCAAAGTATCTGCTGTAGAACAACCTTATAAAAAGTGGTTGTTTCTTGTCACTTAATTTGTTTTCGTCCATCCATTCATTTATCTTATTATTTAAAATGGACTTAAATACTTTTCTTAATACAGGCAGTAACCTAATGACTTCTTGACAGGTTCATTTTATTACATTTTTAGAATTGGTATAATAACAGCCTTTGAAAATATTCTGATAATATCCAGTATAGAATTTTCTATTAAATAACACTTAATAATATTAATGTATAATCATGTTGCCAGTACAGGAACTCAAGTACTCGCTTGTATAACATATACAACCCCCACATTAGCATGTTTGCAATTTACTCAAGGCAAAGTATCATGAACTATTTGAATGTTTTCATTTTCCTGTGACATGTCAACTGGAAACATTCAAAAGTTTGAAAAATATTCATTCCAAGTTGTAGATATGATGCTGCTCTGCGCACAAATACTCTGATTCTTTATAAGGCACAAGTACTCGATTCTTTATAAAGCACAAGAACTCTTGATTCTTTATAAGGCAGAAAGCTCCGATTCTTTATAAGGCAGAAAGCTCCGATTCTTTATAAGGCAGAAAGCTCCGATTCTTTATAAGGCAGAAGTACTCCAATTCTTTGTAAGGCACAAATACTCCAATTCATTATAAGGCCTAAGTACTCCGATTTTTTTTAACGCACAAGTACTCCAATTATTTATGAGGCAAAGTACTCTGATTCTTTATAAGGCACAAGAAAATTTTTATTTTTCAAGTATAATGCAGAAAAGAGGCTATATTTTATTTAATTCATTGCTTTTGATTTCCTTTTGAAGAAATGTATAAATAGTTTTATAGAATTTATAACCTTCAGGTGATTTAACTGACTTGCATTATGAACTATGTAAGATATATTACAGCTTTGCTTGTAGCAGCAATGCACACTATCGAACCAAGACTGACCTATAGAAAGTTTTCTTGGAGATACCGCAGCTAGATTTTTTCTTATTGATTGTTTTCATTGGGCTTCTGCATCATGGCAAATACCAGTAACTGCTCGACGCATTCATTGAGTTTGTAATAGTTGATATTTAAAGTCGCATTTTAGGAACACATCATTGAGATGCTGAATAAAAGAGACATTCATCTCTATTCTAAATGTACTTTTTTCCTCCTACTTTATCCTCCAAAGTAACTTTTAGCCTTTTGTTCCAATATGCCCATTTAGTAAGATGAAAATACAATTTCCATGTGTATAGATTCCGATCTATCATCAATGTAATAATAATAGTTTTTATTCATTGTTATAAAGATTTTATAATATATTATCTATTAATAAAATCTGACTAGAAATGGTTTGAAGTTCTTCACAAATCTGACTAATGTATAAAGAATTATCTTACCGCCACCGAGTCCTCCCATAGGTGATTCTGAATATATAAAAGAAAGTTTGATGAGCATGATTCTCTTGACACAGGTACAACAACAAAAACTACTGCTGCTGCTACTACTACTAGTACTACTTCTGCTAATAATACTGTTCTCTTACAGCAACCACTACTGATACTAATCTTTCTAGCAATACTGCTGATCCAATTGCTGCCATTTCTGCTACAACCACCACTGTTACTGCTGTTTCTGCCAGTTTTGCTTCTACTAATACTAATAATACTACTTACTACTACTAATAATAATACTAATAATAATACTAATAATAATAATAATAAAAATTATATCCCTATATATTCGTATATGTTGAAAATGTTTGTATATATCCTACGATGCCACTAATATTGTATTTGTCCTGAAACAATTTCTAGAGTTATCTCCAGCCTGTGGCATCTATGAAAATGAAGTCTTAACACAATGAAATTAAAAGAAATGCAGAGATTGGAATATAACAAAAGCTGTAAAATTCCATTATTAGCTATTTGACATGGCAATTTAAAAATTTAGAAACATTTCTTCTCAACCAATCACAACCACCTTAATTTTGGTATCTATAACGTGTTTTGACCGACTGTTAGAAAAACTATTTTAAACTTAAGCACAAAAGATGTAGTTTTCTAGGGAATTTATTAGCCAAGATGATTTACTGCACTATTTCCAAGTGGTGTGTGTGTGTCTAATTGAACCTAGTATGAAAATTAAATTAACAAAGCATGATTGTTTTATGACATGTTTTATGACAATATTCGTAGAGAAAACAGCACATTCTTAAAATAGTTATTCTAACTCGTGTTGGGTTTTTAAATTTTGTAAGATAATATTAGTTATTAATGTATATGAGGCTTCAATACAAAGAAAATTAATTATATTAATGGAAAGTCACAATAATACTGCGAAATAATTGAAACACTATTATAATTTGTCTTGTAATATTTATTTTCTTGCCATGATATTTGAAGTATGGGTCCTGTCAGATATCATGTGCATTAAGTAGAAAACTCCACCGCGATAAATAATATTGATTAGATTTGATAAGGTAGGTGATTTCTTTCAGATTTTTTGTGTATGAAGTGCATTGTATTCAGTTCATATACCATGTTTACTCCCATATAATTTGAGAACAACTGTAAACAACATAGAGCATTATCTGCTGTCGCAGCTCAGGCAGATTGGACTCCATGGTCTTTGTTCCACTGATTACTATTTATAAACTGCAAAGATCCAGATCTGGGATGACAGACTAGGTGTTCATGTTTTCAGATGAGGTTGACTTGTGTAAGTGTACATTAGGTATAATATTTCATGCCCTTTGAAATCTAATATATAGAGGGAGATGTATACAAATATGTATGCATACTGATATCAGTTATGGTTTTTCAAAAATGCATACATGAAATCAACTTGAATAATCTAAACTTGCTATAGGTTTTATCATTACCTCCTGCACCACTTGCACTGCCTCCTCTCTGCAGAGCCATCAAACTAGCCAAATCTAGAGCAAAAAATAATTAGATTATGCATTAAATTTCACTTTCTTTATAAACTTTCTTGTTTATTTTTTTTTGGGGGGGGGACCGTAAATGAAAGAAGTCTTTTTTATAACATTAAACTTAATTTTTGTTCAGTAATTTTGTCAACAAAAGCAATGACATTTTAATAATATGATACAAATAATTTAGTCTCTATCTCACTCATATATGTATTTATATATTCCAGATACTATTGGTATCTGTTTATCTCTTTCAAAGATAATGTGTATGTATTGATCTATTCCAAAGACAATGTGAATGTATTCATCAAACGACTATATATGTATTTATCTATTCCAAAGACTATATTGATATATTCATCAATTCCAAAGACTATATGTATGTATTCATCTATTCCAAAGACTGAATATATTCATCAATTCCAATGACTATATGTATGTATTTATCTATTCCATAGACTATGTTTATGTCTATCTATTTCAAAGACTATATATTTAACTATTCCAAAGACTATGTGAATGCATTCATCAATTCCAAAATCTATATGTATGTATTCATCTATTCCAAAGACTATGGATGTATTTATCAATTACAAAGACTCTGTATATGTATTTATCAATTCCAAAGACTATGTGTATGTATTATCTATTCCAAAGACTATGTGGATGTATGTATCTATTCTAAAGACTATGTATGTATATATCTATTCCAGAGACTATGTGGATGTCTATTCCAAAGATTATGTGGATGTATTTATCTATTCCAAAGACTGTATGTATTCATCAATTCCAAAGACTATGTGGATGGATTAATCAATTCCAAAGACTATATGGATGTATTTCTCAATTCCAAAGACTATATGGCTATATTTATCAATTCCAAAGACTATATGGCTATATTTATCAATTCCAAAGACTAAGTGCATGTATTGCTCAAGTCCAAAGACTATGTGGATACATTTATCTTTTTCACAGTTTAAGAATACGTTTTTATGTCCTCTAATGACTGTGTATATTATCTATTACAAAGATATGTGCATGATTTTATCAAATACAAAGAATATGTGCATGTTTTATCTATCACAAGATAATGTGTTAACTTTTGTATATATTCCAACTACGTGAATGTATTTTTCTTTTCCAATGACTATGCGTATGTTTTATCTGCTCCAAAGACTATGGATGAATTTGTATGTTTCGAAGACAAGGTGTAAATGTCCAAAGTCTATATGTAAGTATTTATCCATTCCAAAGATAATTCGTATGCATTGCGTATGCATTGCGAAGTCTATTTGTATGCTTTTATCTATTCTAAAGGCAAGGTGCAAGTTTTATCTATTCTAAAGAATATTTGAATGTTTCTCAGATTAGTTTTTGTTTTATGAAATTTTACAGTTGTATTCGCTTATTAAATCAATGAAGATAAACTGAGGTATATTCACTGGACCGAAATTAATAGTGATAAATGATACGTATTTCTTAATTTGTACTAATAGCATTTGCAATCGCTAGCAAAAGAAGAATTGGGGATTAGAACAGGAGTAAACCGTTTAAACAATTCTTCACCTTTAAATTTAAAAGCAACTGTAATTTAGATAAAGGGTAAATCAGTGCCGGTAGGTTGCCCCTTTAAGATTATCACGAACAAGACAAGTATGCGTGATTCTTTTAGTTTTCTTCAGAAAACGAATATTAATTTCATTTTATAATGACACATTTTCAAACATCTCCCTAACCTGAGAAAACAATTATATGTATGTATTGAATATAAAATATACAGTTATGATAACAATCTGCATCATACATACCCACACTACGTAAATAGTCTGCATGTGTTACGGGACTCGAGTGAACTCGGAATTGTTCACCCGTAACTGCTTCTGAATTCTAATTTTCCTTTCAAAGTACTAAAGTAACAGGCAGACACAAAATTACAATAACTTAAACAAGGGCAATAGTTTCATAAAATTTTCTATGAAGCTGCTGCGATCCGTTTTTATTTAAAAAAAATCAAAAAGCTGTTGCGAACTGTTTTTATAAAAAAAAAACAGTTTTTATAAAAAAAAACAATCAAAAAGCTGTTGTGTTCTGTTTATACAAAAATTCAACTATAAGCTGTTGTATTCTGTTTTTATAAAGATTCAAATATAAGCTGTTGTGTTCTGTTTTTATAAAGATTCAAATATAAGCTGTTTCACAACATCGTGTACTTAGGATTTAGTGTTCTTTACCTCCACCTCCTCCCAGTAAACTCCCTAAACCACCTCCCAGTCCCGTACTTCCTGCTTCGCCTCCTCCACCCATGCCCGAGAAAAGGGCTGCTGTAATGCAATCATGTAATTCAGAAGAAATTAAAATTTAAAAACCGAATAAGCTAACCGGCAGAAATGGCAGAAAGTATAATGGCTGAAAGTCTAATATAACAGTGTTAATTTAACAATTAGGCAAAGCTGATATACATATTAGCAAAGTTTTACATCTCACAAAAGGCGCGGTGAAAAATTCTAACATTTTATACTGTTTCGAAATGGCTCGTTCTGTGTAACATAAAGAAAAAGTGTACACAACAAGCTTTATGAATTTTAACAATGATACTACTTATTTACTAGATCACATAAAATAATGTAAATTATTTAAACAAGACTTACGGTTTTAGAGAAATGGTCCAAATTTTGTTCAAAATTAATAAATTAAGTCCTGAAAAGGTTCTAAACACAGACTAAATTATGATGTTCCGGTCCAAAATGGTTGTCCAATTTCCAGAATTTTTCACAAAAACAATGTACGTGTTGTCCCGTTACAAAATTAGCAAGAAAAAGTCCAAATATGCAATGTTGCTCGCTAGTAAAGTTATAAAGTGAATAGTTCCTCTAACACGGGATGTGTTATACGTAGATATAACGAATTCTTCTGCTGTTTTACGTAGATATAATACATTCTTCTGGCACAACAAAATAAAAGTTGTATGACTCGACTCAACTACGACAGTCTGTCCGTGACTGACTCTCGAACAGGACAGTTTGTATGTGACTGTGCATGAATCGCAAAAACTCAAAGCATATATTGGAATGCTAAAGCGTAGCCTGAACTGCACTCCCACGAGGAAGCATGCAATTTCCCAATACTTCTGAACAATGAATTTTCGTCATCATACACAGCACGTGCCAACATGAATTACAACTACGACTCAAGTAAATTTATCAAAAACATGTTAGACGATATAATGAAATAAAATGAAATAAAAAGATTTATACAAAATTGATTTTTTACGCACTTGAACTCCAGGGTCGTAACAATACAATAATATCAACATACAGCGGTTTAGCAGTGTATGAATTTTTTTATTCAATTTTAAAAATCCTTTACACTGATTTTCTTTGGCGTGGAATAAAGTAAAAAAGTAAAACATCTGCCTCGCTTGGCGCGCAGCATTAAGAGGTCAGTGTTAAAACTGGTCGGTCTAATGTTAGGATAATGTAACTGGATGGAACATCATGCTACGTGTCTGCGGCATGATTCCCCAGTGCTAGATATCACTATAAATTGCCACACTGCAGTCATCTTAGCGATATGACTGAAAACGGGAATTGTACTATACCTTTAAAAATCCAAAACACACACACACACACACACACCACACTCGTTACGCATATGCCTATCAAGAACACGCATTGAAAAGGTAGAATTTTATTGTACTCACCCATAAGGAGTGGATTCATGGAACCTAGAATAAAGTACGGATACAAACTGTTATATTCACGTCATGTGCTGTGCAACATTTTTTTCTTACGATATAGAAATCGGCTGAGTTATGCCGATGCATTGGTAAGGACTTAGGATGTGGGGATTTCTGAATATCGCATGTAATCGCTTATACGCCAGCATCAATAAGAAACTGTACCTACCCCAATCTGACGTCACATAATGCGCCAGAAGATCCGTGTCTGTGCAATTTGTAGAAGAAACAAATCAGTAGAACAACAAAAAAAAACAACATAGAACCCTATACCATGACCTGCCTACGCTGATCAAGGTCTTTGCTGTTTGCAGCTGGAACCAACATAACATTATAATGGGTTGTACAAATCTCATGGTTCATGTTTGATTCTGAATAATAAAATGAAACGTCTATTTATTTTTAAATGTCAGTTGTTACAAGTTCCCAACATACTTGCTGAACTCTCCGCTCAATAACGTTCCAATTGACAGATGAACATGTTATTTTTTTATTAGGATAATTTAATGTTTGCCACTTGAAAAAAACAAGAACATAACACCCAAAATTGGTCTATTGTTCGCTTGAGCAGTTCAATTTTGCACTCTGACTTATTCAGATGATTTAAATTCCAATTTTATCTTAAAAATTCAAACTAATATGCCTTCCAAAATAGATGAAATAAAAAAATGCAGAAGAGATGTATACCAGTCCTTTTACACAAAAAGAACAAGCCACTTACAGACTGCATTACTGAAAGCCATTTATTTTTATAAATACAAGTTTTAGTTGATGAATAAAAGATTAGAAATTAATATATAAAATCCAACTCATGTGGTTTATGAAAGGTATATGATCCATTGCAACTTTTATTTTAAAACGATATTGAGGATGATGCTTTACTAAAATTCAGGGAATATATTTAGCTGAATTTCAAGAAATCGGCACGTTATCAATAATAAGCAGTCTTCTGTATTTTTCTAAGTATCTTTTGAAGCAGAGTGGATATTATTTGCTTATTCAGTAAAAAAGGACCGTTAAATTAGCATGGAACATAATATTTTGTAAGCCAGACATGTTCATTAATCTGTTGTCGGTAATGCTTTGAAACTTTATTCTAAAAGTTCATTAAAGGAATTCACAGGTTGAACATTACAGATTATGCAAAGCTAGAATCCCAGATTTCATTAGGTGAAATCATTTGGTTATCCAAGTTGTTATTCATGTTTTTGTATTAAAATTCCCATATTCTATTATAATCGTTTTCTCTTAGAAATAAATTTCAGCAAGTCATTTGCAATACATCTTGAGTTCTAAAATTGAGTACCATTTGAATCATATGTATCATAGGGAGCTCGCAAATAGGGGCAAGGGGGGTTGCACTTGTCCTAGACCCATGCCATTTCACCTCTAAACATGTTTTGGTCTACAACAGTAAAACTCATTAAGTGTTTGCCCACTCAACCCTCCCAATAACAATCTACCAGAGTCTCTGATATTTATAGTGAAGAGTAGTTAGTGTACATTTCACCATAACTTATTCTGCGAAATGAGTTGCTTGACAACATTATCTTGGACAGACTGTTTGATACTGAGTTCTCATATGACGATGTATAAATGTCACATCAAAACACGAGAGAGAGAGAGAGAGAGAGAGAGAGAGAGAGAGAGAGAGAGAGAGAGAGAGAGAGAGAGAGAGAGAGGCGTTGCCGCTGAAATAATGAGTGTAATTTGTTTAGTAAATCTAAAAGTAAAACGTCAACATTTGCAACATCAAGGTAAACGTATCACAGAATCTGGTTGGATTTTGACTCGAATTTAAAAGAATTACAGCTTGTTAAAAATGATTGTTTTCTACAGAACGATCAGAAAATTAGGAGAAGAAAACAGAACAATATCGTTTAGAATTTTGGTATTAAATTATATTCAAATGACTATCAAAATTCTAGTTTGCATGTTCGAAAGAGGCCGAATCTTCGATTTCTTACATAGATATGCTTACATTATCGCTGTAAGATCAATACATCGTTAATGTGTTTGTATTAAATGAAAACAAAAGTAGACAGCTTGAAAGTTCTGTAAATTAATTAACTTTCTGTATAAAACTGAAGGTACTTAATTATTATTACTCTGTAAAATTTGCCCTTAAATTTGCTTTGAAGGAGTTTATTAAGTTGAATCCAAACAGGGGTCATTTTCTTGTCAAAAATCTATGTAACATTTGAGAAGTAATGAAACATATCCACTCGTACTTGGCTCCAGTTTATATTCGTAATTCCCTTGCAACATTTTATAAAATTCAGACCAAAATGATATATCTATATCTGCCATGCAGACAGGCCGATAACGCAACTACACTGTATACATCTAAGCATAGCTCTGGTTATGTACATGGGGATTTTCCCAGGGATGTACAATATCCTACATAAACGCAAAAAAACTGATTTATATTTTAAAAAATAGATATTAAAAATTGAGAAGATTGTATGATTACAAAGGGGATATGAAATAAATAAAAAAGAACACATAAGTGTATTTTTATGAGTCGGGGGAGAAACCTGTTTTATACGGCCTCGACATATTCTTACGCCGTATCAATCTTGTTCTTTTCGCCTAGAAGACAAATGTCTAGTTTTATTCATGATTTATACTGATATGGCTTGAACTTTATTCATAGTAGTTTTTTCTACCAGATTAAAAAGAAACAATGAAATATTTTTAAAAAAAATTAAAACTACAATTGCAACATATTACTTCTGAATAAAAGTGAGAATCCAAGTTTAAATTAAAAAATAACATTATAGCACGAGAGAAGTGCATCCGTGGAACATAACGTATATGTCGTTGCAGCGTGTAAGTTATGTAAGTAAATAATGAGGCGAAGAAACATTGAATAATATAACTGCAAAGATTGAAGAAAAATTAGGATAAAGATGGTATTCTTATATGTGCTTATCTAAAATAATAGTAAAGGTTAAGGCCAGAGAAAAATACTCATCGCGCCTAATAAAACTTCGTAAAGAAGTCAGTAGAATAAAAATAAATTATCATAAAGAAGAAATGAAATCTGAAACAAGCTTTCTAATATAAGACGGAAGTAGTATGTGTTAAATTTTCAAAGCTTACGTGTCATTAGAAAACGGATGATTAAATAATGTTGAATATATTTGTCTTTAACACAAAAATCAGACAAATCCTGAAACTGTATCAATAAGAAAAATTTGTCTTTAACACAAAAATCAGACAAGTCTTGAGACAGTATCAATCAGAAAAACATGTCTTTAAGACAAAAATCAGACAAGTCCTGACACTGTATCAATAAGGAAACTAGTTTACCTGGTTCAGGTTGCTCTGGAGCCTCTGCTGCTGGTGTTCTTGCCCTTTGTCTCGTTAGTGCTGTAAATATGCACACAAAATATTACTCATGTTTACTTTCAGTTTAACCTAATGCAAAACCCACACGATATTTCTATATATTTTTATTTACACAATAACCCCTATTTGAATCGAAATATCCATTTCATCAATGTCCTTCCACGTAATAGATAGTCCACGCATTCTGTACGATTGACAAGTTAAGGTTGCGCTCACCATTTTTGTAGTTTTGCATTGTTATGTTTATTTTATTTAATTGTCTGTTAGTTTTATTTTTTAAATTTCGCTACAAGTTGTTATAATGTAATATTGTTTGCTGGACTTGACCTTGTCCAAAAGTGAATTCATTTCTTGGATAAAGATATTCATTGGAATTTATACTGAATTCAGAACAGTGTCTTCTTTTCGAATTGATGGCATTCATTTATTACAAGGCAATGATCTAGCTAGAGATAAAGTTGTGGTTAATCCACTTGTACCCGATAAGCCTTGTTTGGATTAGAAAGTCGATCCTATTGAAAAAGAATTGCATGATTTATACTCAGCATGTGCAGTTACAGAGCTATGGCAGAGAAAGCTCTTGAGAATGATGTTGATCAGGAAAGTATTCCTTTTGCTGACACGTGTATTGGTCAGGCCAATGAGATCACTTTCACTCTCTCTTTGGATCAATCAAAGGATCTCAGCAATCCTCTTCTAATTACTCATTCTCTTTATTATAATCAGGGTGATAAACGACTATCACTTGATGCTTAGATTTCCTGTTTGTTTCTAAGGGCCATTAGTAAAACTAAAGCCACAGAAGTACATGTTTGTTATTTGATTAAACATGGGATTGTTATGAGAAAATGGAAACCACCCGAGTCACCTGCTCGTGACGAGTGGTGAGTAAACAATCAAATGGTAGTTCCAAACTCGTATAGACAGGACATTCTTAGTCTGGTCCATGAAACTAATGTGGCTGTTCTTTTAGGAACTAATAAGACTTATCACAAGATCTTGAATCAGTTCTAAAGGCCAGAATTAAAAGCGATGTTTGTAAATACTGCAGATCTTGGCACTCTTTAAATATGGTAGGTAAACACAATCAGAAGATACCTAAGGTTCATCTGCAGCTTATTCCTACATTTGACAAACCATTTAGCAGAATAATAGTAGATTGTGTTGGTACCTTATCTACGACCAAGTAAGGCAACCTTTACCTGTTGACCATAATATGTGCGTCATCAAGTTTCCTAGAGGCAAGTCCTTTGAGCAATATTAAAACTAAGACAATAGTAAATGCTTTGATAAAGTCTTTTACTCAGTTTGGCCTTGCTAAATCTGTTCAATCTGACACAGGGTCACATTTTATGTCTGGAATTTTCCAGCAAGTTATCAATGAAATCGACATCAAGCAATTCAAGTTAAATGTGAAATTATGGTTTGACAGAATTATAATGGAGCAAACTTTTGAGTCGTCTGATGAAGTTGCTCATTCTTTAAAATTTTCGTTAGGTATTACGGCCCTTACATAGTAAAGAAGAAAACGATTGAGTTAAATTATGATAATGGTGCTCCTAGGATGCAAATAATTTAAAGGAGTACTGCTATGTTGAAAGAAATAGCTAGGTTGATCATGCAATTCATTTATTTGTACCTATCTCAAGCATTTAAGAGAAGGAATACAATCGGACTCTACTAATTTTGAAGTAACAAATCTTCAGCATTCAGAAATTATGAATAATATAGACCAGACAATTTTACATTTGCAACAACAAGAAAGGAATGAACTTAAACAGTTATTACTTGAATACTTGAGTACTTATTGCCAGATGTTCCTACAAGAACAAACAATATCTACCATGACGATGAAATTGTAAATTCCACACCTGTAAAATTACACCCGTACAGGATTAAACCTCTCAAACAGGAATGCTTGAAAAAAGAAATTTAGGATTTACTGGAGAACGATTTCATAGAGTTGAGTAAATATGACGAGTTCACGATATATGCTTGTTCCGAAACCAGATAATACTTTCTGGATGTTCACTGATTATAGAAAGTTGAACAGTGTGACTAAAGCAGATTCATTTCCATTACCAATAATCGAAGAATGAAGTGATGTAAATGTTAATACAAAAGCATGTAACCAAATTTGACCTTCTTATATAATTTTGGCGAATTCCACTGACGGATAGTCGAAAGTAACTTTCAGCATTCGTGGTTCCAGATGGATCTTATCAATATAAAGTGATGCGGATTGGGATGAAATTTTATACTAGTACTTTACAGCGTTGAATGATAAACATCTGATCTAGATTAACGGTGATGCTGACATCAAGGATGTTATGATCTACAACGACACCTGGAAAGATCATTCAGCAACAATTCAAAATTATTTCACAAACTCAATGATGCAAGTTTAACAATTAATTTATCTACAAGTGAGTTTTGCAGTGATTGTATAACATTGCTATGACGTGGGACATGGAAGAGTTGAACCTGTACTTGACAAATGCAGGGTTATCTCTAAATTCCTTGTACCTATCAGTGCAAAGCAATTGATGCAATTTGTAGGTATGTCTGGATGCTATAGGAAATTGTGTTCCAGTATTTATATAATTGCTGAACCCCTGACAAATTTTATGAGCAAGTAAAAAAGCAAAAAGAAAGTTTTTGGACTAAAAAATGTCAGGAGGATTTTGATAAATTAAAGGCCATACATAAGAGTGCAAAAGTTGTTACAGCTCCAAACTTCAGTAAGTCATTTAAACTGTATGTTGATACAAGTGATGTTGTGGTGGGAGCAGAAATGATAATATTAGAATACCAAATGTTAGTATTTACAGTGTATTTGAAGTAGTTATGAATATTAGAATACCAAATGTTAGTATTTACAGTGTATTTGAAGAAGTTATGAATATTTGAAGAGCAAAAGTTTAGTATCTTCAGAGTATTTGAAGTAGTTATGAATATTAGAATAAAAAATGTTAGTATTTGCATTCTGTTTAAATCAAACCTGCCTCTTAAAGTCCTCATCATCTGTAAATTACTCTCTTGACTGTCTGTGAAAATAAGAAAAAATACGTCAAAAAGATTGTGCGACAAATAGTTATATCTTTTTCATTATTGTTATCAAAACATCTTATATTCATGCTACTAGCGCGGATAGAAGTATCGAAGTCATTCTCATTCCTATTTTCAAGAACTGTTATCTGCCAAAATATAGCTTGTATCCTATACAAATTGAATAAGGTTTTCTCTAGTTTCAAAAGTGCTGACAGATCAGTATACACTTCATGAAGGTCTTCTGTCGTATAGCAAATCTGTATACGATGTATTAGCGTCTTCTGTAGGATCACAAGTGTTGAAAAATCAGGGTTCATTTTGATTATGATCTCAAATGCGCAGATAAAAACGCTGATCTACGACATATTTGGGTCTATCATGCTGGCGGTCGGATGCTACCTGTACCTAGGACATGGCGGTCATTATTGAACGACTGTTGTTTGCAAACATGTAGTTAAAAGCTAAATTTTATGTACTTTGGGAATTTCTAGCATTTTCCTGCTGCAAATGAATCTTTGCAAAAACTTCTTGGCCAATTGGCATAGATCAGTTAACAATGTATCTTCATCACCCATGAAATAAAATGATTACGTGTGTAGACATTGCATTTGTTACGTGACAAGGGGTCGTACTCTGCAACAAAGAAAATAGTGAACGCCAACAAGCTTTGTATATTTTAACAATACACTTTATTTCCCTAGACAACAATGTAATAATTGGTAAATAGGACATACAATCTGTTAATATAATCCAAAATGTGATCCTATGAATGAAAACACAAGTCTTATCACTAAATAGTAGTATAAATATCCATGTTTGAGTTCCGACAACGTACAAATAGAGAAGGCGATGACGTCAGTTGTGGTTCAATGTATGAATATCAATAATTCCTCACTTGAATCACAATCTTTGTTTCCGAATAACAGAGTTAATTTCCTTGAATATCTTTCAGCATTTTTATAGAAAAGTCAACTTGTTGAGTTTCCAGGTGAATCAATTATTAAATCCAAAATTCAATCTAATAACAAACAATCTTGGCAACAAATAAAAAATATGTACACCTTGTTTCTTCGAGGTTTTGAATGACTCTGCTTAAACAAATATTAGGAATGCGTATTTAACCTCAAAACAGCACTTCAAGTCTCGCGAGATTGGTCATGTGGTCTGTTACTACCTAATTTTCACACGTAGGCTAATGTCACTCCACTTAAGAAACAATCATAAAAATGTTGTTTACAAACAGTGATCACGCGAAGAAAGTATGACCGTTATACTGACCAATCATTTCAATTTCCTGTTGATATTGTTACCAGGGTAAGACGGACTCAATGATAATTCTCACGTATTACTATTTCGTCTTAAGTAAACAACTTTATGATAAAAATATATCAATACTAAAAATAGAATCTCGAATCCGAGACAAATATTCATTGCAATTAAATACAATGAAACAAAAGTGAAATAAAAATAATTTTAAACTTTATACACAAGCAATTTAATCACATATACATAACACATTTAATTTTTTTATTTTAATGCATGTTTAAATATAAGTTTGAAAAATCCATTCTTGTTAAAACGTAAATGCTTATACTCTTTTAAATAAATTTATATATACATTTTTCTGCATCGATTCTGACATATATCTATATTCCTTTGATTGAATTGTGCATAAAAATGTATTCTAATCACCTTAACTTGTCTTGACCAATCATTAGACCGATTTATCTATCAGTTTGTCTGCTTGCCTATCTACCTCTCTTCTCTCTTCCTGCCTAAATTTAAACATAGTAGATGATGACCTCTATTGTGCGGGATTAAATGATAAACACTCTTGGGACGGGAAAAATTGATAATCCTTATTGGGACGGGATAACTTGATAATCCTTACTGAGACGGGATAAACTTTAAATCTCTAATGGGACGGGATAAAAGGTTAAACACTATTGGGACGGGATAAAATGATAACCACTCTTGAGACGGGATAAAATAATAAACACTATTGAGATGGGATATAATAATCCCATTTGGAACGGGATAAAATGTTGACCACTATTGGGAGGACAAAAAAAACTGGCTGAAAAATGGAGTAAATGATTATATGGAGATTTGTTTTATATACATTTCGGTCTTGAAATATTATGCTGTCTTATAAATATGTGTAATCATAGTATCTTATTATTTTTGATCGATATATCTATATTTCTAACTACCTACTTATTAACACGTTAATCTTCTTTCTTATTTCTTTGGTGAATTTTCTTAAATGTAATTTACTATAATTTTAAATTTATATACACAAAGCTATATCACGTTTTGTAAGTCTTACTTTTTGCCTGCTCTTGTTGTAAACGTCTTTCTATCATCTCTTGTCTTCTAGCATCCATATCTACTCTTCCTTGTGGCGGTCCATCAAAACTTGGAGGAGATGGAGTGGGCGAAGTAAATTCACGAATAAAACCACGCGACGACCTTTGGCCTCGATTTGCTGAACCTGGTGGTGGCGGGATTGCTGATGGCATGGTGTCACTTGACAGAAATGGGTCAACACGTGATTCTTGCCTTCTAAACGTACCTCTCGCGTCTCTCGGCGGAGGTGGTGTAGAGGGCCAGCCATTTGAAGATGGCCTCTCCTGTCGTTCACGGGCAGGAAAAATGGCGGAGTTTCTTAGAGGAGGTGGTGGTCTAGTCGGCTGCGACTGGGATGAAGCAGAATCGGATCCAAACACATCTAGATTAATATAATACTTGAAAATCAGCTGATTTGTTTTCCGATGCATATTATTTTAAGTTTTAAAATAATAAAAGAAAAAAATACATATCAAGAAAAAAATATAGAACCTATGATCGATATAATTTTAAGTGTTTACAGACCAACAATCTGAATTATTATAAAGTGTTTAATACATGAATTTGCCAGTAAAGCTACAATGCATTTCCTTATTAAATATCTTGAATCTATCATTACCTTATGAGCCAAGTCATTTTAATGCTGCTGCTGCTACTACTAGTGCTACTACTACTACTACTACAACTACTACTACTACTACTACTACTAAGAAGAAGAAGAAGAAGAAGAAGAAGAAGAAGAATAGGAGGAAAAAAAGAAATAAGTCTGTTGTATTTGCATTATAACAATCAAGGTATTACAGTGGAAATAAATGTTACCAAGCAATGCTTCCAATTTTGATCTGGGTACATCATCTGAAAAGGAAATTAGAATGAGCATTAATAAACGTCGGAACTATTTGAAAGTAAGTCATTATTATTAACTTCGAGAATATAGGGTTTGTATCACTTGCCGCATCCATATATTTGCATGTCATTATCTATAGTTTTCATTTTATATCTAAGTAAGACTCGGTAAAATAAGATTACATTGGATATATATATATATATATATATATATATATATATATATATATATATATATATATATATATATATATATCTGCAATAAACTGACGACGAACAGTACGAAACTAGTAACTAACTAGCCTAAGCGCTTTCGACTCTTAATGAGTCTTTTTCAAAGGCAAATACAAAACGTATATACGACAAGCAAATAAACACAAAAACGTTGTGTTTGTAAACCTCTACATGGCTGTCTTCACATGTGCTAAAACTATAAATACAACCAGCTTGTATAGACTAGTTGCGGTAACTGAAAACGTATAATTCCCTAAAAGTCTACAAGCCCAAGCGACATCTATTTTTACTTTTTGTACATATGTTACGAAGATTATATCCCGGATATTTAATTCTATACCGGTTATTCTTATAGTAAAAATTGAAGGATACTAAGAAGATTTAGAAAATGTTAAATTCTACTAGTGTATAGTTTTCATTTTCTAGTCTTCTAGGTTTAGACCGCTGGGTTTCAATGTTCTAAGGCGGCGTACCCAATATGATTCCTTTTCCTTCCTGGTTTCGGAACTCCAGCTGTGGTTGTTAGCAATAGCGATAAGTATTATATCACTGAAAGTGTGGCCAGGGGAGGAGAAGAGTTCTCCGAGCGGGCTTCTGTACAGCTTTTTTGTCATCCAATCAGATCTATGAAGGTTTATCCTTTTGTGTAGCTTTTCAGTTTCTCCGACGTACTGAAGTCCACAGATCTTACATGTGATGAGATAAATCACATTCTCTGTTTTGCACGTTTTGTTTGGACCATGTATGTTTAGTTTTTCTTTAGTCACTGTGCTAGTGAATGTCTTGGTCTTTATCATATGTTGACAGGTTTTGCATCTTTTATCGCCACAGGGTCCAGATTGACTAGGTTGGTTTTGACTAGCGATTGGCGTTAGCTTTGCCCTGACTAGGATGTCCTTTAGGTTGTTTGGTCTCCGGTAAGCTACTACAGATTTGTTCAGAAGTATTAGGTTTAGTATGTCTGACGATTGCACGGTTGGCCAGTGGTTTGCGATGATTTTACCTACTTTGGGATTGTCTGGGTGATAGGTCAGAATAAATGGTATCCTATCAACCTTTTCTTTCTGTCCATATCTGAGTAGGTCATCACGGTTTGTTTGCTTGGATACGCAGAATTTGCTCCGACGATGAAAGATTTCTAGAAAGGTCTGAAGAGCTGGATAAACATTTAATTTACCGAGGCTACGACAAAGACCTGATTGCGGAGGCAATCCAAAGGGCCAAACAAACAAACTGTGATGACCTACTCAGATATGGAAAGAAAGAAAAGGTTGATAGGATACCATTTATTCTGACCTATCACCCAGACAATCCCAAAGTAGGTAAAATCATCGCAAACCACTAGCCAACCGTGCAATCGTCAGACATACTAAACGTAATACTTCCGAACAAACCTGTAGTAGCCTAATACTTCCGAACAAACCTATAGTAGCTTACCGGAGACCAAACAACCTATAGGACATCCTAGTCAGGGCAAAGCTAACGCCAATCGCTAGTCAAAACCAACCTAGTCAATCTGGACCCTGTGGCGATAAAAGATGCAAAACCTGTCAACATATGATAGAGACCAAGACATTCTCTAGCACAGTGACTAAAGAAAAACTAAACTTACATGGTCCAAACAGAACGTGCAAAACAGAGAATGTAATTTATCTCATCACATGTAAGATCTGTGGACTTCAGTACGTCGGAGAAACTGAAAAGCTACACAAAAGGATAAACCTTCATAGATCTGATTGGATGACAAAAAAGCTGTACAGAAGCCCGGTCGCAGAAAACTTCTCCTCCCCTGGCCACACTTTTAGTGATATAATACTTAACGCTATTGCTAACAACCACAGCTGGAGTTCCGAAACCAGGAAAGAAAAGGAATCATACTGGATACGCCGCCTTAGAACATTGAAACCCAGCGGTCTAAACCTAGAAGACTAGAAAATGAAAACTATACACTAGTAGAATTTAACATTTTCTAAATCTTCTTAGTATCCTTCAATTTTTACTATAAGAATAACCGGTATAGAATCAAATATCCGGGATATAATCTGCGTAACATATGTACAAAAAGTAAAAATAGATGTCGCTTCGGCTTGTAGACTTTTAGGGTATTATATGTTTTCAATTACCGCAACTAGTCTATACAAGCTGGTTGTATTTATAGTTTTAGCACATGTGAAGAAAGCCATGTAGAGGTTTACAAACACAACGTTTTTGTGTTTATTTGTTTGTCGTATATATGTTTTGTATTTGCCTTTGAAAAAGACTCATTAAGAGTCGAAAGCGCTTAGGCTAGTTAGTTACTAGTTTCGTACTGTTCGTCGTCAGTTTATTGCATCTATTTTAATTAATCCCTGACACTCGTGATCCCTTGGTGGATCCAGTACGCTTGAAAGGGTTGTTATTCGCCTTATGATTTGTATTCTTTATTTATATATATATATATATATATATATATATATATATATATATATATATATATATATATATATATATATATATATATATATATATATCCACAGTCGTTGAATCCAGAAAATTGGACGTTATTAAAAACTAGATTTTCTGGGTTTTTTTCTAAATATAAACTTAAAGCATTAAATAATACACTAAGACAATGTAGTTTTTGTGTATGTTATGAATGCTATTCTCAAAAGCTTAGTATGCCACAAGAACACCCATTCGTTAGTAATATTTTAAAGGTAAACTTAAATTTTAAAACGAAAAAGAGTTGTAAAATAACACCAATATAAATGCAAAATACCATCAACGTATGTGCAATGCAATACCAAAGTATGTGTAAAATACCATCAAAGTATGTGCAAAATAACACCAATGTATTTGCAAAATACCATCAATGTATGTGCAAAATAACACCAACGCATTCACAATATGATATTAATGTATGCAACATAAATATTATAATCTAATCAAAGCCTCTAAGACAAAACTGTAATTTTTATTGCTTACAGAATTTCATCATTGTTGTAGATTTTATATCATATATTACATAAATTGCCAAAACTTTATTTGAACGAATACTTACTGCCCATTATAAATTGAAGCTGCTGAAGTTTCCTTTCTCTCACTGTGTCAGTTGCAGAAACTAATGTGAAAATTAAGACATGAAAGAATACATAAATCTAAGTTGTGTTTTTATGAATATCGCTTTCATGAGAGCCATCCATATATGTATATAACCCATGTTAGAAAACCTGCACACTTTCACTGAAACAGATTGCATTTTTCAGAATGGACATATGTAATTTTATTAAATATGTATCCTTACTAATTTTATGATTCTTTTTCAGTGTATGCACAAAGAAATAAAACTTCTATATTGTGCAGAGGGCATATTTATATGTGCGACTTTAAACTAGTTTGTGATAGTTGACATGCATCATTGCATGCAGAATGCTGATTTGTGCAGTTTTGGAACAATTAGTGTGCCTTGGCATCTTATCACTATCATCATCATCATCATCATCATCATCATCATCATCATCTTCATCATTATTATTATTATTATTATTATTATTATTATTATTATTATTATTATTATTATTATTATAAATGACTGGTGATTGGTTTGTCGAAAATATAACTGGTGCAAAACTGCCATCTGAGACGTGACAATGGCAGTGTTGAAATTCACATTTTTGCACTGTTGTCGATTTGGACATTCTTGCCAGTAGTGGGGAATGTGTGTTTAAGGAACAAGTAGCTTTCATCATAATTTACATATAGGTTTCGAATGTCGTGAGAATGTTGTAGGAAGGTCATTTTATAAGGTTCAAAAACAACGTTGTAGCAACATTCCAGCAAGTTCACCAAATCGCGCTGCCACAACGTCATATGACAACATTGCCACAAACTTACTGCAACATTGCTGTAATTTTGTTGCAACGTGGAATATTTAGCTGGTTATAGGCTATAAAGCAAATTTAGAGAATCACACAAAAGAAAACGTTCCGGCTGCAAAAGATAATTTAGCTAGTTAGATACAAGTTTTGCGATGTTTCTCGTAAGTTGATTGCATATATATATATATATATATATATATATATATATATATATATATATATATATATATATATATATATATATATATATATATATATGGAAAACGGTAGTGCAATCGTATTTACGCTTTCTTCGAACTGTTTACATTTTCTATTTCAATCATGTTGCAAAAGCCGTAATTGACATGAGAGGAAATGAGTGGGAAAATAAAAGCAAAACATAAAAGAAATTCAGGCAATTTATCAAAATAATGGATTTTTTTTATTTGTAAGTAGAATATAATGAGTATAATATCACGATATGTGTATAATTCTAAGAAAGTAGTTTTAATTGTTTCCCTTGTTGTAATTCTAAAGATATAATAGACATATTATATATTAAATGTAATACCTACCAGGTGGTGGTCTAGAATTGATCAACTCGAATGGACCTTGGTCCCTCCGTGTTGCTAGAGGTGGTGGAGGGATTTCATTGGGATTTGCAAGTAAATTCTCCACCTCTGGCTTGTTTGTGTTTCCTAGTTGCTTTTGATCCACTGAAGCACCTGCTATTAAATCAAATGTGCATTCATATTAAAGAAATTCATTGTCATCATACATTTAAGAAATGAAACTTAAAGGCAGAAGGTAGTTCTTGTTTATCACTGTGTCTAATAATAATTAATTAATCTAAATTCTTGGAAATCTATCAAATATTTCAATTTTAAGTCTGAACAAACTAATCTCTAATTTTAAGTATGAATAAAACTAATATCCTCACAGGTGACACTTATTCCAGCTCATGGCTTATTCTGATATGACCCCTTTTACTTATGCGCATAATGTTCTCTCTCTCTCTCTCTCTCTCTCTCTCTCTCTCTCTCTCTCTCTCTCTCTCTCTCTCTCTCTCTCTCTCTCTCTCTCTCTCTCTCTATATATATATATATATATATATATATATATATATATATATATATATATATACAAACATTTCTCAATTAGGAATTGTATAAAACCTGTTTTATTTAGCAATATTAATTTGTCTAGTTTCTTTACTGAACATGATGAACAGACTGCTGTGTCTGACAAAGATATATGGCAATGGAATATTTCCATAATGATACGGATAGATAGCTATTAATTATAATTATAAAACAGTATGTTCGGTTTAACTTGCTGTCTACACAAATGCGGACATGTCATATATTTCAATCCTGCATTTATGTGCCAATAATATTTCACACCGGTTTATATATTATGAATAACATACGTACACCAAACATATTCCGATACTTCCATTTATGTCTTTTGTGCACGTGTTTGTGTTTCTATATATCTGCATTAATAGAAAATAGAAAAACTTATTGGTTTTTTTCTGGCGGTAATCTTACCATTCAAAAAGAAAGAAAAATTTCAATATATAGTGACGTTTATCATTTCCTTAGAAAATAATTTGTCGTCTGGTCTCTTCTGGCTGGCTTTGGTTTTTTGTGACAAAAAGATGGTACTTGCAAACGTATTCTTCAAACCTCAACGTTCATTTAGGTAATATCGATTGGAGAGACTCTTATCTGGATAATTTGGTCATTTATATTGGTAGTGGAGCCATCGATCAAGGTTTTGGTCTTGTGTTTGGTGACCCAATAGTCGTGAGAGACAGTCTACAGTGGATAACAGGTTGGCTTGTTTTCGAGAGAACTAACGCGCCTTTCAAAACATTACTGTAGAGCAAAAGCGAACGAGGAAAAACTAGCCATTGGGGCAATTGTATTGTATATGCAAAAGACAAACTTTTGCCAGGACTGAGCGGCCAATAGTCAATGACAATTATTTTCATTCTTTATACATATATAACCTATGCTATTAAAATGCCTTTCCCACAAGTTAGAGAAATGACACACAAAAATGTTCAACGACTGATCGGTAAAAAGGAAAATGTATCCGTAATGGTTTCTATATGATGATGAACGAAAAAAAACACTTTTAAATAGTATCAGTTTAACAAGCTGAATGAAAATGATTTTTGATTTAGTGAATATTTATAGACAGCTATGAACACAACAAAACAATTTTATTAACTTTTATATAAAGAGTGAATCATTTGTACTTGTTATGTATGTTGTATGTTTAAATTTTGTCCATGATTGTAACTTGTAGTGATCATTTGCAAACAAAACATTACATAGATAATTTGGTGCATGATATAGATTTTATTTTAGTGTAACGAATTTGTAAGCTATAGATAAGTTTTTCTAATGTTTGGGATAATTCTCCTTTATAATGATTGAGTTATTGAAGGTGAGCCTTGTTCAATTGTACTGTGATATAGCTCAGGATGGTGTACATTTGTGACAGAGAGTCGTAGGATATATATGAAGTGGGACAAATTAACAATTATGTTTTCCTATTCCCATTCCAGTTCATATTTTTATTTTCAGTATGCAGAAGTTATTTAATGTTGTATTTATAATTAATTTGATAGAAATCTTTTATATTATTCATTTATTGGAATTGCAGCGTTCATGTGACATTTTGGATTAAAGAACTATTTTTGCATTATTGTGAACTCATTTAAAGTCAATTTTGATTATACCGATGTAATATAACATGGCTGTAAGTATATCGCCACATTCAAGGCTATAGGCATATTAACACATTTAGGACCTGAAATTCATTCGGAACACTCCATTCTTTCGGACCAGTAATATATATATATATATATATATATATATATATATATATATATATATATATATATGATTATTTGGGATTTAATTCTTAATACTGTAAATTCCTCTTTAATTTTCATTTTATAACTTGTTAAATCATTAGTTGAATTTTACTAAACTTGTTTGTTTTGCTTTTACTGTTACTGAGTATAAGACCATAGAGTCTTAACAACGTATGCATGCCTTCAATATGTAAGAAATAAATCATAACTATAAAAGCTTTCATTAGCTATATTCTAGCGCAAACCTGTTTACTTAGCTAGGGACACATTCTCTAGCTGCGAACGATCTGGCTGTACATTGATATATCGCCCTTACGTAATGCAAGCAGATAATAATAATAATAATAATAATAATAATAATAATAATAATAATAATAATAATAATAATAATAATAATAATAATAATAATATAACAAATCAATGAAGAGGTCCGACGTGCTAGCTCTAATGTGATCCCCATAGAATTCGAAACGGAATCTTTTAACGAAATTTTAAAATTTCTTAGTTTTGATCTGTGTATGAACGACAGGATTTAGAAAAAAAACGTCAGAACATTTAGCTTCTGTGTAATATTAAGTGAAAAAAGAAAGCAAATTTTTTATCGAGGCATAGCTACGTCCACACCCAAAAACGAAAATATCTGACAAGCCAAGACCTCAAATATGTTTTGTGTGTTTGAGTGTATGAGACAAATACATAGATATTCACACAAATGTATGAATGTCACTAGTATTAAGAGCAAGCAAATTTGTACCTGACTCTTTAGTGTTATTTTATTAATATGCATATGAAAGCTACAGCTGTTGGAGGAATAACATTACCTAGGAATTTTACTTTGTACTAATTTATACCAGTACCATGTATGTATATTGGCTGCATTGTAATTTAAAGCAAACTTTGTTTATTAACGCAGGTTTGTTGAAAATCTACTAGCTGTCAGCGATATAGATAAACTGTTGAACTAATTATCTTAAAATTGTTGATAGGAAAACTCAAGAGCATCACTTATAGAACATATATAGATGGAATAATGTGGCTACATTTAGATGACTTTCTTGTCGTACACATTACCTTTAACAAAAGCACTTAAAATATTAAAGTAAGAAGACTAACAGTTTCTCCCACATTTAAAACAAATTCAGACTATAATTAAATAGCATGTATCTCTCAGCTGAGCTACAAATGCAAATAATAATAATAATAATAATAATAATAATAATAATAATAATAATAATAATAATAATAATAATAATAATAATAATATATGTGATAAAACTATCGTGCTTATCCTTTTACATGGTATAATGCATGCATATTTAAGAATGGAATAAACATTTAAATCTAGTAGGACAAATATGAATTGGTTCAGGTAAGAAGAAAGCAATTCTGCAGACATACATAAAATACTTTATGCACATAAATTGAAACTTTTGACAATATTCTAAATCCTGATCAACATCTTGTCGGTTTGAAACAGGCTTTATTATTATTATTATTATTATTATTATTATTATTATTATTATTATTATTATTATTATTATTATTATTATTATTATTATTATTATTATTATTATTAATTTTATTATTATTATTATTATTATTATTATTATTATTATTATTATTATTATTATTATTATTATGTCATTGTTGTTGTTTTAGTTGTGTGCTTGTCAAAGGTTTTGTATTTTCTGTCGTAAAAGGCATGATTTGCGCTACTGTTTAAACCTATGTTTGTTTTTCTTACTTAACTCTACTTAACCATTTTGTTTATTATTTACACTTATCACTTCACATTTACAGTTATACGTTGTTTTTCATTATTTAATGCTACCATGTGTAATAATTTGATGCACAGCACAAATTCCTTGCTACAACATTGCCTGGGCTGGATGAAGACGATAGTTTGCGTGTAAGGTGTTTACTTTAGAATGCATATCTGTTTCCTGGAATACTTTTGGAGTACATTTAAGGGGAAGAAGTTAATCTTATATTATGGGTGCTATTTAAAAAGTAGATAAGGATAATCAGATCCGAATATAACAAATATATTTTTATATTTTGGTTAGTACAGATGAATACAGCTGTTAAAATTAGTAATAAAGAATTCCTCGTGGTGAAAACCACTCCAGAATCTCCGTATCAGTATATAATAGTGGAGCACTGTTTAAATTTAATTTTGTTTCTGTTCATCGATTTAACAAAATGGTAACAATTACATTGATACACTTTCATACGAGTCTCAATTGCCTATCTCTTTTTTAAGCGTAGATGGTAGGAACATAATAGTTTATAATGTTACTTCTATGTTATATCCCAATGAATTTCTTGGGATCATTCAATTAAGACAGGCTGATAGACAATTTGTGTACTTAATTAAACATGTATTTCATGCACATTCTTTCTAAAAGATGCGATTTTTTTCTCAAATACAGACATGCAATTTACCACTGCTTCTCGCTGGTATTTATCTATAGTTTTTCAACTGGTTTGTTTTATACCCCAGTTTGAGTTTTAAATAACTTCAGTATTTAATTTATATTATTCAAAAATTAAAAGCATGCGTCTTTGCATGTATGTATCTGATCGACTAAAATTATTTGAAGTCAAGCCCACTGCCCAAGTTGACGGACTGTCGTCTGGTAGCTCACCTCTCTTTAAGGGTGGCTTTGTAGAATTTGGACGCTCTATCTGAACTGGCTCGTCTAGTCCAGACGCTGTATTCGATCGTTCTTGTGAACTATTCACTTGTGTTATCACATCTCTTGGTATTGTTTGAACTACAGTTGCTGCTGTCGTCGTTGACTTTTGAAATGACTCTTGGGGTCGAAACATTAGCCCAGGACCAAAAGCGAATAGATCTAGTCGAGAAATATCTAATGTTTTGTTGGATTTCCAGCGAGCTGTGTCCAACGATGGCGTGTTCGTTATCCTGACTGAATCATGCGCTGCTGTTGTTGTCATTGTTGTGGTTGTCGAGATAGTGCCGTTATGAAAAATAGTCTTTGTTGTTATTGATTTAACATCAGCAGTATAATTTTGCACTGAGTTCGTGAGTGTCTGTTGTTTGGGTCGATCTTTTCTGTCATCTTTTCCTCTCAACATATTGTTTTCTTTCTTGGTGTCTGAAATTCGTGTTACACTTTACTACACTCTGAAAGATATTTGCTATTTGTATTGTGAAATACTTCCAGGACAAAATTGATTTTTTTTTCTCACAACGTAAGGCATTTCTTGCCATACTCATCGTTCATCTCTTGTTGCTTGTTGACATTTTGGCAACACTTTTGTATATGTTATTTAGTTTGTTCTTTTTTCTTGGTGATTGCATTTTGTATTTTGATTTTTGCTTTTTTGTATTGTTGTTCTTTTTTCCTTAAATCTTCTTGTCACGAATTTAACATCTTTTACATTAATAGTTCTAAACTACGCTTCAAATGTAAGAAAAGAAAATAAATACATTTAACATTAAATGTCCAATGGTACAGAAATAACGCTTATACCATTGTTCATTATACCTTTTACAAGCATTATCAGTGTGTATATTATTCTTTAATTAAATACATCTTTTTTAATATACCTGCCAACATTAATTTAATGTACTTGATACTGTTATAGTGTTTATCCTTAATTGGACGGGTAGTTTTATTGTCCCATTAAAGTTTTAATCTTTCCTCTTTTCGCTCTCATAAAGCGCAGCATATATTGTAACCAAGCAGGTGTCAGTAGTAAATACTGCAACGAATTTAAACCATGTATGTTGTTGTATCACAGTGTAGGCATGATACAAAAACATTTGAGGCGTCTACCAATGCGGTATGAAGAGCAAAAGCATCAAGAGTTTATTTGTTGACAGATGCAACGAGCATAAGAACTTGTTTCTCTAAGTTCAAAATGATTTCATTATTATTATTATTATTATTATTATTATTATTATATATATATATATATATATATATATATATATATATATATATATATATATATATATATATTCACACTAATATGTAAACTAAAAGAATACCATTTGTCAACAATAAATTCAATCGTGTTAAACTAAGGCCACGGGCATAATTGAATCGAAACGTGCTAAACTACTTCGAAGCAAATGCAATTATAAATGGCTGGTTCGATTACCGAGCACAGTGCTATTTTTTTTTTTTTTCATTTTTTAAAACGTGGCGGAATAGAAATTAGTGCAAAGGTATAGCAAATCAACTAATATTATTAGCGTATCAAAGGGATTAGTAAAAGCAACCTTTTAATGCATATAAATAATATTTTAAAACAGTCATCTTTTCGTCATCATACATAATCTGAATTTCTAGTTCACCTCTGTCAAGAAATAATCAAACAAATTACCTCCCAGAATTTTTGCGGACGTCGACTGGGAAGTCTTATGTGATGCATTGTTAACATGGTCAGTTTCTTTAACTGCAAGAGTCATTACACATGTACATTAAAATACAAAATGAATGTCAATATATATTAATTATTTTATGTTGTAATTGTTTCAATATGTATGACATTTAAATATACATTTCTGTTCATCTGTGAAATTATATACTATTTTTATACATAAAATGTGTATACTACAACCTTTTTATGTACTGTGATTCTTTATAATATTGAAAATGGACTCTTTTGACTCAAAACAAATGAAATGAATATTTTGTTGTTGTTTAAAATTGTTTATTTATCTGAAACCTCTGACGGTAAAATTGTCCAATTGATTCTCAATCAAAACTTAGCCCAGAATATGAATTTTTTGATATCTTATACAAATCAAAACGTTGAATGTTTCTATTAAAAATGAATAGTCCAGAGAAATGCAAACATATATATAATAAGCTCAGAAAAAATGTAAATGATTCACCTATTCTTTTATACAAGATAAAGGCAGTGAAAAGGCATTTATAATAAGTCTTTTGCATAAACAAAGACGAAATTTACAGAGTCGTGCATCATGACATTTTCCATGTTATTATCGAGTATTCGGTAAGTTCAGGCTACTGGTTTTCTTAGTACAAGGAAATAAACAAGTTGCAAGGTAAAAGAAAAAAATAAAGTGCCAAGTGATAAATAAGAAATATATCTTAATGCCATTTGTAATGTAATCAATAAACAATATTTTTGTTTAAAAACTTTTATTTTCAGCTACTAAATTGTAAGCTGTCCAAATGTTATTTGTGACTATTACTAACAAATGATAGCAGAACGTGGTCGGCCTTTCCGCGAATCATCGAATAACATCTCTAAAATCACTAATGTAGCCTCCATTTTATATGAACGTACCTTGTTTACCAAATGACGTCAGCACATTACATAATGCCAAAACAGCGTTCCTTTACAAACCACTCAACTGAGACGATTTAAACATGATCGAAACATTTATAATTTCCATTTGCACGAATGAAATTAGGAAAGAACGCTATCTAATTGAAACACTACCATGAAAGTATCATTAAGTTCTTGACGTGGATTTTTTGTCTAATGTATTGTAGAGTATAAATAAGTTTCGTTGTTATTTTCTGGCGTCACTGTTTATTATGCCATCATAGTACATCCAAGACTGGATTTTCTTCACAAAAAAAATCAACGAGGTGTCCCAATTAATCGTGAAAGTAGTTACTCCTAATTTTATTTTTTCAGCAAAAACTGATGGTGATTTAAGTTTGAGGAATAGCAGTGATTTTCGTAAAGTTTCTTTTCAATTGGAAAGCGTAGATTAGTGTAAATCTAAATATGATAATAATTCAAATTCAGCAAATCCAAAGAGCGTTTGTAAAACAAATAAGATAGTAAATCCAAAGAGATTAGTAAATCCAAAAAGGGGAGTAAATCCAAGGGTAGTATATACAAATAAGGTAGAAAATAAAATGGTAGTATATCTTAACTGGGTAATAAAACCAAGGGTAGTAAATCCAATTATGGTAGTAAATTTAATGGTAGAATATTCAAAAAGGGTAATAAAACCAAGGGTAGTAAATTTAAATAGGGTAATAAAACCAAGGGAAGTAAATCCAAATAGGGTAATAAAACCAAGGGTAGTAAGTCCAAATAGGGTAATAAAACCAAGGGTAGAAAATCCAAATAGGGTAATAAAACCACTGGTAGTAAATCCAAATAGGGTAATAAAACCAAGGGTAGTAAATTTAAATAGGGTAATAAAACCAAGGGTAGTAAATCCAAATAGGGTAATAAAACCAAGGGTATTAAATCCAAATAGGGTAATAAAACCAAAGGTAGTAAATCCAAATAGGGTAATAAAACCAAGAGAAGTAAATCCAAATAGGCTAATAAAACCAAAGGTAGTAAATCCAAATAGGGTAATAAAACCAAAGGTAGTAAATCCAAATAGGGTAATAAAACCAAAGGTAGTAAATCCAAATAGGGTAATAAAACCAAAGATAGTAAATCCAAATAGGGTAATAAAACCAAGGGTAGTAAATCCAAATAGGGTAATAAAACTAAAGGTAGTAAATCCAAATAGGGTAGTAAATCCAAATCCAAATAGGGTAGTAAATCCAAAAAGGGTAATAAAACCAAGGGTAGTAAATTCAAATAGGGTAATAAAACCAAAGGTAGTAAATCCAAATAGGGTAATAAAACCAAGGGTAGTAAATCCAAATAGGGTAAGAAAACTAAAGATAGTAAATCCAAATAGGGTAGTAAATCCAAATCCAAATAGGGCAGTAAATCCAAATAGGGTAATAAAACCACTGGTAGTAAATCCAAATAGGGTAATAAAACCAAGGGTAGTAAATTTAAATAGGGTAATAAAACCAAGGGTAGTAAATCCAAATAGGGTAATAAAACCAAGGGTATTAAATCCAAATAGGGTAATAAAACCAAAGGTAGTAAATCCAAATAGGGTAATAAAACCAAGAGAAGTAAATCCAAATAGGCTAATAAAATCAAAGGTAGTAAATCCAAATAGGGTAATAAAACCAAAGGTAGTAAATCGAAATAGGGTAATAAAACCAAAGGTAGTAAATCCAAATAGGGTAATAAAACCAAAGATAGTAAATCCAAATAGGGTAATAAAACCAAGGGTAGTAAATCCAAATAGGGTAATAAAACTAAAGGTAGTAAATCCAAATAGGGTAGTAAATCCAAATCCAAATAGGGTAGTAAATCCAAATAGGCTAATAAAATCAAAGGTAGTAAATCCAAATAGGGTAATAAAACCAAAGGTAGTAAATCCAAATAGGGTAATAAAACCAAAGGTAGTAAATCCAAATAGGGTAATAAAACCAAAGATAGTAAATCCAAATAGGGTAATAAAACCAAGGGTAGTAAATCCAAATAGGGTAATAAAACTAAAGATAGTAAATCCAAATAGGGTAGTAAATCCAAATCCAAATAGGGCAGTAAATCCAAATAGGGTAATAAAACCAAGGGTAGTAAATCCAAATAGGGTAATAAAACCAAGGGTAGTAAATCCAAATAGGGTAGTAAATCCAAATAGGACAATAAATCCAGGAGTAGTAAATCCAAATATGGTAATAAAACCAAGGGTAGTAAATCCAAATAGGGTAATAAAACCAAGGGTAGTAAATCCAAATAGGGTAATAAAACTAAAGGTAGTAAATCCAAATAGGGTAGTAAATCCAAATAGGGTAATAAAACCAAGGGTAGTAAATCCAAATAGGGTAGTAAATCCCAATAGGGTAATAAATCCAGGGGTAGTAAATCCAAATAGGGTAGTAAATCTAAATAGGGTAATAAATCCAGGGGTAGTAAATCCAAATAGGGTAGTAAATCTAAATAGGGTAATAAATCCAGGTGTAGTAAATCCAAATAGGGTAGTAAATCCAGAGGTAGTAAATCCAAATAGGGTAGTAAATCCAAATAGAGTAATAAAACCATGGGTATTAAATCCAAATAGGGTAGTAAATCCAGAGGTAGTAAATCCAAATAGGGTAGTAAATCCAGAGGTAGTAAATCCAAATAGGGTAGTAAATCCAAATAGGGTAGTAAATCCAGAGGTAGTAAATCCAAATAGGGTAGTAAATCCAGAGGTAGTAAATCCAAATAGGGTAGTAAATCCAGAGGTAGTAAATCCAAATAGGGTAGTAAATCCAGAGGTAGTAAATCCAAATAGGGTAGTAAATCCAGAGGTAGTAAATCCAAATAGGGTATTAAATCCAAATAGGGTAGTAAATCCAAATAGGGTAGTAAATCCAAATAGGGTAGTAAATCCAGAGGAAGTAAATCCAAATAGGGTTTTAAATCCAAATAGGGTATTAAATCCAAATAGGGTAGTAATTCCAGAGGTAGTAAATCCAAATAGGGTAGTAAATCCAGAGGTAGTAAATCCAAATAGGGTAACCTTTGAATGACGATATATGAAATAGGAAGAGACGTTGCAAATATTCTCTTGATTAAGTTCATTTCAATACAGCGACTTGGAAAAAATCATGGATAGTAATGGTCATTATATTATTATTATTATTATTATTATTATTATTATTATTATTATTATTATTATTATTATTATTATTATTATTATTATTATTATTATTATTATTATCATCATCATCATCATCATCATCATCATCATCATCATCATCATTATTATTATTATTATTATTATTATTATTATTATTATTATCATCATCATCATCATCATCATCATCATCATCATTATTATTATTATTATTATTATTATCATCATCATCATCATCATCATCATCATCATTATTATTATTATTATTATTATTATTATTATTATTATTATTATTATTATTATTATTATTATTATTATTATTATTAGCGCGCTCCTTAGCTAGCTGCAAGGCATGAAACAAAGTAGAAACCGTAAGATATTAATGTTTAGGTTTACTCGTTAAATACTGAAAGATATGTATTGGTAGAAAGGAAGACTGGCATTTCTGAACTTGCATGAACGGCATTGTCTTTACGTGCGTTATTTAAAAGGAAACTTCATTACAAATTATATTTGTTTCTTCATGTGTCTTACCACGAAGATATTTCATAAACCAGCTATATGACTGTTAAATGTTCGTAAATGTAGCATAGAAGTATGTCTCTAACGAGACATGACTCGAAACAAAAATGTACATATGAGCATTTCTCAACTGATTTTTATTATTAGAACTTAGTGCGACATGTTAGATAGTAGAGTCGCAGCAAATGAATTATAACCATGTCACAGTGTGTGCAAAACTACGAGCTACGGATTGGGAGTCATAAAGCATGAGAAGAATCTTATAAAATGTTCTCTATTGAAAATTACACAAATCTTTTTTATCGTTCATCGAATGAGGACTTCACATTCGTAGTGAAATTATATTATTGAGCATGCGCTTTAGCAACCTTATCTATACTATCACTTACCGCCTGAAAGTTTAAGTATTGGGACAGGAATACCTGAAATTTGGTCAAAATGTTTGATTGGTGTTCTATTCACATATTTAGAATACTGTACAACAAAAATGTGTTCAAAGTTTATGTACTAAATTTGTATGAAATTGCTAGAAAATGCATTAAATTATTTTTTGTTAATGTGCACATTTAAGTCTGTTATCCTTTAATATCTTTAAATAAATTTAGCAGTCAGGAAAAACGGCAAGAGGTTAAAAGAGTTTGCCTCACATATTAACAACGACCGCATATATTTTTGTAATAGCACTTTCATCAACTGTATTAAAACAATTCTGTAAATGATTTTAAAACAACTTCTGTAGTTAATGAAATTGTCATCTACATGACCAGTATTTCGACCAATCAAACTAAGCTAAAATAAGAAATATTGAAATACCTTGTAGAATATATTGCAAATTAGGACATCCAATACTTGTGGTATAAATCAGTTATTTTGTTCTTGTTTATGTATTGCTCTTGTTACTGCTTTGGATAAGGTTGTTCGTTACTTAGATCTATGAATAGTAAAGTCACTTCAATAACCTGCAATGAGCTTAAAATGCAAAGCTAATCCATATTGAACGGTTGTTTTTCATTACACTTTAATATTTATTTCCACTTTATTCTAAAGCTTAAATAGCAATTAGCAAATGCAAAAGGTGCATGTACAGTTGCATATTTGCAAGCGCTTGAGGTTACTTCCATGTGACCTAAATTTGTGTCCATTTTATGTTCGTAATCCTAATATGCTCTTGAAAGGAAATGTCAGAGATCATAACATTGATAAATGCATGTGTGATTGGTTTATATATAAATATTGTTCGGGGAGAAATGAGATGTCTTTATTCAAATAATTTAGTATGGAAATTCTATAAATCGTTTAAGAATTATGTCGAAGAATAATTAAACACAGTATGTTTTATACATAAATTTGTAACTATAGACCAATTGACTAAGATGTGCTATATAGAGGTTGTCAGTTGTAAGTGCTTGATATTGTTGCATTCAACCATTGCAAGTTGTCTTTAATTTTTGTCATGTCTTTAAAGCAAAGTTTTCTTACCTGATACTAGCAGACATGAAAGATTGAATTTAAAATTGAGATTTGTCATTGTGTTTATATTAACGTACTAGAAGGAGAGGAAAAAACATGTCAAAGTAATTGAATCTGATTGATAAATGGTATGGCTGTTTGTGCTATAGTTGTGACACGAACTCTGGTTACTAAATATTTAAAATATGACTCGACAATGTACACATTCCAATTTTAGTGTGGTAAAGCATTGGAGCATATACTATCTTAATAAAGATTTATACATGTTTTGTGGTATCTTGAAATATCATGTACAATTAAAATTTAAAGGACAATGAGACAGATTATGTGGTCTTGTGTATATATCAGTGGAACAGTGAAATACGTTTGGGTAAAGCGCTTAAACACATTCGTTAAACATCTGAAAAAAAGATATTCGTTTCAAATAAAAAGAAAAATCAAACAATGTAAAACATGAAAACCCAAATGAGAGAATATTAAAAATTAAAAAGATGTCATGTGATTACATAAAACGATGTGGTTACTGTCGAGGTAATTTTGATACTTTTGAAATAGATTATATTGGTTTTTGATTTTGTAATGCATCTAGTAGAAGCTCAGTATCCAGACTTATGAAATTATTACAGACTCGAAAGATTTTGTTTAATTTCAGAAACACATGTTTAAGCAATTAGAGAAAAAATATACTGGCAGGTCTAATAAACATGCGAAACTAAGTTTTTAAAGCATCAAAGATCATATCTATGAAGATAATGATATGAAACTGATTTAATTATCCACACACCTCCAAATGGGATATGATACACCATAGCTATAAAAACATTTATCCATGTTGAGGACTCCAAAAATTGTTTTCCTATGTCAGTTTAGTATCTTTAATTAAAATGTGAACAAATCAAAATAGTTCGTCTCTAAATATAAATATGATCAAGAATATAATCCTAAACCACAATACATGTTGGAATATGACTCATCATTTCTAATTTACTTACCAAAACCTGATCCGAAATCAGCTACCCACTGGGACTGGGACTGTGTTTGTACTGAAATTATATTTAAAATGATAACAGCTTCACCATTAATAAATATTATCAGCTGTTAGTTAATATTAATACCAAATTGCCACCTTTAAAGATCCTTGGCATTAGCAAAAATTGTTATTGCTATTGACCCATGGAATGTAATCTTTGGGATGTCAGAATAAACGTGAAATATTGCCCTCTGCAACGAAATTCACTGGAGATGAAAATAGGCGTTTAGTATTCCATGTGCAGTTTTATCTTCTGAAGCTCACAGAAGGCGTCTAATGTTACCCAATGCTATGTAATCTTCTGGATATTAAAGTAAGAGTATATAATTACCCCATGAAATCTTATTTTCTGGAGTTTAAGCATATAAAATAATCCCATGCAATGTCATCGTCTGGATTTCAAACTAAGCATGTACAATTACCCCAATATATGTAATCATCCTGAGTTCAAAATTAAGTATATACATCTACTCCATGGAATGTAATCGTCCTGAGTTCAAAATTAAGTATATACAACTACTCCATGGAATGTAATCGTCCTGAGTTCAAAATTAAGTATATACAACTACTCCATGGAATGTAATCGTCAGGAGCTTAGAGCAGTGAATCAAAATTTCAAAGGACTAGCGCACAATTTTCTGTTAAGAGCCTATGCTCTTAGAATAAGTAAAAGAAAAGAGTGAAGGACAACAAGCTTTGTAAACATTTAACAATAATTTATTTCCCAATAAAACAAAGTGAAAATGAAAAGAAATAATAATCTAACTGTAATGCGAATTACATCCCAAAATATACCAAGACTTACAGACAGACACAAGACCTAGTAATTTAATGTCTCGAATAAAATTCAGTAAAATTACCGATGAAATCCAAAACTAAAAGCTATGATGCGTATGTTATATTTTATATATTGATGATGTGTCAACTGCCTTTTCTTGAATCACAACAATTTAATTCAAGTTTAAATTCAGTACAAATTCCAGTGAATCTCTCCATTCAATACTTTTATCAGAGCACTTTTGTATTTCCAGACAACAAAAATCATTTGAACGGGTCACAACATAATACAACATGAAAGTGCTAGATGTTAAGGTATGAATGACCAAGTCCTCACAGTTGCAAAATTATATAGTTCTTTACCTGACCTCAGGTCACAATGAGCATTTTTTAATGAAAATCCATACCTAATGGAAAATAGCCTTATAGAATGACCATGATGTTTACAAAACAATACACGTATTATATATAATTTACTTAGAAAACTCCAAAACTTCAACCCAAATTACCAAATTTATCTCTTTTATTAGTAATGATCTTGATACACAATAATTTAGCTATGCATTAGTTGTTAGCAATGAATAGAATAAAAAGTCAATTAAGTTAAGTAGAAAAGAAGTAAATTTTGGACAAGGTCAAGTCAAGCATACAATGTTACATTATAATAGCATGAAATAAAGTGTTTAATCTAACAAACAAACAATGAAATTAAATATACATAATACCTCACCTCATAAATAAATATAAAAATTTACAAAATCAAATTTTAATGTTACTATAAGTAAATCATACATGCAGTAATTAACCACAGGAAGAAATTTTGTGAATGACAAGTATACATGAAACAATATATTTTCAATACACGTGACAGTGCATCTGCTATTAATTATTTTTTCAATTAACGTGTCGTATGTCAATATTATATAAATTAATAATCTCTGATCTATTTTGTTTTTCATCCTGCTGATGAAAGTAAGGGGAGGTTTGATCATTCAACACATTTATCGGAGAATACCTGAACGAATGTAAACTTCAACGTGTTGTAATGCCGATATCAAAGTCAAACATTCCTTCTCGATTCTGGAATAATTGAGCTGGTGCTTATTTATTTTCTTAGAAACATAGCACACTGTAAGATATACACTATTTTTGTTTTCTTGACTAAATACTGCTCTAATCCCAACATCACTTGCATCAACATAAAGTTTAAATGATTTGCTAAAAGTTTGAGCTCTAAGAAAAGGTACACTCTTAAGTATTGTTTTTAACTTATCAAAAGCCTTCTAACATTTTCAAACTGATGAAACTTGGTTTTCTTCCTCAATAAACTTGTTAAGGATTCAGCAATTATAAAATAAATTGGAACAAAATTTCATATTGTATTCACTTATACCCAAACATTGTGTCAATTGCTTTTTACTGATGAACAAAATGAATCCAGAGACAGCCTTGACCTTATAATTAATAGGTTCAACTTGTCTATGTCCCACGATATGTTCTAGAAATGCTACACAAGCACGGCGAAGCTCACTTTAGATACATTAATTGTCAGATTTGCATCAGTGATACTGTCAAAGAGTTTCCGAATTGTCGCTAAATGATATTTCCATGTATCGTTGTAGATGACATCATCGATGTAAGCAATACAATTATCTAGACCAGATTTATTCATGGTCATTAAACACTGAAAAGTACTAGCAGAAGCTTTCATCCGAAACGCATCAATTTATATTGATAAAATCCATCTGAAAAAAATTAATTTGCCACTTCTATCAGTAAAATTTGCTTCAGAAGGTCAAACTTGGTGTCAGACTTTGCATTTCCAATTTTATCAATGTAGTCATCGATGGAAATAAGTCTGTTTAATCACACTATACACTATATATAATCTGCGCACATATAGAAAGTATTATATGGTGTCGGATAAAGTATGCATGAAGAACTCCAGTCACTTTTACTTGACTGTATGAAATCATTTTCCAGTAAACACTGAATTTCTTTTTTCAAACATTCCTATTTTATAGTTTCAATCATGTATGTGTGTTGTTTCACAGTTGTTGAATTTACAATTTCAACGTTATGGAAGATTTTGTATAGGAACGTCTGGAAATAAGGGCTCATATTCAAGGTATAACTGTTTTAATTCTTTCGTTTCCTGTTGCTGCAAATGAGAAAGTTTATATTTTAGATTATTCATAATTTCTGAATTCTGACGATTTGTTCCAAAATCATTAGTGTCCGACTGCATTAGATCCTCGTTGTGTAGGACAGGAACAACTTAATAAATTGCATGATTAACCTGGCTGTATCTATCCACATACTCATTTATGATATTTATATGGCAAGTGGTATTTGTTTTCGCGTCTCGAGAAACATTTATGATATAATTTAAATCATTTACTTTCTTTTCAAGTGCGTAAGGACCATAATACTTGCCAAGAAGAAGATTTTGTGGTACAGAAAAGCGAACTAGAACTCTATCGCTAAGCTTAAAACCCCTTTCCTTTGCTTTTTATTATAACTGAATTTCATTTTTGATTCAGTAGAGTTCAGATTAGTTCTCGGAACCTCAAAAGTCTTTGCCAACGTATACTTAAGATTAGAAACATAGTCTAGAAGTGTAATTTTGGTGTCTTCATTAGAAAGAATTTTCTCTTCAACAGGTTCAATGATATGTCCAAAAACTTGTCCAAAGAAACTAAATCTTAAAGATTATTGAACTGATTCCCTAGCAGGAAATAATAGTAAATGTAATATTCATCCCAATTTTTACCCATATCAAAACAATATATCGGAATCATGTTTTCAGAGTTTGATGAAGCCTTTCTAAACCTCTTGGCTCTCGGGGTGATAAGCAGAAGACTTCAATTGTTGGATGTCCAATTCGTAGATAACTTGCTAAAAACTTCCAGACATAAAATTTGATCCTTGTTCAGTTTGGACAGATTTTGGAAGGACAAATTTAGTAAAAAGATCTATCAACGCTGTTACTATTGCTTTAGTTTTAATAGTCCTAGAAGGAATTGCCAATGAGAATCTTGTTGAGCCAGACTAAGAATTTCCTATCTGCACGATTTTAGGACTATAATTTGATAGTTCACTGACCACTTGTCACCAATAGGTACATCAAGTGGTCTCACTTTTTTCATAAGAATCCCATTTTAACGAAATGACAAACAGGAACTTCTGTGGCTTCAGTTTCACTAATGGCACTTTGAAACAAACAGATTTTAAGATCATTGTTTTGTTTGAGGACAAGTGATTATCGTTTTTCACTCTTCTTAGAATAAAGGGTATTACCAGTTTAAAGATCACTGTGATCAATACCCATTAATTGATCTAAACGAGAAGCGAATGTGACCTCATCGTGAGCATGAACAACACGTGTCAGCAAGCAGTCGAATAATGCCATAATGAATATCATTCTCAAACGATTTTGTAGCCATAGTTCTAATAACTGCACAAGATGGGTATAAATTCGGGATTTTTTTTCAATTCTAGCGATTTCTTTTTATCGAAATAAGGCTTTTCAGCTATAAGTGGATTGATTACAACCATATCACCAGCTGGGTCATTTCCTAACATTGTCAGAAAATTGATTTCTTAATGTTATGACAGAATGAGATTTGGAAGGACTCGTATTAGGGTGATTCTATTACCAGATGACTACTGAGTAGAAGACTTAGTAATAAAGAAATACTCATCAGCTGTACGAGCAACAGTTTCTAATGTTGAGACATTTTGGTCATCAAGATAAGTCTTAACAACACTATGGACACAATTTTTCAACTCTTCATGTAATACAAGTTGTCTTAGATGTTCGTAATCTTGATCAAGTCTCTAGACTAAGCACCATCTATCAAATAACTTCCTTTTTCCCTTGCAAGTTCGACATCGGTTTCTCCAGCTTTTTTATAGTTCTTGTACTTTTGCTCATAAGCCTCAAGTACTAACTCGCAACCTTTAAGATGCTTTACTTAACCAGATCAGTGTCAATATCTTACTATACTGACATTTTGCCAAAAAGTGCACGCTACAATAATAGAATCCAATTAGCTATTTTGCTATTGGCCATTTTTAATTTTCAGCAAAGTTTTCAAAATGAGGAAATTATACCTACCTACCTACCTACCTACCTACCTACCTACCTACCTACCTACCTACCTACCTACATACATACATACATACATACATACATACATACATACATACATACATACATACATACATACATACATACATACATACATACATACATACATACATACATACATACATACATACATACATACATACATACATACATATATTCATACATACATACATATACTTACACTTCTTTTTCTCTGAAAAGTGACACTATCCTAATATTCTTAGTAACATTAAAACTTGAATTTGTATGTAATGTAGGATTTCGCTTTTTTCTTGCCAACTCTAATTCTTTGATCTAAATTGATAGTTCCTTTCTTCCTTTTCTTTTGCATTTGCATCTGTCTCTATCGCTCCTCTTTATCCAATTGCATTTGCATCTGTCTGTATCGCTTCTCTTTATCCAATTGCATTTGCATCTGTCTCTATCGCTCCTCTTTATCCAATTGCATTTGCATCTGTCTCTATCGCTCCTCTTTTATCCAATTGCATTTGCATCTGTCTCTATCGCTCATCTTTATCCAATTGTATTTGTATCTGTCTCTATCGCTCCTCTTTATCCAATTGCATTTGCATCTGTCTCTATCGCTCCTCTTTATCTAATTGCATTTGCATCTGTCTCTATCGCTTCTCTTTATCCAATTGCATTTGCATCTGTCTTTATCGCTCCTCTTTATCCAATTGCATTTGCATCTGTCTCTATCGCTCCTCTTTATCCAATTGCATTTGCATCTGTCTCTATTGCTCCTCTTTATCCAATCGCATTTGCATCTGTCTCTATCGCTCCTCTTTATCCAATTGCATATGCATGTACAGTTTTACAAACACGACATTTTTGTGTGTATTAGTTTGTTTTGTATATATTTTGTATTTGCCTTTGAAAAAGACTCATTAAGAGTTGAAAGCGCTCAAGCTAGTTAGTTACTAGTTTCGCACTGTTCGACATGAGTTTATTACATCTATCTTAATCAATCCTTGACACACGGTATCCCTTGCTGGATCCAGTACGTTTGAAAGGGTTGTTATTTGCCTTATGATGTGTGTGTTTGTGTGTGTGTATGTGTGTGTGTTTGTGTGTGTTTGGTTATATTAGAGCAATACTTTTTAAAATTATCCAATAATCAGCCACTAATTCTAATAGTTCTATCAGAACTCAAGCCAGAACTTGTTGAATGTCTCATTTATATCACAAAAATACCACTTCTTTAATGAAACCAGATTGCAAATGACTAATTTGCTTCTGGACTGCATGAAAGTAATGTTTCGAAAACCCTTATTTTTGGACTAGAGTAACAGTTGCCTATTAACACGTTTGAAGAAACTATGGAAGTCAAAAGAGAGAATTGTTACAAATTTGTTATGATGACTGTCGCATTCGTGTATAATAACCTTCCTTAAAAAGCTTGTCTTGTTCCATACTGCTAATGTCTAGATTCCTAAGTGAATCATTTACGTCATTTTTGTTTATGCGAATACCTTTTTTAGAGGTGATCGGTGTTTAAGGCACGGTAGTGGAATTGCTGTCGATTAAATATTGATCAGAGAACAGTAATTAACTTTACTTTAGTAAGTCTCATATTCAATGCCACGTATCACTGGTGGCTACTCCACGTTTCTTTTCTGATTTAGAAATGTTTTGGCTACGTCAACTTAACTTTAAGACACATCATTTTCTATTATGAAGGATACTGTAATATTTTCAGATACTTCGCACTTCTTACCAAAGTTTTGCCATAGTTTCAAGCGCTTTTAAATTTGGACAAATTTCGACGTTAGTTCATTCTTTTACCTAGCTTTGCATTCATTTCGGTCTCCTAACTAACTTCCGAATATGACCGTGTCATAAGGACAAATCATTCTTAACGTATTGATAATAACGGAATGGGCTGCTTTCAAAATATTTTAATAAGTATGAAATTAATTAGTGTATTAGTTTTAAGTATTATAGCAATTAGCGTATCAGTCATAAGTACTAAAATAAGTTTAGTCAGCCATAAGTACTAAATCAATTCGTGTATCGATTATAAAGTATTTTAAACAATTAATATACGAGTCAGAGTTATTAAATTAAATCAATTAGTATACGAGTCATAGGTATCAAAGTAAATCAATTAGTATACGAGTCATGGGTATCAAATTAAATCAACTAGTATACGAGTCATAGGTATTAAATTAAATCAATTAGTATACGAGTCATAGTTATTAAATTAAATCAATTAGTATACGAGTCATTGGTATTAAATTAAATCAATTAGTATACGAGTCATAGTTATTAAATTAAATCAATTATTATACGAGTCATAGGTATCAAAGTAGCTCAATTAGTATACGAGTCATTGGTATTAAATTAAATCAATTAGTATACGAGTCATAGATATTAAATTAAATCAATTAGTATACGAGTCATAGGTATCAAATTAAATCAATTAGTATACGAGTCATTGGTATTAAATTAAATCAATTTTTATATTAGTCATAGGTATTAAATTAACATGCGAGTCATAGGTATTTACATTATATCAATTAGTGTATGAATAAAAGGGAAATTAAATTAAATCGATTATTGTATCAATCATTAGTAGTAAGTCAGATTTGCTCTGCATTCTATGTGGATTGATCATTTGTCTGCATCTATGCGATACTAATAGGTCATCTATGCGAAACTAATAGGTCATCTATGCGATACTAATCAGTCATCTATGCGATACTAATCAGTCATCGTTGAAGTCCGAAAAAGTTATCATATATAATCAAACATGCACTTTATAATGTCCAAGAAAGGACAAGTTATCAAACCTTTAGTCGTACATACAACAGTACGATTAAACGTTTTCTACCCTTGATAATTGTGTCCACTTTGTGTCCACTACATTATATATTAATACATTGATTGTTAATGACGGTGGGTGGGTGAATATGGTGGAGATGTTTTCCTCAGTAAAGTGATTTTATTCACCAAAGGGATTCCTGTTTAGAAGTACACAGATATGCCATCCCCATTTCTACTTCGATATGGATGGATGGTTGGATATTAAGATATTCAAATATCTGATGTTAAAATGTAACTATTGAACGTCTCACTGATTGAAATGACATCAAATTTATTTAAATCACAGCTTATTGCTTTTATTCTCTCCTGCGATATATCCAATAAATCTTTTGAGTCAAACCTTGCAGTTTTGGGATAATCTTTTGGCAAGTCCAAATAAAATCATATATATTACATGAAATGTGTATAGAACTTATCTTCCATTCCATCCACAATTGATATGCTCAAGGTTCTAATTCCCAAAGCATTAAAAGTATATCCTCTCTATAATTACTGCAATGTTGTTTTTAGATATTTTAAGTTAAATATTACTCTTTCAAAATGCCTCCGACTTTCATTTTGCAGTAACAGATTTTCTCTGTATTATTATTTCTCTGTATTATTATTATTATTATTATTATTATTATTATTATTATTAGTAGTAGTAGTAGTAGTAGTAGTAGTAGTAGTAGTAGTAGTAGTAAGTGCATTGCATGGTGCCTTAATTTGTTTCTTAAATTAAGAAGTCTAAATAGTATCAAAGTGATAAAATTATTGTCAGATCATTCAAAAATGGGTTGATAAAGGATCAATGAATGCAGTTCGGATATATACAGAGAGAAAGAGAGAGAGAGAGAGAGAGAGAGAGAGAGAGAGAGAGAGAGAGAGAGAGGGGGAGAGAGAGAGAGAGAGAGAGAGAGAGACTGTTGAGATATTTTAAAACATTTTGATATCATCTCCAACAAAGCTAGATCTTTATTAAAATAACAGTATGGCATTTAAAAGTTGTAATAAAAAGGAAGTACGCGAAGCCTCACAAATGTTTGCCAACTTGCCAACTTATACATAAGATTGGAAACTATTGGCAGACCAAAGAGTAAAATCAAACAGATTAAGTCTTTAAAAAATACTTGCATGGATGCATACATACATACATACATACATACATACATACATACATACATACATACATACATACATACATACATACATACATACATACATACATACATACATACATACATACATACATACATACATACATACATACATACATACATACATATGTCTCGCAGTAATACACCGGTGTATTAAAGCATATGCGTCACACGGGCACACTGAGACCTTCAAGAATTTGTCAAAATGTAATTTGTCACCTTAATACGTTAAAAGATTGATGCATGACTCAAAGTGCAATGTATGGTAAATAGTTTAGTTTAACTTGTCCTGTGTCAGTTGTTAATACCTTCAGAAGACAAATATAGTGAAAGGAAAACGTGCAGGTATGGTATAAATTATATAATATTAAATCTTATGTCGTCCATTGACATAAAGTTGGCCATTCTTGTGGAAATATGGTTAAAACGTGACAAGAGGTTATACCAGTAGACCAGTATATCCCATGGAACACCATAGATGTAATTTGACAGCTTTTGTCAGACTGTATTATGTCAGTTAAGCAATATATGTTCTCATATCTCAACATCTATCATTCCTGTATCATATAATTTGCTTTATTCTAATCATATGAAATGCTTTGGATTTTTTTTCCAGAGTCACTGTCACTTTCAAGACCTTAAATCGTAAGTCATTATATATATATATATATATATATATATATATATATATATATATATATATATATATATATATATATATATATATATATATATATATATATATATATATATATATATATAAACAGAATTGAAAAGAGCTAATACATTCTCTTCATGGTATATGAGATCACAGCAGCGTTAAGGCTGTAGGTTAGTTAGATAGTGACCGGCCTAGTAGTCTAAAGCGCTCTCCGTTACAGATCAATGCCATCTCACCTCTGCCGGTGTCGGTTCTAGTCGAAGAATCAGCGACTGTAAATATGTGAGAAAGCTTGCCAGAATTTTCTCGTGGGTCGGTGGTTGTTTACGCTGATTTCCCGGTTTCTTCCTCCCCCATTAATACTAGCAGCCATGTATAACATATCGTGTTTTGAAAAATGGCGTATGTATGGAACTGTTAGTACCGAAAAGATTTGCAATGCTGTAAATTAATGTCATATACTAACTTTTTTTTCCTAACATATATTTCATGACATAAATGCATTTTTATTTTGTCTTGTGTAAATTATATGTGTTTTTTAGCTTGTCAGCAAAGATCGTAAAATCATTCTCTAGAATTGCATCATCAAGTGTTGATACTAATTCCATTCTACTGGTTGTCAGAAGTGATCGCCTGAGACCATATGGTCCAAAAGCAAATCAGTCAAGTACATTCTCACAAAACGTTGACTGATAGTTCTTTGACACCAAGAAACAGCTGTATATGTGTCATAAAACAAGACAGAATATTCATGTATTCACTGAATGTAAATCCATTAACAAAAAATCCATCGCTTTGATATCCTCGAGTATTTGTTTCTATTTTAATTTCCGTATGCACACATGCATGCATACATGCAAATATATTTTTATTGTCGAATCTATATCTCGATGAGCAACAAAGACAAAGCTGACTTAAAACATGGGTCCATAAGATTATTTCGGCACCACCCACTGGTATTTAAACAGCAACTATGCCCATCATATCGGGTGAGGTTTCAAGGTTTACATGCACACCCCAGCTTAAACAAAACGTACACACTAACTTATAGTCACTCACTTGAAATTAGACTGTCATTTTACTTTTTGGCCATTTTTTTGAGTACTATGCACATTTTGAATAAACAGACACAGAACTTTGCCTTGGTTCCATTTTGAGGAAAGTCAGGGCACTATTTAAATTTTAGATACACTTGACCTGAGCGTGCCTTGCGAACAGATAGGGTTTCAGAGTGTCACAAATGCTGCGGAAATCGACCCTGGTGAAGTCTGACATAAATAATATATGACTTTGACACTAATTCGTTATGTAGCTCAGGAAACTGTTTGAATTACGATCAGATAATGCCGACATATTGTAGCAGAACCTATTATTATTTATCTTGAATATCATAATACAATTTCAATCATGATCAGTGCTCCCTCTGGGTACTTACATTAGACACTAATTTATTTGTGCATTGCAATTACACACTAACCAACATTATGTACACACTTGTGTCTCCTGGACTCAAATGTATGTGTATCCAAATCTACTCTAATACAAATTGTAATCACAATCCCGACTGATAGCAAGTTTAATGGCTTTCATTGCTTGTAAAGGACTGACTGGAATTAGTATTGGGAAAGTTTTTATATGGTAAATTCTCATGACAGGATGCCTGTCTTGAAATGAATGGAAAGGTTATATCTGATATGGCTCAATTTTATTTCTAAGTAAAATGTCGGTTATGAACATTAGCAAGCAAAATGAAAACGAATCATCTTGTCTATTCAAAGATTTCCAAATTAGTTGTTAGTAAAACTAAGTCACCATCAATTTACTGGTATGGTGGTTTTGCCGATTCAGTTATAAGGATACTTGTGAATATTATTTTCAGTTGCAAAATATAGACCTTGTTCCAGAAGAGCGTATTTGACGCAGTTCTCTTTAGTTGGAATTTATATAATGTGTATTCCAAATGTTCTTGTGCACGTTGCCTTTGTACGGTACATACATACATATGCCAATAATGTGAAGATAATGAACTATTTTAATAAAAGTTAAATTTTATTTGGAGAAGACAATGTTAGAGACCAGTGATTGTAGCCGTATTTTGAATCAGAAAATTTTAAACAGTTTGATTTGTTTACACCTATACATGAACTACTGCAACCATTGATATTGGCTCGCAACTGTGGCCTTCATGAGAAAATATCACAACCTTGAAAATATCACAACCTCGTAGTGTTAGCTTTGAAATAATGTGTTGACAATTTTCTTCACAAACTCATTAAAATATGTTGCAACTAAGCCTGACATAATTTGTAAAGATTTTCGCCCGTCTTCATGCCGTCCTCCATTTCAAGAGTTTTGGCGAACTGTGTTGATGTTTGCAGTATATCAATATGTACGTGTACATTATTCCGTTTGCTCAATACACAAGTACAGGTGCATACCTTTTGATACAATAGTATACAAAGATGAATAATCATTGTTAAGGAAATACTACGTCCGAGTCAGCAATAGATGAACACATACAAAGCACCTAGTTTGATGACTATATACATTCAAAATACATAAGCTTATAAGGATGTAGTGTATAGCAATGTACTGTGTTCAAACCATGACAGCCATGGCAAAATAACAAGAATTATCGTACTCTTTTAAATTCGTTGACTAAAAAAAGTAAATAGACACAAAGACAGATGGAAAGGAGGCAAAGTTTGCGAGTAAGGCTAAATACAGGCCATTACTCTGCCGGCATTGCAGAAACGACGAGAGAGAGAGAGAGAGAGAGAGAGAGAGAGAGAGAGAGAGAGAGAGAGAGAGAGAGAGAGAGAGAGAGAGAGAGAGAGAGAGAGAGAGACTTTGTCGATTCAGTGTTTTCAGTTTATCAACCACATCTTTGATAGTCCAGTATTTCAAAAGGCTAATTCCATTTTTAGAAATGGTAATAAACTCGTCCAAAATAGCTTGTCAGTCTATTGCACTAATATTAGCCATTGTTATATACAAATGGCTGCAACATGTTTTACAATTATTCTCTTATAGAGTTTTGACATAGCTGCAAAAAACAATATACTGCTGCTGTATGTAGAGTAAATTAATAATGCAGTCTCGGTAGATAAGTCATGAGCGTGTGTATATTTTGTTTCTAAGATAGGCTTGCCTGCATGAGTCTCTCTCTCTCTCTCTCTCTCTCTCTCTCTCTCTCTCTCTCTCTCTCTCTCTCTCTCTCTCTCTCTCTCTCTCTCTCTCTCTCTGTGCAATTAGCGGGTAAAACCTTTGACATAAAGGAACACCGTAACAGCTATAATTGGATTATATGTTTCAGATTTCTTCAGTGTGGCTTTAGTTCACTTGCACGGAAAATTCTAAATCCTCAATATTGAGTCTATGCAGGGGTTGCCGATTAATTCGATGCATGTCTTGATTGTGACTGACAGCGTATAGCGTCGACAAAATCGACCATTTTTAAAGAACGATTATGAACATTTTTGGGTTGATCATTGACCTTGACGGAACAAAGTTTGAGGTTGCTATGTAACTGGTTCCAAGAAATTGGTTAATGACATCGACAGGGCCATATCTTTCTAGTGTCCATTTCGATCCTGCATTAGTGTATTACAAGATTTTTTTTCTCGATGTTTTTGCCAATTTCGAAGCTGATGGCTGTTCTGTATCGGCAGTTCAGGATCACGAGGGCATCAATGTAAATCCAAGGAGTAGTTTTGAATATATTCTTGTCAGAACGACGAAGCATAACCAGATGACTTCTCAGTATCACTTTGACCAAAGTTTTTTAACACCGCTACGGTTGCAGAAATCAGATTTGTTAGCATTTACCGAGCTTTCTTGCCTGATGTGTAAACGAGCAGCATAATGGCCACGTGATTTTCCAACTCGCCAGTACGTTTCTGAAATTTGAATTCAGGCACATGCGAGTGTTGTGTTTTGCACGAACACACTCAGCATCGTCAGTAGCGATAACAGGTCCAGTAAAGTAGATTACGAGATGACTCCGAAGCCACATTTAAGGCAGGATCTTGCCCCCGGGCCTGTAAGTAGTACTTGCCTCTGTGTTATACAATATACACTACTAGTAATAGCATACTGTGCGACAGGGTTTGTATTTTCCAAGTCAGGTTGCTTTGCATCCTTTGCGTTTCAGTGCCATGGAGCTTCATATTTACCTATATGCAAACATTTATCTGACTGACAAAAATACGGCTGCATTTCAGATGTGCTCAGTCGCTGCATTTTATATTTTTTCTTTTGTGTAAGTTGTTATGCTGATTTCAAAGCTAGGCTTATAACAAGCCTCATAGACTCCATTACACGATTTTAAAGTACCTTGAATTTTCAGAGCATATTATTTTCAGAAACGATCGCGCATTCTTTGTGGAGTTCGCTCGCAAAAAAAAATTGTTCTGCACACATTGAATATATTAATAGCAATTGGCAGCGTTTACGTAAACAGATGCCCCTGGTCCAGTACGTAATATAGTCAAATTTACCAAGGATGTCACAAGACTAACTGCATAGACTATCGCGCATTAGCCAGAGGTGATCGGGACAATCAAAGAAGACGTTGAAGAACTTGGTAAGGTCCAGAGTGAACTCGCACAATGTACACATGCACTTGATGAGGACCTCAGAGAGGCAATTTCCATAATACCAGACGTACAACCCATGAACAAGTCACAGATAAAAACGCCGGGTCAATTTTTAAAAAAAATAAAACCTTATATGTCGTACATGGCAAAAACGTTCCGAACATGATCATAGTGTAACAAAAGATGTGTTATTGGTGATTCAGTTTGCATCGCGAGATAATAACCAGACTAATAATAAAAATGGTATTCGATAACTTAGGAGTGACTCAGGTCTCTTTACGGTTAAACGGTGATAAGAAACCTTCAGAAGAAATTCCTCTTCACTACGCTGAAGCCAATCATATTGCGCGGACATATCACAGTCTGTTGTTGCACATGGATCGTCATCTAAAAGTCGACATGTGTCTGCAAATTTCTAAAACAATTCTGTCGTGCGCTGTATCCAATTTATTAATTTTACTGTTGTTCAGGAACTAAATCCTTGACGAGTATTTTAATGCACGTGTCGGTAACCTTGGTGGTGCTAATTACACATGATATGGTGTGATGCTTTCTAACAAGACGCTTTTGTTGAAGAGAAATAGTGGTCAAATGAGGATGATAGATGATCTTGTGGAAATTCAAAAATTAAAATTTTAAAGTGTTACTTTTTTATTAATAATGCCCAAAGTCACGAAATTAAACTTGATCTTTCACAAAGTCAACTGGGAAAAAAAAACAAACACTGAATCATGAACAATTGTGAGGTCACTCTGAATCTGTATCCAACAAAATTTAGTGGAAATATCCGCCGTGTGGTTGTTCAAAAGGTAGCTTGATCCGTCAAATACAGAAACAACTTAGTGACATTAAAATTATCCAAGTCAGCTGTGACACAAATGCAAAAGACTGGTAAGATATTTCATTTCCATCCCTTACGTTGTTGGCTTCAGCCACTATAGCGGTTGCAAAAGCTGTATCAATGATGGATTTAAAAAAAACCAAATCATCACACATAAAACATGATGAAGCCTTCGATTGCCATGCACGAGTCGTCAAATACTCGGTTAACCAGTACTGATTTATTTGTAATAGTAAAATCGATCAAATATTTTTGTTGCATTACTTATCGGCTAGTTCAAAGTAGCACAAAGAAAGAGTGAAGACAACAAGCTTTGTAAATTTTAGCAAAAATAATTTATTTTCCTAGAAAACATTAAAAATGTAAATATGTTTATTGACAACAAGACTTACGATTTACGAAAAAGATCCAAATTGTTTGTTCTGAAGATAAAAAAAACCCACTTAAGTCCTGTAAACAGTTCTCCATTTTCTCATAAGAACTCCATTTTTAATTAAGTAGCAGACATGTACTATAGTTGCTTCAGTTTCATTAACGGCCCGCTGTAACAAACAGGAGATCTCAGGATCCTTCTCTTGTTCAACGACAAGTGATTGTCGTTTATCACCCTGATCAGAAAAAGAGAATGATGTTCAAAAGAGGATCACTATGATCTACACATTTTGACTGATCCAGATTATAAATTAAAGTGACATCATAAAAAGACTGACCAATATATGTGTCAGCTAAGGGAGCACACTCCTTATCAAAATCATTCTCAAGAGATTTCTTTGCCATAGCTCCTGTAGCTGAAAAAGCTAGGAACAAATCAGGGATTTCTTTTTCAATAGGATCAAATTTCTGATCCAATGAAGGCTTGTCGGTTACAAGTAGATTAACCACAACCTTGTCTCAATCTAAGTCATTACCTATAAACAAATGAACGCCCTCAACGGTAAAAGTACACACTACACCGAGGGTCACATGTACTGAAACAAAGTCTGATGACAAACTAACAGGATGCAGAAAAACACTAACAAAGCTTCACTCTACTCCCTGAATGAAAACACTCTTATTACAACAAGTCTTCTCAGAAGAAGGCAAAACACCTGAAACTAAAGGACTCTGATAAGCTCCTGTATCCCTTAAAATTTTATTCGGGATAGGATTGGCTGAATCGCCTGCGAGTGATATAGAACCTTTCGCTATAAGACATAAATAGTTCAAAATTCTCCAAAACAGCATCAGACTTGATGTTTATTAAACCCAATAAATGTATTGTTTTCAATACATGGACTTGACCTTGACCTCTTAGGAATAAGAGTTTTTCGGATAGGTCTGATTCTGATGTCTATATTTCAATTTGAATTAAAAAGAAATGACGTGTCCTTTTTCTTACAATAAGTACACGTAGGTAGAGACAAGGGTTTTAAATCAAGTCTCTCTGAGGATTGATTTTTAGGCTTTGTGCCAGATTGATTTTGCTGAGAATCGCGTTTGCTTCAAATACCTTTCTATCAGTAGACTGCTGAGTGAGAGATTTCAGCAGCCAGGTCAGCATTTTCCAAGGTTTTGACCTCATCATCTTCAAAGTGATTTTGATATCACTAGGAAGTTTAAACTCTTCTAGAAATACAAGTTCTTCAAGTCTTTTATAATGATCTTCAATTTTCTCAGACAGACACTATCCCTTGAACAACTGTGTTTTTCCCTAGCAAATTAAACATAAGTTTGTCTAATTTCTTTTTTTGTAACTTCTGAACTTTTGCCGATAAGCCTCAGGGATTAACTCGCAACCTTTCAAGATGCATGCTTTACCCAAATCGTAATCAGGACCTTGTTCTACTGACAGAGATATATAAATACTTCTGGCCTCGCAATAAAGTACACTCTGCAATAACCGAGTCCAAGACTCTCTTGGCCATTTTGAATTCTCAGCTACGTTTTCAAAAAGAATAAAATATTTGTCTACTTCCTTTTCACTAAAAGGGTAAACTAATTTGATATTGCATTAAATGTTAAAATTTGAATTTGCATGAGATGTGGAAATGTGCCTGTAACTTGCCAAATCCAATTCTTTGATTTTAATTTTCATCTCTCTCTCTCTCTCTCTCTCTCTCTCTCTCTCTCTCTCTCTCTCTCTCTCTCTCTCTCTCTCTCTCTCTCTCTCTCTCTCTCTCTCTCTTTTCTCTCTCTCTCTCCATTTCTTCTAATTTCATTTGTTCTTCTTGTAATTGTATTTGCCTTTTTCTTTTTCTTCTGATTGTGTTCTCATTTGTTCTTTTATAACTCATTCTGCATTCCTTTTTCCTTTCTTATATTTGTCTTTGTTTTCCCTTTCGTCCTTTTGTCTTTGTTTTTCCATTTCTTCTATTTGTCTTTATTTTCCCTTTTCTTCAAATTGTAATCTCATTTGTACTTTTTGTAAATCAAATTGTTATTTTCGCAATTGCATATGTCTATCTTTTTCTCTCTTTCCTGTCTCTCTTTCTCTTTCACTCGTTCTTCTAATTAAAATTTCATTTGCTCTTTTTGAAACTCCAGTATATATGTCACTTTTAGTTCGGTTATTTTAATGTCAGCATCAGTTATATTCGTATTGACAGATGCCAAATCACGTTTTATTAAAGATATTCATCTCTACCAAATGTTGAACTAAAATTTTCTTGATTTATTGCTTAGTTAATGAAATCTTTGCTTTCGAATCATACTTTCCGGCAATTTCAATCAATTCATCCTTCTTAAACCTATCCAACTGTTCTTGAGTTGGAGTAGAAAGAAAACATTCCACTTTTGACATTTTTAAAAGAAAGCCTATTCTTGTGACTAAATTTCAAATAAAATGGACTAAGAAAATTTCAATTTCAATTTTTAGCCAATTTCTAATATCCCAAAGGACGAGCAAACCAATTTCATTATGTTACGTATCTGCTAGTTCAAAATAACACAAAGAAAGAGTTAAAACAACAAGTTTTGTAAGTTTTAACAAAAATAATTCATTTCCCTAGAAAACATGAAAAAATGTAAATATATATAAAAAAAAGACTTACGATTTACGAAAAAGATCCAAGTTGATTGTTTCAAAGATATTAAACACACAAGTCCTGTGAATAGTTCGAAACACCCTGTTATAGCCTCTACATCATAGCCATGTGACTAAAAAATTGTTAAAGCTGAGTGAAAAATCCAAATCACACACACACACAAACAAACACACATTTTAGTTTTTTTTTGTAAACTCTATGATGACGTTCTTGATTAATAAATATTGTTTAAAGCATCCAGTATTTTGCGTCGTCTTAATTGAATTAAAAATTAAATGCAAGCAAATGAAGTATTCCAAGTCGCATTTTTATTTCATCTTTTATTTTATTTTTATTTCATCTTTTCGAAACAAAAATGTCACAGCTTTGCCACGTAGTCACGATTCAATATTTTATAGAGTTACCCTGCAGAATATTTAGGCGTTACATAAAGCATCTAGTAGATAGTGACGGGTTAGAAATATACATTTGTCTTTTCAGTTATATGACATAAGTTCATGTGGAAAATGGACAGTAAGATGTACAAAGAGTAAATAAGTAATGATGTTAACACGAAAGGGGCTCATTCACAGAACCTTGACAAAACAGCCATTATAATAGTTTCCAAGACAAATCACGATAAAGCATACATTCAAATTAAATGTGCTTATCGCCAAGTTGTAGAAATAGAAACAGTTCGTAAACTGAGCAACTTATTAATATTATGTATTCAAGCTCCGTGTTGACAATAACAAACAAAGCAATAACTTCTGCCCTGAAAGTGTTCTGACATTTTGTCATAAACATTACACACGTTTTAAGCCGAAACGAGTGTAAGGTTACTGCCAAGAAAGTTAAGACTCAAATGGCAAGAAGAAATGACATGATGCTAAAAGTACAGTACCTAATGCTGATGTTTACATTAAATAATATTCTACCTCAGTGTGATAAAATGTACCTTTTAAACTTTAACTCAAAGACACAAAGCGGACATGCATGGTGTAAATGTTATCATGTGCCCTACATACAATTTATTGTTACGAATGATCGATACAAAATGTTTACAAGGCCATTAATTTGTTTTGGGATATTCTAGTATTTCCCTAAAGTCAGATTTCCAGAACAGATATGATTTGTCACTCGAAAGTTATTCACTGAAAGTATTAACTTAAAATTAGATGCAAAGACTGTATTATGGCTTACAGTGTATGATTTTTTAACAGGCTTGCATGTTTATTTTTACTGCAAGGTGAGAAATAAATAGTTTTTCAGTTTTTCATGCGTGTATGCGATTTGGTGATTTTCATGCGTGTATGCGATTTGGTGATACATATTTCTAATTCTGTTTACGCAAGTATTATCAATCATTTGCTGAAGTGTACTGATAGGAACTACAGCCTCGTTTTTGTTGGCATATGTCCATAGCCACAAAGCAGAATGTCTAGTCACAAATTTGACACAAATGTTAAAACGAATACTTAAATTACATGGTTCAGTTCCTTCATAAAAATCAGTCATGTCTTAGCCATTCAAGCAAAATGTCTGAAAGGATTGTATACCCATGAGCCTCCTGTCCAGGACTAAGTCATGAACACGGCACTTGCTATAATATACTAGAAACGGAAGAGAAACGAAACAAATTTTCCATCAAGTATGTATATCTAAAACTCCATGAAACCTGCTTCAAAGTTTTCAAAGTTAACCCTAATGAGGAATTATTTGTTTCATACAGACTCGTTCCCGATGTTATGTAGATCTCTGTATTGTCAAAACCTAATAGTTCAGTGTGAAGCTGCGTGAGAATTCATGTATGTTATGTGAGTGTCTGATAGTGTGTCATTTTAGCTGACTGATTATAGTTGGGGGTTTTTTCTGTTCGAACAAAGAAAAATAGCTTACCTGAACTTAAAAGTATGCCTGCAAGGAAAACAAAAGTCAAATTTAGTATCAATAAAATACAAATATATTTTAATTATATGCAGCGATATGTCAAGATAGAATAATATAACTTAAACCAGATCTGTGGGTAAAACACAAGTGGTGTTCATTTCTTTTGTGAGATGAAGCTACGAATATTATTTTCAAAGATAATGATACCTTGACGATATTGAGGGTAATATAATAGTAAATTGAGGACCACCAAGTATATTTATCAGAAAACAGGTCAAAACATGCAATTATTTTGTACTTGCTAAAACCAATAATGCTCCTTGATTTATGAAATTGTTAGTATATGGCGCCTCTAACACGAAACCCTACTCGGCGTTATAATTGAATTTCAGCAAAAATGAAACGTAAACCTAAAGGCGAGTATATGCAACATTTAAATTGACAGGAAAGGGTATGTGCTTAAATGTACCAACGAAGAAAATATCAGTCAAAGCCCATGTACAAATAAAATCCCGCAAAGTTAATATGCAACACACTTATTAAAAGAAGCACAACAATAACATCCTCAAATTTCATGTTGAAATCTTTGTTCCATTTGCTAGTTTACTTTTTAAAAATTAAACTTTTGGCATGTTATAAGTTAAATTAAAACAAAATGTTTGTCCACCCACCAACCCCTCTCTCAGCTACTGTGACATTTAACTGATCTTGATCAGAAAAGGAACAGACGGTGTACAGAGAAAGAGTCACACACTCACTAACATGGATCTAGGTGGGATTTTGCAGGTGCGTCAGCATACAACTCCATTTCATTTGTCGGTAAGCGGTCGTGGAAACAGCGTGCAAGAGCATATATTGCACGACAAATGTCGAACAGTAAGCTATTTTTACAAATGATAATTAGCATTCCCGCAAAGATCTAGCAATGAACTTGGTGAAAGTTAATTTTGATTTTGGTGGATTGTTGCAGGTGTATCATTATGTTTCCAGTTGATGTTGTCGCAAAGTATTGATCTGACGAATGTAAGATTTTAATTTTTTAATGAATATGGGTATTTTAATGCAGCTAAATATCTATTACACTTAAAATTTGCTAGTATTTAACAACAACAAAAAGCGTCATCAATTTTTATCAAACTTTCTCATATGCAAATAAAATCTCTGACAAAATAACATTCTGCATGAAAGTGATTTTTATATTCTCAACATAGATTTACAAAATATGTATTGAATTAAATTTTGTGAGAATATAAATTTTGATATTATCACTTAGTTCATTTCGAATGAGATTTTTAAAAACAGATCGTCTTTGTTCCATTTCATTAACGTGTATGTGAATGTGTGCGCGCGCGCGAGTGTATTTGTGTGTTTGATACAAATAATAATTTTTAAATATTCTGTTTTAGTTGTGTTGAAAATTTATAAACCAAAACTAAAGACCCGTGATCGAAGAAAACGTAGACCTTACATTTGATTTCTTAGGAAAAGCAGCATAGTTCGATTTTTAGTACACCTCTTAATTGTGATGAATGTTACCATTACAGGAGAACAAAACCAAAATAATTTGGATAAATTTTCATAAATAAGTGTGATATGGGAAGATGCGGAGTGAATTATTCACATATTGGTTACTAAGGAAAAAGTTATCAGAATGTAGTATATTTATATAAGTCTTCACCATAGATGAAAATTATATTTTCTTATTTTCCCAAAACTAACATGTAACCTAAAAATCCTAATAAACTTCACGGTTTTGCTGAAATAATATAAAAAGCTAGCTCAATTAACGCTTTAGTTTCGCAAACCTGGAAGTATTATTATAAATTACTTACATTCAGATAAAAAATACGAATAACATGCAAGTAGACAATGTCCATAACAAAAATTAATAGTGGAACGAACATTGAGAAAATCTTTTATACATATTAGAACTACTTACCATAAAGTAGGAAAATTAGAAGTTGCTTCATCTTTCAAATTCCGGTTTTTTCCTTTGCTTGCTAATTAATACGATTCGGCTCAAATCCAATCAATTTAAGAATAAAGTACTATAAATTGAAAATTTTAAAAGGGCAAAGCCCTTTCGATTAATAAAACGTTATCTAGACAGTCTATATCACTTGGTGATTAAAATAAATCCAGCGAAAGAAAAGATATGCCCCCACTAGTACCAGAGTTTTGCGAAACTTTGTCCGATTGGCCTGTCAGTGTCGACCCGTATTCATAAATATTCCGTAAGCGATTAATTACCTGTCACAGGAGAACAAAAGACAGAACCTTGTCTGTCAAAACAAACAAAGACTTGATACATATAACTTGTCAACGTTGACTCTTTCTCTACAATTGCAGTCATGTACAGATACAAGTTCGCTGTTACTCCTTAGGGACATCACTTTCCTTATGACTAATGTGTACTGTAAATGTAACTTTTTGGCATAGAGTGTTATTTGGTCGAAAACAAAAAATATCATTCTTTAAATTACGTAGTTATGGATATATATATATATATATATATATATATATATATATATATATATATATATATATATATATATATATAACATTTTCTAAAATCAAATAAAAATAAATATTTTTAAACAAATAAAGTAATTAGTAAAGAATATATAATTGTTTATCAATTCTAAAACTATATAAACTTAAACTATATAGTAAACAAATATTAAAACATTATGGTGTGCTAATGTATTTATAAATAATGAAATATAATTTATTCAAGCTTTAATTTGAGAGAGTTTGTCAGTTTTAAAGAATTATTAGAAATATTCGTATCATATAAATAATACTAACACTAATTAAATTAATAAGTAAATTAAAATAATATCAAATAATATATAAATATTATTAACTAATTATAAACAGGGTACATAATTTTTTAAAAAAAATAATAATGAATGTTGTTCAAGATTTTGGAATTAGAACTTTTGGATATACCGTATTAAGACAAAGAATCCAATTCCTTTAACAGACGTCCCATCTCAGAATCAACTACAACAATAGTTTGAAAGGAGAAATCTTGCAAAGTATGGGAACTCTTGTTAAAATGTGCAGTAACATGAGAAGAAATGAATGATCAATATAATTTTTTATATCTGATGTCTTGGTTCGTACATTTAGATACTTGTTGACTGATTTGTCCAATATATTGGATATTACATTTCTGCATATGATCAAATAAACGACATTTGATGTTGCACAATTAGTGTCACAACGCATACTAAAGGTTTATTTCGTGATATTACTATTGAAAGTAGTATTTTCATTAATAAAAGATCAGTGCGAACGTGTTGGCCTATTACATTTAGTTGATGATATTTATATGTTTTTTTTTCTAATTTAGAATTAATTAGGAAATCTTTAAGATGTTTAGGTCTTTTTAAGCAAGAGTGGGTTTGCTTTCGTGTAGCGATTTAACACTTGCTTTACACGATATTTTAACAAATCCCAATATTTATCGACAATCTTACCTATATTAGGCAAAATTGGATTATATTCAGTAACACAAGGAATGATATCTTCATTTATATTTTTGATTTTACATTGTACTGATTTAAGTTGTGTAAGAGAAGATACTTTTTGGAAAGCAGTATTAATGATGTAAATAAAGCGATTTAAAAACGGTTTCATCCGAAATAATTCTTCTATATATTTTTGCTTGATGTGTGATTATGAAGTGATTATGATTGTAACGTAGCTTTAACAATTTTTCGTTCATATGGTTCGGATGTCTGCAGTGTGGCAGTTTATACTGTTGTCCAGTCATATTATCGTTCTACCAGGCCGACCAGTCCTAAAACTAACCTCTTAATGCTGAGCCCCAAGCGAGGCAGCTGTTAGTACCATTTTTGTAAGTATTTGGAATGACTCAACAGGGGATAGTACCCACGACCACCCGCTTTTGAGGGGGACGCTCTAACCACTAGGCTACTGGGTTTTAATTTTATAATGAAATAAAAATTATCTTTAACATATGAAGGTAATGATTTCATCAGTGGTTGTAAAATGTGACCAATATATTGCGATATATTATTTATAATTGAGCTACATATAGAAATAATGGACCTACCTTTATGTTCTATAGGTAGTGAATTATCAGCCATTTTTGTATTTTTGGCAAACATAAAACTGAGTTGTGTGCATATTTGATTTGGTAAAATATATAGTTCATCATATATGGAACAATTCTGTATAAAGATTTCATCAATACATTCGCTTATATTTGCTATATATTTTTTCTTAAGAAGGATCATAGAAAAGTTTTGCATATCATATTTTATCATTTATTTGTCTTTCTACTTCTTTAATATAATCCTCTTTATTCATTATTACTATGGTGCTAGACTTATCAGCTTTTTTAATAATGATACTTTCGTCTTGTGCTAAAATACGCAATGAATTTAGTTCTTCTTTAGATATATTTGTAACATATTTTCTTTTAGGATTGTTATTTAAAATTTCTTACTTAGTTGCTTCAATATAAATTTCGAGATAAAGATAAAGTCCACCAGAAGGTGTGAATGGTGATTCTTTTTTATTATGTAGATGAAAACTACTATTTTGTGAATATGTGCATAATTGTGAGAAACATTATTTAAATTTTAATGATATTGTGTATTTAATAAATGCTTCTGATAATATTGTCGTGTACTTTTGTTCTCGGACAGTATGATGACCCCTTACCTAAAAGAATATAGTCACTATAGATTAGAGTTCGCTTATAAATACTTAATACAATTTATTTTTCTCTTTTGAATTCCTTTGTCTTTACTTTTCTTTCCTCTATATTTCATTTAAATACTTTTTCTGATAGTATTAGTCACCAACTGTTGTGAATTATCAGATTCAGGTATATACGGGACTGGTATCTAAATTTGATGAAAGGCCATGTGACGAACTTTATGGTTGTAGTGGCGTGATTCCAATATTTTATTTAAACTATTATAAAAGTCCGACCCTAATTTGTTGGAAGTTAAATATAGTGAAAGATAGATTTAAAGGTCCGAGCCCCCAGTCAACAATGCCGACGGTTAGATGATTAAATATACAAAAAAAAGGTTGAAGGTCAATAAATAACAATTTAATAATAATTCAATCAAATGACTCACATTTCCAATTACACTCCTTTCGCTCGACCGTTTAATAAGCCTATTTGATCACTTGATTAGCAGAGTGAGATTGATTTCCACCTTTCCTTGTATTTCTACTCATCTACTGTATCATTTACCTCTCCTATTTCTCCCAATACCATCTCCTCTTCCTCCCCGACCATTTTCAAATTCCTCCTCGTCTTCCTCGACTTTCTCTGGACTCCATCTCCTCCTCCCCCACTTCTCCCCCACAACTACATTTCTGTCGACTTCGACTATCTCGGGTACATCTCAATTCCATCTCTTAAAGATTTAGGACTCAATGGAACTGGCAGTTCTCATTCCCCTAAAATGTTTCCTGCGAAAATACAAGTACAGTACCATCGTTTTCCTTAACTCTCTCATTTCACACTACACACCTGCCTATCAACAAATAACGGCTATTAAATTTATTCGGACATTCATTCGTTCACATCGATATACCCAATCATCCTTGTAGGGTAAAACAAATGTCATAATACAGAACGGTATCACTTACTTCTTATTCATAAATCAATAAATTCCGTCGCATCAGTACATATTTCTAATAATACTAACAATATTATGATAATGAGACGCATTTCTTTAACTTACAACTCATATAAAGTACGCAAATATTCAAATATCCATGCTCTGATAAATTCATACGTCCATAGTAACAAATCTTGAAAAATTCAACCATGGTTCCAAATTCACATTTATAGCATGTGTAAATTCTAACATAACGCATTAATAAATTCAATGGTTTGCTACAAAGTAACCTAATAGCAAATTACAAAATTAATTCTGACCCGAATCTAGCAATCTACATAATTCCGCCTCGCAATATAGTATTTTTTATATGTAAGACTCAAGCCCATTTCTCAAATATTCATGTAAGTGAAACAATACAAAGGTTATTACATACTACAAATAATTACAATTTTGATGCTGTAATAATTTACAAAACAATCCAGCAAATAACTTACTGACCCTTTCAAAGCTTTGTCTTAGATTAAAATCTACCAATACCTTCTGCCGTCAGATTACGAGTGGCTTCTTTCTCGGAGTAAACCTTATTGATCTGATCTCCTTCCAGTTGAATACTAATTTACCCTTATGATTCATCATTCGGGACTGAATTATAATCACACTCTCTATATCAATAATGATTAGATATCACCGTGGACCTATCCAATCAAACATAGCGGAATTAGTCTCTCTAGCTGTCAGTCAACATGGGGACGAATAAGAACACCCCACCCCCCGTTCATCCCGTGGACTTTACTTTTGATTTTTAAATAAACCTTTAACAGGTGTGATAATGTCAAGCATTTGTTAAATGAGGCTAAACACATTAAGGTAAATGCTTAAAAAGTAAAATTATTAAATATATCGCCTCAAGAATAATCTATTTTTCTTAGTTTCAAGCACTTCACTTAAACCAAAAGGTATTGTTTAAAAATTTCAGACTCAGTCAGTCGAATATACTTAAGCTAGAAGCTACCTAAAAACTAGATTTATTCTCTTGTCAGTTCTTTGCGTGCATTTGGAACAATCCTTGGTAAGTACTGGAAAGGTCCGTAACTAGCCGCAAGATATTCATTATATATAACTGTATGGTATATCTGTAATACTGTTAGACAAAACTACCCATTTTAGACAAGGTCGTGATTACAATTAGTAATAAACTTATGAAGTAACAGCTTTAACTAGTATTACGATCAGACGTTAATTAGCATTATATATATATATATATATATATATATATATATATATATATATATATATATATATATATATATATATATATATATATATATATATATATATATATATATATATATATATATATATATATATATATATATATATATATGTGTGTGTGTGTGTGTGTGTCATGTTAAAGTATATCTGGTGGTGAAATACGATATTGCCAGAATGGTGATATCACTTTTATCATTTTTTCTTGTGTTGCAACTGCTACTTGTTCTTTGATTTTTTTAAAAAGCCTATATTGAAGCTTAAACTTCCGCGTTGTTATAAGAAAACTCCGATGGTCGTCTCAATTGTCAGGTTTCTGGCTGGTTTTTGTAATCTTGCGTAAAGAGTTTAACATTAACCCCGCGGCAATCTATAGAGATCAAACACAAGGCCGCGGTAATATTCTCCAGACAGGTGGATGGTAGCTAATACATGACCTTATCGCTGGGTTCTTAGCAAATGTGACAGGTCAGCTGAGCAGAATATGTATTATCTTCACTTCAGATATCCGTGTATTTCTTTCTTTTTAACTAGATACTCTCTTTTCTTATACTTAACAAACTAAAAAAGAAATATAACGCAGCTGAAACATGTGTGAAAAGAAGTATTACTTTTGAACTACAACTGAACAAAGAATCAGAAAAAGTTCCATATTGGTAGCGTTTTCAGCGACTAACGAATAATATTACAAGCAGCAGTTTCATGTATGGAATCCCTGTGTTACGTTTTAGTTTTTTTTATATTCATAAGGGTGAGAAGATATTTGTTATAAAATATTTTAATTTGTTTGTATATTACTTTATCTCTCGAACATTCTCCAAACTGAGCAAGAACCCATATGTATGTATGTATGTATGTATGTATGTATGTATGTATGTATGTATGTATGTATGTATGTATGTATGTATGTATGTATGTATGTATGTATGTATGTATGTATGTATGTATGTATGTATGTATGTATGTATGTATGTATGTATGTATGTATGTATGTATGTATGTATGTATGTATGTACGTATGTGTGATGTGTCGAATTTTGAAACTCTAAGAAGTATTAATTAAAAGAATTGTACCCAAATATACTTAATTAAAGTAGAATGGGCTAGAGACAGTTATATGATTATTCTCATTTCATCTCCGAACGTCAAATGAAACTTGGTTTCACATCATGAAATTTGACCGAGTCATCTGTTATGGTACAAATGTCTTGGCATAACACTCTTCGAACTCGCACTGGTTAAAAGGGGAAGCACATCTATAATTGATTGTTCAAACGAAATTTAAAGGCGGCATGATTATCTTATTCTCGTTAATTATATATTCTATGTAGGAGATTTTAGGAATCAGTCGATTCTGATTGGCTAATAGAAACTTAAGGGTGTAAACCTCTTAAGAAAGTAGTGGTTTTACTTTGCAAAATTGCTTCTGTCATTAATCTTACTTGAAAGAAGTCAGACAGGACTCCGGGAGATGAACGCAAGTAATACGTTCCCTCGTTACTGAAGTAAGGCGAGTTAGTTGTCTCAGAAAGTAAACATAATATACATTAGAAGTTCGTGGGTAAAACGAACAAAAACAGCAAAGGTACGCAGTCTTAGTTTCCAGATTTTGATATACTATTTCATTTGCTGATTTTTTTTTCAAATGTATTGATGATATGATGTATGTATGTATGATTTCCTTTTTAAGGGTTTTAGTGAAATGTTAGTCACGACATTTTATTCTTTGATTTCATTTTATTAGTTCATTCAGGGAATTGACAAATTTACATGTAATTGAATATTCGATAAGTGGTAATGCGTAGGAATTTCATGAATGTACTCTAATGCATGATGGGTAATGTTTCGTAGATTTATGAATTAAATCTCTGTGCAGTGTGCCATATATTGAGTAGATGTTCATATACTAGTTCGTAATATTTAATTGGTTACGTAAACTATTTTAGAATAGTTAGATTATATGGGCTGAGCCATATGTAATTTACCACTAGACTGTACTAAAAACTTAATGTAAAGAAGTCATAAAGTGTTAAATACGGGCATATACGTGCTAATCGTACAATGGAAAGCTAATGGTTCCCGCTATGCTCGTGACCCTCAATTAGGGTCAGAATACATGTAATGGCCACTTCCATTTGTAAACATTAAGAGTCTTAAGAGTCTTATATCTGAGATAGGATAACAATATATACTTGGGAAGAAAGGTGACCTATTGCCTATTGCAGGACATTTTTCATTTATTAAAAGAAACAGCTTCTTCAGCCAATTCTCCAGAAAAATTCATCAGAAAAATTCCCCAGCTGAATTCCAGTTCTAGATACTATCGTCATATAGTTTCGAGTATCGACTGGCAAGGGTCCAGGTCAAAGACAAATATACAAAGGTTGGCAGTGCAGGAAGGAGCAGAAAATTCAATGTCTGGATAAAGATAGGTGGTAATGTCATTCAACGTTGAACTCAAAATCACGACTCGTAGGCTATGATGAATCTTTGCATTAATTCTGTCACTGACAATTAATAGTAAAGTAAAATTTGTAATTGCTTTTATTGAGCACATGTTCGTGCATTTTCTTTCTTTTGTAGTAAAATAAATTGATTTCTTTCCATTTAAAATTCTATTGTTAAATTGATTAAATTTTATATTTGTCCATTGAAAGGGGGCTCATTGTTTTATTTATTTAATATACTTGCTCAGAGATCTGTATTATTCTTTCTATCCATCCACACTGGGTAAATTAGATCGCGGGAGGTCATTCCCTATCAACGAACCGTAGAGAAGGGTTGGTTTAACGTCTGATGTGTGCCCCCCTTTCTATCTAAAGTCATGCCTGTAGCTTGTCTGATGTGTAACCACCCCTTCTATCTAAAGTCATGCCTGTAGCTCGTCTGATATGTACTCCCACTTTCTATATAAAGTCATTCCTTTAGCTCGTCTGATGTGTGCCCCCTTCTATCTAAAGTCATGCCTGTAGCTTGTCTGATGTGTGACCCCCCCCCCTTCTATCTAAAGTCATGCCTGTAGCTCGTCTGATATATACTCCCCCTTTCTATATAAAGTCATTCCTGTGGCTCGTCTGATGTGTCCCCCCCCTTCTATCTAAAGTCATACCTGTAATTTGTCTGATGTGTGACCCCTCCCTTTCTATCTAAAGTCATTCCTGTAGCTCGTCTGGTGTGTGACCCCCTATCTAAAGTCATGCCAGTAGCTCGCCTGATATGTCCCCCCTTTCTATCTAGCTTGTCTGATGTTTTTATATTCCTGTTGTTCATTGGGACACAAAAGCGTGATGTGGGTTTGCATATTCAGATTCGTTGATGACCGTATAAGTTTTTTGTATATGATCTGTTTACGTCACTACAGTCGTGATGGATTATACGACACGGTTTATGATATATTGTTTTATCGTGTCTTTGAACTGCAAGCGTGACAGTAATAAAGTTTACCTGAACCAAGATGTGTTAAATTACACCGTGTATCAGGCTTATATGAATTCAAATTAGGGGACACACTTTATTGCAATTAATTCAAACTCATTGGAGTACTTAAAACACATTAATGTAAATGCTTAAAAAGTAAAATTATTAAATATATCGCCTCAAGAATAATCTATTTTTCTTAGTTTCAAGCACTTCACTTAGACCAAAAGGTATTGTTTGAAAATTTCAGACTCAGTCAGTCGAATATACTTAAGCTAGAAACTACCTAAAAACTAGATTTATTTTATTGTCAGTTCTTTGCGTGTATTTGAATCAATCCTTGGTAAGTACTGGAAAGGGCCGTTACTAGTCGCAAGATAGTCATTATATATAACTGTATGGTATATCTGTAATACTGTTAGACAAAACTACCCATTTTAGACAAGCTTGTGATCACAATTAGTAATAAACTTATGAAGTAACAGCTTTAACTAGTATTACAATCAGACGTTAATTAGCATTTATATATATATATATATATATATATATATATATATATATATGTATATATATATATATATATATATATATATGTATGTATATATATATATATATATATATATATATATATATATATATATATATATATATATATATATATATATATATATATGTATATATATACATATATATATATATATATATATATATATATATATATATATATATATATGTGTGTGATGTTAAAGTATATCTGGTGGTGAAATACGATATTGCCACAATGGTGATATCACTTTTATCATTTTTTTTCTTGTGTAGCAGCTGCTACTTGAGCTTTGATTTTTTAGATCGCGTATAATGAATCATAAACTTCCTCATTGTTATAAGAAAACTCTGAGTCAGGTGTTAGCCATGACACAGTTACAAAAAAAAGCTGTTGCTAATGCTTCAGCGTTCTATGTTCCACCACTTACTGCCATTACAGTATTAACATCATTTTAATCTATTCCAAGTTCTCTAAATCTGAAAAATTGTATCATTTTTACTTACTACAAACTTATGTGTATCGTCTAGTGCGTCTATTCACTGCACATCTTTTAATGTTGAACATCTTTTGCTTTCTCATCAAACATTATTCTTTTGATGCTGGAATCGTCGGAGCATTGTCACGAGGAAATTTAAGTATAGTCTTATGATGGAGCTGCTCTATTTGCTTCTTCCTTTCACTTTGAGTTTTATTCGTTTATTAATTAACAAATACATCATACCGTTCTAACATTTCGTTCCTTTGCTTAGCCATCATTGCGCGAACAGACTATAAATTTAGCCAGTTTTCTATACAAATTTATTATATATCTTTGTGTTTTAGGCTGTGCAGATCAGCAAATGCTTCTGCCTAAAATGGTGGAAATGTTACCCTTTCAGGAGATATTTATCCGAGATAATTAAGATTTTATAAGATCCTAAATTTCTTTGCAACCACATCTTTATTTAATTGTTTACAGTAAATCATCCAACGAGAACATTTGAAAAGTAGTTAAAACAGGATTTATACCACATTTAGTTGACGCTGCTAACAGTTGACTTGGGGTTTGTTGCAACAGCGTCATCAAGCGTTCCTGAAAACATGCATAATAATACCTTCTTCTTGAATAATATTGGAATGGAGTGGTAAATAAATTGTGTTGACACATTTTTTTAAAACAAGATTCAACTTCCTACTGCAATTGCCATATGGAAGTTTCATGTGCGAGGTTGAGCAGCACCGGAAGTAAGACGTATTTACAACTTTTCGAGTAGAAGGATAATGCTAACAGCGAAATGGACAGGATTAAATTGTATGTTTCATTGTCAAGGACAGACGATGTAATGCCATTTATCTAGCCCAAGGTTTTTATAACATCAATCTTTTTATCAGGAGAAACAAATGCTGTTGTCTACTATTTTCTCGACTCGACAATACCGACGTTGAGAATATAGCATGAGAGCAATGTGGGGGTGAATGTGCCAAGAGATAAATTTGTTGAGCTTTACCATAAAGCTACAAGCAGCGGCAAGACGTTTTAAGCCAAAAACTGACGCAATGCTCGGTAAGCAAACTAATATTGCAACCATTAGATCTGTAAAAGTTAAAAGAAACATGACTGCGATATGTTCTTGAGAAAAGCAGCAACAAAATGCAAAACAAATTCTGGATACAATCGGAAAACAATTAGATAACCAACAATACATGATACAAAAGGTTGATGAGCAAAGAATGTCAGATGAAGAGGGAAAACAAAGGATTTTAGAGCAAAAAGGAGAAACAGAGCGACAAGATCTATTAATTCTCTAAATAGTAAAGTCTTTGGTAAAATTATTCTGAATATGTAGTTTTCGACCATGAATTATTTGAAGGAATACAAACAGTATACGCAATAGAATTGTAAAACATGGGAGAGGATAAAATGAATGAATTCATCAGTAAACTAAAGACTATAAGAGCAAATAACGAAAGCGCATTTGACGATATGGAACCTTACGATTTGGTACATTTATATAAAAATACTGAAATGGATTATTGTTGGTCATTATATTAATACAATTAAAACCATACCAAGGAGAACAGGATTTACTGGTGGAAAGAAAACAAATAAAGTGTGCTTGCTGGAAAACTTGACGATAAACGAGTTGAGGAAACAAGATACTCTGGTATTGAAATCTGTAACTCTCAAGCTTAAATCAACGATAGTCTAACTACGCTTATTTCATCCAAAGATGCTGAAAATGTCAGCACAGAAATCGACAAAAAAGTTGTTGAAATTTAAAGTTATTTTCAGTCGAACTATAATCCAACAAGGGACGAATAATTTATGCTTCATAACCATTTCATTGCAGTCCGCCAGCGAATGTTTTGTGCTTCATAACGATTTTATCGCAGTCCGTCAAACAAATGTTGTGTGCTTCATAACGATTTTATCGCAGTCCGCCAGACAAATATTTTGTGCTTCATAACGATTTGATAGGAGTCCGCCAAGCGAGTGTTTTATGCTTCATTACGATTTGATCGCAGTCTGCTAGCTGAATAATGTAAACATTTGCCAGCAATCTGGTGTAAATTTGTCAGTAATCGCGTGTACATTCTGGCAGGTAGTTTTGTTTGTAACCTGTTATAACAATATTATAAGTGAAGTTGTTGCTTGATTTAGTTCTTTCAAACTACAGCTGACAGCACGTAGCACGAACTTTTGTTGCGTACAACCAGCCAATCGAAATTGATTACAACTATCACTATGATATAGGATTAATTTCAGCTACTGATTTGTATTCGATGGCCAAAATATAAACCACGATCACTGATACATTTATATTTCAATCCAAAGCATGGACATCTGATACCGCAAGGTAATTAATACATAACATATTTAAACAAGATTATAAAATCTATAATAACAGAAAACGGCGTACAGCTGATAACTTTGAGCTGACTCCAAACTATAGCAAACTAACCAGCAAATGTCACATTAAAAATAATATGGCTTGTTGATTTTAGCTAGGACAACAACATTGGATATATCGCTGAAGCTGCTGTCAACATCACAAACGTAAGCACAATTCTGATAAATTGTTCAATTGCGATGGGCTACTACAAAGCTCGGGGAAACAGAGGCAAGGCGATTTAAAGATTTAGTCCTGACATTCCGGAAAGGCTCGTTAATACAGAAAAATCCGAGAGAGATTATATATTATCCGATGACCGATGAAAATCACTTCTCGGCTAATATAATGCCACTGACCGATTAGTCAGTTACCATCATCAGCTGGTACGTTTCGACCATGACCAACCTGGATGAAGTGAAGGCCAAGTGAAGATCTTAACTCTGCCATTGCTGACGTTCCAACGGCAGATAATCTCATCATTCTCGGTGACTTCAATGTAACAGTAGACTGTGATCACGTTGCCTGGGATGGAGAGCTATGAAAGCACGGATTTGGTCACCGTAACATCAATGGCCTCCATTTGCTCCAGACTTACGCCGAGCTTGAACTGCTGATCACCACTACAGTCTTACGCCACCCTACCTGTAACAAGGATGCACCCTCGCTCTAAGCACTGCCATCTCATCGACTAGAGCTTTCTCAAGAAGAAAGGACATTTAGGATATGCGTTTGACCAAGTCCTCGTGCGGTGCCTTCTGATGGACAGACCACCGCTTCATCATCACTAAGCTTTACATCAGCATTCATTCCAAAAGATATTCCCAGGCAAGAAGGCTCCTAAACGACAAAATATCACCAAGCAAAATTGCACCAGTACCAGTACCCTTGTGGATGCCCTGGAATAACGTCTAAAATCGACTGCTCTTAATAATGAGAATGTGGAGACCGACTGGAAGGCATTTAGAGATAAGGTCTACAGCACAGCTTTGGAAATCCCAGAACCCTCACCAGAAAGCACCAGTACTAGTTTTATGATAACTGCGACGAGATCAATCAGTTGCTGGATGAGACTGTCTCTATTAAACCTCAACAACCCCATCTCCACCTCCAGGAAAGATGAATACAACAATATTTGCCGAACTGTAGAACACAAACTACGTCAGATGCGAGACTCGTGGCTGAACAACAAAGCTAATAAGATCAAGTGCTACCCAGCATAGCACATAATGTAGCGGCAGTCGCAATAGAGGCATCAAAATCCTTTGCAGCAGGAGCAGCATCTGCAGCAGGAACAACTGTCGGAAGAAAAATACCCCACCCGCCTCTCAACAAATTATAAATCAGGTTATTTCTGAAATCGCGTCAACCTCAGTCAAAGCATGAACTATGATAAAAACAATACGGAAACTGCTATCTCCGAAATGCGAAGAAATTGTAAAAAAAAAAAAAAATTTCATAATATCCAGACCAAAACTCAACATTGTAGCTTTCTATCAACACATTGCCGAAATTTTATCTAAAGAACAACAATAGGATGTCTGTCGAATATTATCTTGAAAGGAAACAAGAGATCTAAAAGAGTTCGAGTACATCAAATATCTTGAAACCTAATAAGATAAGCCAGCGCACGTTTAAACACGTGATGAAGTTGTGTTTCTGCGGTCGCATAAAGCTGTTCTCGATACAGTATCATCTCGCTAATAAAACTGTCTAATATATTTACATGCACCTGCCAGTTGCAACTACAATGCTCAATACAAGTCGTTCAACGAAGATTACTCAAGAAGCATTGCCAGGAAAATATGTGGTTGAAGGATGCGTGACTTGGAACTGATGGCTCATTTGATTTACTGAGAGTTACAAAAGCACCAGCTTATGGTGCTGACACCTTCTCAGTATGGAACAGTTTCCGCAGCTAATAGCTCTTTGTAATGTGATTGGAATTAAACCAATAGGTGCTGATGATAACACAGATGCTATGATAGGTAGAGCGCAATCGTTTGCTCCAATGATTAACGCTCGATCGTACAACAAGATTACATTAAACGACAATATTTTATAGGTAGTTTTAAAAATGTTGCGATGATGCTTCCGTACAATATTTACATTTTGTAGAGGCTATAACAGGGTGTTTCGTGGTATCAAACACACTCTTATCTCGTGCGTACATAAAACTGATGGAGACAATGCAAAAGTAGCAAGACGCAGATAATGGATCTGACATAGGACTTTAGAAAAATCTATCAAATCATACACTTTTATGTATCAATACGTCCCGAACGAACTGCTGCATCTACGGCTGATACAGAAGTCAGTTGGATATTAGAAGCAGCTCCGTTTGTTGATGACGACTAAGGATAAAACGCATATGCACTAATAACATCTGACTCTTGACGCTCTAAACTATATAATGAGCATCAAAGTGTGAGTGACGTTTAACAAATTTTGCCAGACGAGAAAAAGGATTAAAAATATTTCACATGATATAAATTTATCAAACGGACTTCACTGGCTGTCCCAAAACGACGAGCAGATCCAATTAAGATTGACCTCGTGAGGTACATGCGTCCAAGCAATATTACTATTGACACCAACACAAACTGACAAATTGTCAAAAGGCAAACTTTTCATTCTAAATGTATCAGTGGCATAAGGTACTGCCATGCAAGCGGTTTTCTAAGACCAGTATTAGCAACTATCGCAAGAACAATAGTAACAAAGATTATCCCAGTACTGGGTACACTAAGCCTTGCTGCAGCATCTGGTGCTGTTAGAGGTGCTACCATGAAAGGGGTATCGGGCGATGGAATCGGCATGGACGAAGTACCCCGCGATGAAATTAAAATTGAAGGTGGTGTCAAGCAAACAACGTAATTAATCAAATTGTCTGATAAAAAGATAAATGATGTCAAAAAGAAAGCGACATGTAGGTCCAAAAACAATGACTGGCAAATCAAAATATATAACAACAACCCCTCCAAAAAAGAGACTCAAGCGATTCAACAAGAGAAACGAGGCGGATTAGTAGGACCATTGCTAGCAGGAGTAGCAGGGAGTCTACATCTAAACCTTCTAAAAAGTAGGACGGAGTCCGCAACATCCGGCAACATTTAAGATGCGAGGGTACCAAGAAAGAGGGATGATACCCCCTGGAACAAAACGCTAGAGGCCCTTAGTAATTTGAGATTGCTAACCAGTTTTACAGAATTAAAGGCTTTTTTGGGGTGTTTTCTAAGATGAACTGGCGTCTAAGATGAAGCCTAATATAAGTTGTGCTATTGATATTTAAAACTATAATGATGGTTCAGGTACACATTGAGTAGCAGTTTACCATAAGAATTATTTTGATTCGTTTGGCCTTCCACCAAGTGATATTCAGCAGTATATGCATTCGGCAAGGGAGCTTGCTCCCCTTGAATCATAATAAAAAACATTACAAAAAGTAAATTATTCTTCTAAGTTTTAGCCAATTGGAAATACAACATGTTTTTATTATTGCATTATGTTTATCAGACAAATGGACAAGACGCAAAAGATCTATCCATTATTCAAAAGTTATCACGCAATTCACACCAAAACCCAGTTTTGAAATTGATGAGAAAGCTAGGTCGTTTGTCATACATTTTATCTAACTCAAGTATAAAGATGGCAACGGGTTTTCTCAGTTCAGACCCAGGGCATAAAATAAAAACAAAGCGATAAAAACAAAAAAAAATTATAGATTAATGAAGGAAGGTATTTGTGATGTTGCGGTAGAAAAAAAAATTTGTTTTGAAACAATAACCATCCTATAAAGCTGGTGGTGGGACCGCATGCGGTCCAGTTCTGACTGACGATGTTGTTGATAAGGTTCTAACAAGAACACCGGTAATATACAAGCTTAAAAATCTGGCGTGAAGTTGTCATTAGAAGTTTGTACGAACAATAAATGCCATAGAGGGAACAATATTTACGTGTTGTTGAGAGAGTAATAAAAACAAAAGGTAAAAAGAGTTTATTCGAGGCTTTAGAAATAGCTATAATAGTTGTGTACCAACTAGCTGTATTGTTTTCAATATTGTTTTGTTTTAGAGACTGCCCAAACAGTTTATTGAAACACTGCGCCATTTTCAATCAATCAATTAGTCGGTAGTGACCTGCTAGATGGAAAATAAGATCGGTATAAATCTTCTCATATTTTATCGAAACAGGCTTACACTTAACAGGTTTACATAGTCATCGTACTGTTTCCTTTATGTAGTGACTACTCCGCTCTCCGTTACCAAGCTTAGAATTTTAGAAAATATAAAATCAAACTTGATACTTTTATGTCGACCTGATATTATAATGTTCATGAAAGGTTTGTGATAACAATGATGATGCTCACCAATAGTATTATGAATTTTTTCCACGGTACATGCTAACTGTAATAATAACTAAATCTGCCCTAATATGAATTTTTTCCACGGTACATGCTAACTGTAATAATAACTAAATCTGCCCTAATATGAATTTTTTCCACGGTATAAGCTAACTGTAATAATAACTAAATCTGCCCTAATATGAATTTTTCCCACGGTACATGCTAACTGTAATAATAACTAAATCTGCCCTAATATGAATTTTTCCCACGGTACATGCTAACTGTAATAATAACTAAATCTGCCCTAATATGATTTTTTTCCACGGTACAAGCTAACTGTAATAATAACTAAATCTGCCCTAATATGAATTTTTCCACGGTACATGCTAACTGTAATAATAACTAAATCTGCCCTAATATGAATTTTTCCACGGTACATGCTAACTGTAATAATAACTAAATCTGCCCTAATATGAATTTTTTCCACGGTACATGCTAACTGTAATAATAACTAAATCTGCCCTAATATGAATTTTTCCACGGTACATGCTAACTGTAATAATAACTAAATCTGCCCTAATATGAATTTTTTCCACGGTACATGCTAACTGTAATAATAGCTAAATCTGCCCTAATATGAATTTTTTCCACGGTATAAGCTAAATGTAATAATAACTAAATCTGCCCTAATATGAATTTTTTTCCACGGTACATGCTAACTGTAATAATAACTAAATCTTTCCTAATATGAATTTTTTCCACGGTACAAGCTAACTGTAATAATAACTAAATCTGCCCTAATATGAATTTTTTCCACGGTACATGCTAACTGTAATAATAACTAAATCTGCCCTAATATGAATTTTTTCCACGGTACATGCTAACTGTAATAATAACTAAATCTGCCCTAATATGAATTTTTTCCACGGTACATGCTAACTGTAATAATAACTAAATCTGCCCTAATATGAATTTTTCCACGGTACATGCTAACTGTAATAATAACTAAATCTGCCCTAATATGAATTTTTTCCACGGTACATGCTAACTGTAATAATAACTAAATCTGCCCTAATATGAATGTTTCCACGGTACATGCTAACTGTAATAATAACTAAATCTGCCCTAATATGAATTTTTTCCACGGTACATGCTAACTGTAAAAATAGCTAAATCTGCCCTAATATGAATTTTTTCCACGGTACATGCTAACTGTAATAATAACTAAATCTGCCCTAATATGAATTTTTCCACGGTACATGCTAACTGTAATAATAACTAAATCTGGCCTAATATGCATTTCTCCAATGGAATTAAATTTGGCGAATAGTAATGGATTGTGTCCTGGAATATAATTAAACTTTCCTATGATCAGCAGGTTTATTTAAATCTATGATGCGGTTAGATGCAAAGAAATCTTCATCGAGGGATTATATTACGGGTCTTGTGCGATGATGTGCCGAGCATAAGGTAAAAATACAAGACATGGTGCAATTCTGGGACTTCGATTTTTTTGTCTTAAGGCCACACTATTAAACGATAATATCTTCAACTCATTCGCATAATCATTTTTTAGGAATCATTCATACCTAATATAAAATTATTATAATTTTTAAATGAGTGCTCTTGATTTTTGGCGTAACTTTGATATCATTTTTTGTTATGAAATAAATATCAAGAAGCTGCATGATAAAGTTTATCAGTTGCATATATAACAAAACGTTGTAAGCAAGTTTTTTATATTATTCGTAGACTTTCATTTGTTTTGTTTGAACCCTTTTCTACTGATTTTAAAAGCAAAAGTATCAACGACATAGAAAATGCACATTCATAAATTTTTAATGCTTTAACCTGATTTTCGCCTGGGAAGAGGGCTCAAACACTTGTTAAAGCTTCAAATCTAATGGAAGTTTCTTCCGTCACACTGTCGCCATATTGGCATGGTCGAGTCAATGTTTTCAAACAACACATGTGATGCAGTTCACCGTCTTTGAAAATCTCAATAATTCCTTAAATTTTGGAGTTACATCTATTTGAACAAATGTATACAAGAGTTCTTCCTTTTTATTTGTTCAATTTTGTTTAGAAATATTAAATGTGAACGTTGCAAATGTTGGAAGCTGACTACACACTTTATTGATATTGACTGATCTAGAAATCAGAAAGGACAGTGATTAATCTACATGATTTTTTTTACCAAAAACAATGCCTCTGTTTTAGAATGCCAATAAGTTGACAGTGTTAGGGACCTTTGGAGTTCGCCATGTTTGAAATTACAAATAGATGAAAGAAATGACAAAGTTTCCAACGTTTTATATCCTTCATGGTTTTATTTTTTTAAATTGGAGGAGGGTCGTACAAACAAACGGGAGCTTGCACAAATACCATAGCAAGGATACTAACACGTGTTCCTACACAGACTATTTGAGACAGTAATGTTACTAATGTTATGTGTTATAGAAAAATATATGCGTGCATTTAGCATTATTTTCATATTTAAGATCTTAATAATATCATTTTGGACCAAGCATGTTTTTGTTTTTGTTTGTCTGGATTACAAAAGACCTCAAGGATAGGTTGTATGGCAACCAAGTAAAATTATTGAGACCTGAGGAGGCGGTTGACTTTTAGGAAAAACTAATACCTGGTGCAAGATGTGGTTTCTCATAATGCATTGCTCGGAACAAGACAACCAAAGCATGCTACAGGTGAAAACAAATGAATGCATGTTACGGTTTCGTAAATTGATAAGAAGAAAGAGAGAGGACAATGTAGTTGCCGGAGAAGAAAGTGTGACAAAAAAAATGAATCTAGATAAAAGAGTAAAAAAGGGAAGTTAGTTAGATTAAAAGAATAAGAACTAGCAAGTGAAAAGCATATCACCAATTTATGTACAAATTGAAGTTTTGAAGTTACTAAAAATATTAGGTTAGTAGACCTTTTTAACCCTTTACCTCATAGAGTGTATGGCTTTTTAGCCCTTCAATACGCATGTAGAAAAATTGCCCAGTGCAGTGTGCTATAAATAGAACACCTGTTACCTAGTCTATCCCCTACACATAGGCATGTTAAGCAGTGATTATGTTACGCTTAACAGCAATTTTAACCATTTTACGTTTTTGGTCTACATATATTGTCTAAAGAAAGATTTAAGAGTAAACTCCAATCATTATAGCTGTATAATTATTTTGCACAAAATAATTTTTTTATGTGCTGTAAAATCTTGAGATTGCTTGATCAATGTCAAGTTAGTGAAGCCGCGTGACCAACCTAGCTGCCAATTTTTCATACCTGAAATTTACAAGTTCTTTCTCTGTTTCTACGTCACTAAATCTGCTGAATTTGATACTTTAAAAAAAAAACTGATGGCTTCATAATCAGTATCAAAACCTTTACCTAAGTTATTAATAATATAGTTTTATTCTAAGTGTGAAACCTTGAGCAAGTACTGAACGAAAGCTATGACCTCCATTTTGGAGAGTGGAGACTACGACCAGGAAACTTTAAATATCAGATGTCGACTACAGCATAAACAGTGATCACGTGATTTGATATAATGGCTATTCACTCCAATGAATGTAGTACGTAATATGCAGTTTTCCCCCGAATGTGGTACTACGAAAACCCACTCAAAATGGCTGATGTCTACAGCAGGCGTCAAAAGGCGGTTCTGTGACAATGGTGTAAAGGCGTCAAAAGGCGCTTACAAGTAAATTGGGTAGAAGCATACAAAAGCGATTCCATGCGAATGAAGTAAAGGCGTCCAAAGACGCTTGTATGAAGTAAAGGGTTAAGGAAAAAAATATATGAACACTTTCCTCATGCTGAAAATTTGAAATGGCCCAGTGTGCATTGTGCTCTGTTATTATAAAGTGCACTTTTTGGCAAAGCTCGGTACATCTTCACCTCCCGGTCAGCGTAACAAAGTACTCATTATGATCTGGTTAAGGAATTATCTTTACGGCTGACGAGTTGTTACCTGTGGCTTATCGACAAATTTTAGAAGCTACAAAAAAGGAACTCGACAAGCTCATGTCACGTTTGCAAGAGAAAAAGAGCAGATATAGGTGGTGCTTAGCCAAGTAAATTGGTAAAGATTACGAAAATTGAGCCAATTCAGTAGTTGAAGAGTTCAATAACTGCATCCATAATGAGGTCAAGAATTATTGTGATGAACATTACTTTAGTATATCCTGCTCGTACAGCTTTCGAGTATTCCTTAGCTCATAACGTTTCTTTCTTCAGTAAGTATTTTCCTCTGCTGCCTTCTGGTTAAAAAGGATTTTTTCAGGCTATTACGGGCACTTCCAGATCTCAGTCTGCCACAATGTTTTGAAATCAAGTTTAAACTGATCAGAAGTCCTTATCTCTACCTACGTGTTCCTAGTGCAAGAAGAAATTGCACGTTATTTCTGATTGATACAAATTAAAAAAGCAACATAATCAAGATAGCCCTATTCTAAATATCCATTTTCCAGGAGGTCAAGGTCATGTATTGAAAACAATACATTTATTGGATCAAACAACCTCCAGTCTGATTTCATTATGGAGAATTAATAACCATTCATGTCAAGCGGATTTATATTACACATGAGTAATTCGGCCAATCCTATCCTCTCAGGGACTTTTATTATTAGGTACATTGCCTTTTTTCGAGAAGTCTTCTTCTAATAAGAGTGTTGTTACTTAGGGAGTAGAGTGCAGTGCGGCTTTGCTAAAGTTCCTCTCCACTGTGTACATTTACCAACAGATATAGTTTCAGGACACGTGACAGTCGGAAGAGCGTCCTCTTTACCCATTTGAGGGCATTCAATTGTTACTAGTCAATGACCTAGCTGGAGATAAGATGTGGTAAATCCACTTGCAACTTGCAATCTGGATCAGAAAGTCGAGTATATTGGAAACAACAGCACTGATCTATACCCAGCTTATGCAGTTACAAGAGCTATGGCAAACAATGTTATTGAGAATGATGTTGATAATGATATTAATATAGCTGACACATGTATTGGTCAGGCTTTTAATGAAGTCACCTTTGCTTCTCGTTTGGATGAATCAAAAGGTTTTGTTCACGTTTATCTTCTTTTAACTACTTGTTTATTTATTCTAATAAGCGTGACAAACGACAATCACTTGTCATCGAACAGAAAAAGATCTTGGGATCTCCTGTCTGTTTCATAGGGTTACCAACAAAACCGAATCCACAGAAATACATGTTTGTTATTTTGTTAAAATAGGGTTTCTATCAGAAAATGGATGCAACTTGAGGTACCTGCTGCTGACGAGTGGTTATTGAACTATCAAATTGTAATTCAAAAGTTGTATAGGCAGGCCATTTTTATCTAGCCTATGAAATGTCTTTGACTGGTCTTTTGGGATCACTAATGCTTATTACAAGATCTTGAATCACTTTTATCGGCCAAAACTTAATCGTCATTTTTTAAAATATTTAGATCTTGTCAAACTAGCTAATTTATGAAAAGCCAAAAAGATGATACCATAAGCTCATCTGCTACCTATTCTTGTATTTTACGAATTATTAATCAGAATAATAGTAGATTGTGTCTGTCCCTTACCTAAGACCAAGTCAGACAACAAAATAAAATCACAGGAGCAATTCCTTTCAGAAATATTGAACTAAACCAACAGTAAAAGCTTTGTTAAAGGTTTGTACTCAGTTTGGCCTACCCCAATCTGTCCAGTCTGTTCAAGAGTCAAATTTTATATCTGGAAATTTCCAGCCATTTATGGATGAATTAGGCATCCAGCATTCCAAGTCAAAGATGGAATTAAGGTACGACAGAACTACAATGGAGAGAACTTTTAATTCTAGTGATAGGGTCTTTTCTCTCGTGGCCATTTTTCAAAATTATCTCCAGACTTATAATTGTGGTCCTTAGAAAGTTAGAATGAAATGTTAGAACTCCAGGTGAGCAAATATAGTAAAGGAGTACCGGTATGTTGATTGAAATAGCCAGGCTAAGCATGCATTTAATTTAGTTGTACCTGTCCCACACAGTGAAAATTTAAGTGATGGAATGCAATCAGACTGTTATGACGTTGATTTAACAAATCATCAGAATTCAGAACTCATGAATAATCTGGACCAAACTCTTTCATACCTGAAGTAACAAGAAACGAATGAACTAAAACATCTGTTAGTTAAATATGAACACTTCTTTCCAGATTCTCCTACACGAACAACTAAATCTATCATGACCTTGAAATTGTAGAGTCCACACCTGTGAAACGGCATCCATAAAGGATAAACTCTCTCAAACACGAATGTTTGAAAAAAGAAATTCAGCATTTGCTTCAGAATGGTTCCAAAGAACTGGTACAATAATTACTGGAGTTCACCATGTATACTTTTCTAAAACTACATATTACTTTTCGCATGTGCACAGACAATAGAAGGATGAATAGTGTGACTAAAATAGGCTATCTGCATTACCAAGAATCTATTACTGCATTGATACAATTGTAAATGCAAAATATGTCATCAACTTGACCTTTTGGAAAGATTCTGGCACATTCCACTGACGGAAATTTCGGCATTCGTAACTCCAGATGGATTTTATCAATATAAAGTGAAATCTTTTGTGAAGAAACACACCCCTTGTACTTCTCAACGTTTAATGAATATGATTACATCTGGTATAGATAATTGTGATGCTTACATAAATGATATCATCATCTACAACGTTTCCTGCAGAGATCACTTAGAGACAATTTCTTTTAAATTTCTAGGACATATTATGGGACATGGACAAGTTAAGCCTATAGGTGCTAATGTCAAGGTTATCTCAGAATTCCCTGTGCCTATCAGTAAAAAGCAACTGATGCAATTTTTGGGTATGACTGGATTCTATCATAAATCTTGTTCCATTATCTCCATAATTGCTGAACGTTTGAAACATTTATTGAGCAAGAAAATCAAGTTTCATTGGCCTGAAAAATGACAGGCGGCTTTTGATGAATTAATGGTCAATATCTCAGAGCGCAATAGTTTTTTCAACATCAAATTTCAGTCAATCATTAATTTCACACGTAAATTTAACAAATAGTAAAAAGAACACATTATTGTATAAAGAGTTCTTTTTTATGAGGGGAGTTATTGTGTATAATAATTTTCATTGCTTCTCTGTTAGTATCAAATCAGATAAGATAGTGAAATATTGTTTCATATTGCGTTTCTTAATTGTCATGCACCGAAGAAGAGTTTGATGATAGGATAATGCTTTATGGGTAAAAAAGGGAAAATGTACAAAGCAGTGTTTGTAATAATTTTGTAAGATACTGGGTTGCGACACTAGCATAAAAAATTGTTTGGACAAAAAAATAGTGCAAATGTGTTTGTGAAGTTTTACAAGATACCGGGTTATGACGCTAGAATAATGCTTTATGTATGAAATTAGTGAAAATGTAGAAAACAGTGTTTGCGAAGTTTCGCAAAATACTAGGTTATGACGCTAGCACAATACTTTATGGAAAAATAACAGAGCAAATTTAGAGAGCATGTTTGCCAAGTTTCGCAAGATACTGAATTGTGGCACAAGCATAATTCTTTATGGACTAACAACAGTGCAAATATAGAAAGCGGTGTTTGAGAAGTTTCCCCAGATACTGGGTTGTGACGCTAGTATAATGCTTCATGGACAAAAAACAGTGGGAATGTAGAAAGCAATGCTTGCGAAGTTTCGCCATATACTGGATTGTGAAGCTATAACAATGCTTATGGATAAAAGAAAACCGAGTAAAGGTACAGTGCACGTTTGTAAAGGTTCACAGGATACTGGGTTGTGACCCTGGCATAAAGTTTTATCGACAAAACCAGTGCAAATGTACGAAGCAGTGTTTGTGAAGTATATGTTCGACTCAGATAGACGAAATGTATTATTTAACGCCTTTGCGTCGATTGTCACTTTCAGGAATGCTCCAAAACTATTTAGTTCAGTTTCAAGTGGACTTGAATTTAACACGTACTAAGTGTGATTCAAAATAAACTGAAGGTCATGAACAGTGATCTCTGTATGTGTAGCGTCAGAGACATGAAAATTTGTGTCGCTTGATGTAACGATGTAAATATGTACATTCTTCAATTAACGCTGTAAGCCCTGAAGTCAACTGTGATGAGCACATAGTTAACAAATGTTACTATGATCCATGTTTTAAAATTTCAACAGCATCAATACTATTTATTTTGACCCATTCTTTGGAACACCTCTTTATAATCAGAATGCAAAACCATTTAATTGAATTAACCGATAACAGGAGATCATTAAATGTATTAAAACTCTAACGTAATAAAAAAAACTTCTAAAGACATTATACTTGAATATTTCGAAAATGCATCACTTTTACTGATGTCAGACTATAACACTTTCTTCAACGTAATTTTTTACATTGGGCTTATTTTGGAATCTTGACTTAAGGTTTTTTTATAAAACCAGTTTATAAACATAGCATGCAATCATGCCAAACTCGACAATTATAGAATGAATATAATCCATAGATGTTTGAATAAATTGTTTGCCGTCAGCTTGAACTCACGAATGAAAAGTTTTCTCAACCATCACAACATATTAACAGAAACCCAAGCAAGATTTAGAGCTGGGTTCTTAACAATAGATCACATGTTTTCTATATTATCAGAAATCTTTTTTTTTTAAAGTACATAAGGAACAAATTTAGTTTTCCTCCATTACTGATTTAAAAAATCATCTGATTCAGTTTGAAGGTTAGAACTTTGGTAAAAATTACTGCAAAACAATATACAATTTTGTTTTAGAATTATTATCATACTATAAAATCCTATTTGATATCTGCTAGACAACAGCCTGGTTCCTTTAAAATTATTTGCGGTGTTAGGTAAGGTGAAGTTGTATTGCTATTGATTTCTGTTTCTAAAAGACCTAAAGTGTTTCTGCTAGAAAATAAACTGTACAGTACAAATATTCCATTAGAAACAGTAGATTCTGATTCCGTAATAAACTTGAAAATTGATAATGCTATATCGATATGCCATTGTTTTTTTCGGAACTGATACAGACCCTTTTCAATAAAACAATAATGTTTCTTTGAGTACACTGAAAATTGGGAACTAAATTTCAATTTAACACAAATAATAATATTAATTATTGGATCGTGTCAATGAATTCAGCCTAATTTTACGTTTCGTGAAAAAAAAAAAATATATATATATATATATATATATATATATATATATATATATATATATATATATATATATATATATATATATATACAAACAATACTATCATCCAGGTTAGAGAAATTAAATTCGTACTCTACGGAGGAGATTCGAATGGCATGTTCAAAACTCCTTGGCATACGAATTTAATTTCTCTAACCTGTTGATAGTATTTTTTTGTATTAAACTATTATTTCTGCCCACTATTATCAAGATTCTACTACAGAATCCAAGGTTAGCACTGTCTGTTCTGTCTGGTATATTATATTATTATTATATTTATTATATATATATATATATATATATATATATATATATATATATATATATATATATATATATATATATATATATATATATATATATATATATATATATATATATATATATATATATATATATATATATAAACTTGTTATTGTATCTGTGTTTTAAATGGTTCGTGAAAATATTCCATTGTTATCTTTCATTCTTGTATTTTAAACCCTAGAAAATTTTACAGTCTTTGGGTATCGAAAATCATCGTTTTGATGTAATTCATAGCTGATGTTTTTCTACTGAAGTTGGAAATATATGGTAGCATGTATTTCATGTATGTTTGTTTCTGCAATGTTTCATATATTTTTTATATTGGTTATGATTTAAGAGATACTTATATTTTAGTATCGTTGACGTTATTTCAATATAATTCGATGGCCAATTTGGCCTAATTATAGCTGAACGGGCTGGGTTAGAAGTTGTATTAAGATGTTACAATAAACTGACTTTACTACTCAACGACTGGGTATGATACGCACACGAGGGCGCATGCAATTTCGTAATACTTCTGAACATTAGAAAGCCTGACCAAATATCAGCCATTCGTTTTCGTAGCTATTCTTGAATGTCTACTTGTAATGAATTTGTTATCATGCACAGCACGTGCTCACATGAGTCACATTTACGACTCAAGTAAACACATTTTTTAACAACATATTACACTGATATTAATATAGTCATATTAATAATTACATTAAATGAAATAAAATGAAATAAAAAGATTTATACAAAATTGATTCCTTAACACACACAATTAAAGTACAGGGTCGTAACTATATATATATATATATATATATATATATATATATATATATATATATATATATATATATATATATATATATATATATATATATATATATAGATAGATAGATAGATAGATAGATAGATAGATAGATAGATATAGATATAGATATATAGATATATATAGATTTATATATATATATATATATATATATATATAGAGAGAGAGAGAGAGAGAGAGAGAGAGAGAGAGAGAGAGAGAGAGAGAGAGATGTATATATGTACATTGCAGCCGTTGCAGCCATATCAGAAAGAATTATCTTCGCAAGCCTTGCCGGATCAGATATTTTAGTGCTTTGTCCTAGTGACATCTATTAGATTTCATAGTTTTCTCCCTTCATATGTAATGCCAACTAATCATATATGTGCAACAGCGATGCTTAGCACATCAGTCAAAGATGGTAGAAGCAATTGACTTTAAAAGGATACTTTGTAAGATTAACATTGAAAGTATAACAATGTACCAGAGAGAACATATTACAGGTATATTTGAGGGAAATAATATATGTGTAAAAACATGGACTGGTATTATAAAATTTCTTAGTTTTGAGTATATTCCAATTGTGTGTTCCCCTATTTTCTCGGTCATGTTGGACAAGTGCTCATATTTGAAAAAGCTGAATTTGATTGAATACCGTGGCTTGCAGCCACATCCAATTAAATTCAGACCAGACGCATTGAAATGTATGGTCGATCCTCCAAGGTATATACCTCAGTAACGTAATAAACCTTGGCTAGCAAAGATAGCTGAGAGGGTCGGTGCGGTGCCTGAAATAATTAAAATCTACCTGCACTACAGGGTGAGTTGCATATTTGTGGTTCTCAAAACCAATTAAAGGTTATGTCGTTTTCCTCTGTTCTTGTGATAGCTAAGGCTTCATTTGTATTGAGAGGTCACGGCGATACGCCTCATTCGTCGCAAATCAGTAAGGAAATAATATTTACCAGTAATTAGAAAACATCTAGCCGATGACAGCGGACGGCAAGCGACAGCTTAATATGACATTTATAGAGGAGATTCCAAGATATGGGTGGAAATCAGAATTGTCGTTACTATCAAATAAACGTAACTATTCATAGATCCGAACATCCGGGTAATTAACAAGAAGAGTGCTCTCTCTTGCATAGAAATGACAGCTTCCGCCTCTCTGTAGGTGGAACATTAACCTCTCGACCATTATTCGAAGGCAGTTAGTTAGAGTAACGGGCATGCTATAAACATTGTTACACTAAAAAAAAATGTCTAAAACGTAGAAAAAAATAAGTAATGATGTGTAAGTTCCAAATGATTTATTGTGCTAAATTTATGATTTAAATAGAAGAACTCTTTGATATTAAAATGAGAATCTGCTACGCACTACCTCTTTACTAAATCCCGGAAAATAAATTGTCAGAAAACTGGAAAGGGCTTTTGTTTCTTAGACTTTATTATTATGGTCAAAACTTTTTATCAAATGTTCATTACTGTTGCTTCATAGAGTTTAATGTTAAGGACAAAGAATTATATTAATATTAGAATCTCCTGAAATGAACTTATAAGTTTCTATGTTCATATCCTGCCATGCAGTCTCGGTCAGCACAGCTTCCGCCTCTCTGTAGGTGGAACATTAACCTCTCGACCATTATTCGAAGGCAGTTAGTTAGAGTAACGGGCATGCTATAAATATTGTTACACTAAAAAAAAATGTCTAAAACGTGGAAAAAAATAAGTAATGATGTGTAAGTTCCAAATGATTTATTGTGCTAAATTTATGATTTAAATAGAAGAACTCTTTGATATTAAAATGAGAATCTGCTACGCACTACCTCTTTACTAAATCCCGGAAAATAAATTGTCAGAAAACTGGAAAGGGCTTTTGTTTCTTAGACTTTATTATTATGGTCAAAACTTTTTATCAAATGTTCAATACTGTTGCTTCATAGAGTTTAATGTTAAGGACAAAGAATTATATTAATATTAGAATCTCCTGAAATGAACTTATAAGTTTCTATGTTCATATCCTGCCATGCAGTCTCGGTCAGCAACAGCAAGAGCCACCCAATGATGATGTAGTTCATCATTTACTCGCTGTGAAGGTATAACATCTGCATGTAGAAGCATGTAAGCACTATATGGTGCCTTATAGTTCATTTCTGTTTGCATCCTTCCAAAATGAAAGTAGTTTTAAGCCTCAAGACTTTTGTAAGCTTTTATAGTCACATGTGTAAAAAATGCATAGAGACAGGAAAACAGTTTATTATTAAATTGATTGATGTTATTGAAACTTATATGGATTAGGTACATATACACAATCAGATTTGGTCAAAGAATTAGAAGACAGGAACTGGGTAATAAAGCAACAAAAGAAAATTCAGTAAAAAAAAGCAGTTTGCATTTTAGTTTTGAAAACGATGGTCCATTTTTAAATTAAACATTTTAAAAAATAAATTTACGTTTCGTATGTAATATATGTATAGGTTACTGTGTTTGTATGGAAAAATATGAACGAGTATTTCGGATGGCTATACTGCACGACATTGGGAGTGCAGTATATCCATCCGAAAAAAAACGAGTTCATCATATTTGTCCATTCAAATGCAGTAAACTTTTTATTATATGCTCATTCTTGTTTCATTACCAAAAATTTAACAATAAAATTCACAACCAATTATATTTAATAACCAAATTTATTATTTTATTATTAAAATAATAAAGTTCATAATCGTAGATTGCTTCTATGCACAAATAATAGCATTCATGCGCATATAGCTCCTCCCTCCGACTGTTAAACTTCATAGCTTACCGCGCGCTCACTTGCATCAAGCGCGTGGAGTGCATTATGAAGGTGTTAAATACATTTTTGGCCATTTTATTAACAGCTAAAGAAGACAGTTTATGGGTATAACTTACGTTTAATTGTGATGACCTTGTATAGCGTCTATATCTAGCTAAATCTGAAACAATTTTATCAAAAAAGTAAAAGCAGAATGTCCCAAAGCAGTTTGTATGTGTCAGTCTATGAAACATTTGCTGGTATGTGGCAGTCCTTGAAATATCTGCTTTAGTTCATTCATAAAAAAATGTTTACGTTAGAAAATAGTTACTTTGCACGTGGGGTGCAGTATGAAGGTGTACAATATCGTGGAATATTGCAAAGTTCTGACAATGTAAAGTTAACGGTGAAAAAAGATGAGCATATATATATATATATATATATATATATATATATATATATATATATATATATATATATATATATATATATAAGTATGTTGTTCGCTAACTAAAGTTGGATGCAATCTCTGAAAATATCATATATCATTATGACTATATTTTAATTTATATTTAATGTTAAAACAAATTACTTCGCTATACAAAATGTATTTTTCCCCTCATACAACGTAACAATATTTACCTGGAGAGGCGATTAGACAGAAATACAGATCACCGTACTGCCTACTGAATTTACATGGTCGTTTTTCAAAACAGCTATTGGAAAATTGCAAGGACAATCATGGGTATCTTTATCTCAGTTTTTTTTGCTGAATTATCAAGCTGATGAAAATAATTATACGCAATTTACACAACTGATATTGATACTTGAAAAATTAATTGACACAGCGTGTAAATTGTTCAGCTGGCACTGCCTGTAATATTTTCAATGGATGCTCTGCGTTATTAGGAGAGGCTTCACCTACGCAATAACCAGGATGTTGTATCTAAGAATGTTGTACGTCACGCCGGATCCATAAATTTGGTTAGGTTTTGCTCTGTAATAATGTTCATTCACACAATTTTAACTGTGACTAAAAGGGAACTAAATTACCTTTATATTTATATTTATTATCGTTTAGAGTGCATGGATGCATGCTTAGAATGATATTGCAAAGAGACTAACTAATATCTTTCATATTATTTTCTATCGGAATCGAAAATAATACATGTTAGGGCATTGTTTTCCAATATAACTGATTTATTCAAACATTTTTACTTTAGTCTCTTTTTTATGAGGGAAACCCTCCGGTGGCCTAGTAGTTAGTGCCTTCGCCTTGGATGCGGGAGGTCGTTGGTTCTAACCCCTGCCGAGTCATACCAAACACTTAAAAAATGGTACTAACAGCTGCCTCACTTGGCGCTCAGCATTAGGAGGTTAGTTTTAGGACTGGTTGGCCTGGTGTCAGGATAATGTGTCTGGGTGGGACGTCATGCTACATGTGTGCGGCATAATTCCCCAGTGCTAGGCATAACTATGAACTGCCACACTGCAGACATCGTAGCGATATGACAGAAAAATTGTTAAAGCTATGTTAAAAATCCAAATCACACACACAAACACGCTATTCTATGAGAGAACTACTAGTTTTTGCAGCGAATGACTTTGTTAGATTTTGAAGCTGTTTAGATGCAATAGATTTGCAGGCTAATAAAAAGCTGAGGCTTTGTTATACTTTCTGTTGTATGCCACAGGTACCGCCAAAATAACATGAACCATGTCATAGCATGTGGATGGCGTTATGTATATTTAAATATATTTAATTTGTATTGTGAGTTGACTTTTCTCAATGACTGTTATGTATATCTATATTTTGTCCAAAATTAACTTAATGGTCTTTCTGACTTGTAATATTTATTGTGTAAACAACAAATTATATAGTTAATATTTCTCTATGATTATATATGAAATATTCTGATCATTATTAGTGGAAATAAATGTGTTTTAGTGTAGAGCATTTTACTTTTAACTAAAAATCCATGATCTTGTTCACAACCTTTTAATGTTTTACAAAGGAAACTGGTTTGCATCCTGGCTGTGTTATTGCATCCTTGTTTTTTTGTATTAATCATGTTTGTTTCAAAATTTCTCGTTTCTTCATTAACATCCGAAGTACAATCAGTCTTTTTTCATTTTTTAATATTAGCTGATTTATATATTTAAATTATTCACTGGAATTACGAAATGGTCATTATTTTTTTTTGGACTAAATCATTTTTTTTGAAAATATTATGAAATCATTCAAGGAGATTATGGATTATATTATTGCGTTACATCAAGGCTATTAATACATCGCCACATTCCAAGCCACATTAGCGCCTTTGAGATTATAGGTGCATTAGCATGTGCAATATTGAAATTTATCTAAAACATGACTAGATTTCATTTGGAGCTCTATACATTTAGACCTGTGGCACGCGTTTTGTACTCTCTGCGACTTCACTGTAACGCAATTTCATTTTAAATATTCACTTTGCATTCTACGGGAATGAACTATTTTTTCGAATTTTATAAAACTTCTTGTTTTTGCTCTTTTTCTGGTTTAAGTCCATAGAGTTGTAACAATAGGGATAATATATACTAGTTGGAGAGTAACCAACTACAAGCGTTTAGGTAATGTGTATATTACTTTCTGCAAGAAATATTCATTTTCAGCATTTTATACTTTTAAGCGATCATTGCTAAGTCAGTATAAAGCGCTGATTTATGCAATTTCTTTGACTACAAAACTAACCTTTTGCCCTGTTAGTTTATTTTTTTTAAAAAAACAAAGATATTAGCAGCATATACAAGTATTACCGAATGAAAATAACAAAAGAATCTTGCAGTGCAGCATGTAATTTGTACCATATTAAGTTTTTTTCCTAGGATAGATCAGGCATAGGACTATTGTCGGTAACGTATTGTTGTAGTTTGTAAGAAAGAATTTCGAAAATTACAACAGTGATAATTCATGGATGTCGCTGACAAATTTTAACGGAATTCCAATCAACTTCGTTTGATCAGGGGACAGCAGTATTGAGGCACTTGGGTGAGGATCAGGAAGACACTGGAGAGTCAAAAGAAACATTTATTGCTAAACGAGCCTGAATGCATGAAGCACTTTGAGTTAGGGTACAATCTTGGGGTCAATTGGGAAATCCTATGTTAATTGAGCTCATGGGGGACACTTGGGTCAAGAGGGAATATTGAGAGTCAGGGTAGACACTTGAGGACAAAATGCAAATCTCCTGTTAAAGGAATCCTAAGCTTAACATGAATGTGGCACATGGTGGTGAAAAGATGCACGTGTGTGTGTGTGTGTGTGTTTGTGTGTATGTGAATCTAGAAATTAACATGCGTGAGCGTCTATAAGATCAAAGGGATTTATGGAGTTGTAATAGTTTAAAGGGTCTAATTGTAATGGTCATGGTAGATGGTTTTGAGCTGAAACCGTAGACATATACAAACACACACGTAATGACAACAAAGACACAGCAACACCAATGGCAATAAAGGACTGGTATTTTTCTAAAGATCTACTTGGCCCTGAAAATAGCCTTTGGGATTTAACCAAACTGAATTAGCATACGTCGCATCTCAATGAATTTTCTCTTTCTCATACTTCTTCACACATGGGGATCAGACTTCAAGATCATCTTCAGACATCCTTACCTCTTCACATAAATCCTTTTCTTCTAAATATATGTGTTTCTCTTGATGAAATGTGTTACCCTAACATATCTTGCGGATTGATTGTAAATACTCGTATTTTCGGTTCATGCGAGCAACAAAGCACCTGAAGTCATTAATGAAGCCACGTTGATTTTATGGCGGTGGCTTTTTAATCATGTTATGGATTGAGATTCATCTTGCGTGCTGATGGAAAAAATTATTGAAGATCTAAATGATATATACAACACTAAAGATGAGTTCCGAAACGATTGAGAGGATACGTGTAAAATACCTAAAAGTTTTGCATCATTCACCTCACCAGAATTCAGTGTGGCATATGCTGCAGCAGTGACCGCGACTCCCTCACACTTGAGATCGCACAAGAGAGTGTATTTGCAGGTGGACTAATATTCGATCCCAACCGTACGGTGGACTGCCTACAAATAGTATATTGTGTTTCCATCAGAACATGGTACTACCTGGCATACTCTTGAATATCGCTCTAGGGCGTACGATATTATTTCGGTTAATGATGAGGTTCGACGAAGAATTTCGGTGTTGACTGGCAAGGACTCCAAAATTTATATCTGTGAACACGAGCCAACACTCAGTTCTATATTTGCCTTTCAATCTCTGCAATATCTTGGTAGTAATAGAAAGTAGTTTTTGAAAGCAGTTCTTGATTGGCTAAAAGATCTTCCTGAAAGTATGCAGATTTAGCGTCCATGACCTAAAGAGACTGGATATCATATCTGACCTGACATTGTAAGAATACCCCAGCGACACGGATCAACTTAACTTGTGACGCCATCGGTGGTAGTTATTAAAGTAAGCCTAAAACGATAGGCGTGGTTGTTCAGGATTACATTGTTTGGTTTTTCACCAACCGAAGAACCAGTTGATTCGATATCAGTTACTCCCGCAGCACCTGTGTATCCACCGTAACATAATAATCGGCTGACCCATGTTTGATTTTCCTTGCGAATTAAGACGGGCACGTTGCTAATCTACCCAGTGTAATATTAACTATACAACTGTACATTAGAGATCGACCTGACATTTAATAATAATAATAATAATAATAATAATAATAATAATAATAATAATAATAATAATAATAATAATAATAATAATAATAATAATAACAGTCTTGCTTGGACGTGTGAAACCCATTCGCGTAGTTAATGCGAGACATATTATGAGACTGGTCTTGGTGATGTTGTTCGTAAATTATTTGCAAGTGCGCCAAAAGCAGTCATAGCCTTATCATCACGCGCTACGCCCATTGCTAAATAAGTTGGAATTTGAGTTGTGGAGAAAGTTAAAGTGCTACGGTGGATCAATTAAAACAACTGGTCTAGCAAGTAGATCGCTTCGAGATTGAATATGACCATTAGTATCACAAACACCGCCATTAAAGGCTGTTCCATTTACAGTACCATCAACGCCGCCTGCTGTTAGTAAATCATTAAAGAGGCAGATCAGCAGAGATTGTCAGATTCATCAATTGCAAATCTTGCAATTGGATGTGGGTTTGAACAGTGATTGCTAGTAAAACTGAATGAGTTAAAACTAGGTTTCCTTTTGCAACAGTTTAGAGGTATTTGCTCCAGCATTGACATGGGACCGAAGTGGATCGAAGAAAGATTTTCAGCATTACTTGTATTCACATAGAGACTTCAAAGAATTAAAAATTGAATTCCAAGTGCAAGACATGTCAATGTTTTTCTACGTTATGCATTCATGGAAGCTGATGGAAAACTAGTAAAGGCCGATGATAACAATTGCCCCGCAAATATGCAAGTTCATTTTTGGAAATGGAGGGTAAATGGGTACGCGATAACGATGTCAATTACAATGCCAATGAACAAGTTGAATTTGTCAATTTTTTTATAATGGCATTGTTTGACAGTGCACGTTACTCAATCGATGGAGAGGAAATCTATTTCATTCTGGACAATGTTACTTGGCCATAACAATTTTCATACACGCCAAATACAGCGATGATCACACGAAAACAGCAATCCCAAATAAAAGATGTAAATAATAATGCACATTATAGATTACAACCAACCTTACAAGTAATTCATAATTCTTTTAAGCTGAACGCTACAGCTCATACCGTCGTGTTGACAAGCTCCAAACGGACCTTTAACCTCTAGGATGTGCACAGAGTCGATCACAACTCATTGGAGATTCACTGACGTTTTCGTGCGCAATTTTCGCTCAGTCACATCTTTAGGTTTTGTAAAGATGTTCGCATGTTATATTTGTTACCAAACATACATTAACTTTGTTTCGTATAACCAACTCCAACGATGTCATTTGGCGTACTGGAGGTGCTGGAAAAGTTTATTAGATATACTAACTTTGTGGATGCTTGTGTTAACTCCTTTACTGAGTACATAATCACGTTTGTTATCGTTTATGCGGTTGGAAACCACTTCAACATTATCATATATTGAATATAACACAGATGCACACCCATCACCTGGCATTGCGGGACAATTTTCCAGGCAAATAAGTACTCAACATGGTCCTATATGAGTTGGTAGCATTTCAAAAAATAATTCGAGATAATTGTCAAGTTAACAGTAAGATAATATCTGACACCTTCAAATTGACTTAAGTTTTAGTGCGGTTAAACGACCATCTTAAATCCTCTGAGAAAATTAGCCACGAATATGCAGTAGTCACACCTCATATTGCACGTGCAAATCCAATATATGACCTTATATAGACCAGCATAAAAAACATCGACACTGGTCTGCAGATTTTCCAGCAAAACCTTTGTACTCGATTTATTACTGTTCATTGAAATACTTGAACTTGTGCAGACAGTTATATTTTTCATGTACGTGTAGCTCCCGCTGACGCTATTTACAGATGCTATCCTGTGATTCTATTTGAAAACTATTGTTGATGGAGGGTGCTGGTGGCTCAGTGAAGGGTGATCTAGGGAACATAGGAAGAATTTTCAATTGTACATATTTGCATATTTTTGAATAATAAAAAACTCAACCAAAAGCAATTGTGAGGTCACACTAAAACTATCTCCGGTAAAATTAACTGGAATTGTTCCGTGTGGTTGACTCCAACACAGTCCGCTCCGATTAAGGCATCCAAACACAAAAAAAAACATCTCAGTGATATTAAAATTATTCAAGTCAGAGATGGTACAAATGCAAATTGCTGGTGGATTATTTTCATTCTTTCTAGCAATTCCAGTAATGTTAGCCGCAGTGACTCCGGTGGTTACAAAAGCTGCAGAGTAAGGGGAGGAACGGCTTTAAAATAAGAGAATAGTGTACGTATTAGAAAGGAAGAGGTCTTTGTTTACAGGGCAAATGTCACCTAATACCCTCAATCAAACGTGTTCGATTAAATTTGTCTCAGAAGAACGCGTTGTTGACCGTCCGTTGACCAACTGTGATTTACTCGCGACGGCAGCTCTAACAAACATTTTTTTGGTGTTTTTATACATGATAAACTCGAAAATCAGAGACTGTTATGTGCAAAAATAAGAAAAAAGCTGATTTACAGACAATAAAAAAGATAATCTTCACACAGACAACTGCTGTTCTATCGATAAACATTAGTTCGAAGTGTTTGTGAACTGATCACTACCATAGGCTGGTCTGAATAAATACATCTCTCTGCAGCATTATTTCCTTTCTACAATCACAATACATTAATATGAATGGTTGATGTTTTGTCCCTTTTTTTAAAGCACTCTGTTGGCACTTCCAGCCATATGAGACTCTACCCACCATGACTGGCTCATTTACTTGTGTATGTGCTTGTTTGTGTACGTGTATGGGGGTAGAGACGACGACAGATGGCAGATCCCAAAGTGGCCAAAAAAGGCAAAACGAACAGTTTTATACTACTGACTTTATCTGCTGCAAGTCTCTTCCCTGTACCACTTAAATTGAATACGGGTGGAATTATAGGCCTCTGAGCTCCCGTGCAGGGTGACCTTCTCGGTTCGCTGATGCCGAGTTGGTCCCTTCCGTTTTTCGCGGCTTCCTGAAAATATGCTGAGACTTTTATTAGTCTTTGGATACCTGATGAACCAGTGTCAAATTTTCGAATTGCGCCAAAACGTTGACAGTGATTTCTTCGTTGTCATTGAGTAGAGGCATTATGATCTGTATCTGATGTCTATAATTTGATTACATACTTGTGGGTAATGAACGTTCAATCAGACTTCACCCCTCCTTACCTTGGCTTCGAATCTCAGTCTCTCCATAGCTGTCATATGTCCTCGTACCCTAGATCTTTCATCGGCTTGCAGTCCGGCCAGTTTCAGATTTTCTCCTTTGATCTTTCCGTTTCTCTTTCCTCTGTCTTTCTCTTTCTTTCTCTCGCTCTGCTGCTTATCTTTCTCTTGTTGATTCTTGTGTTTTCTAACATTTCGCCCCACTTATTAAGCTAACTGGGTACCTTCCTAACCTAACGCATTCTTTCCAATCGACTTAAATTCTCTGATTTGACTGTCTATTGCCATCCAAGTCTTCTTGGCAACAGACAGTTAATCATTTTCACAACTATGTTCTCTACCACTTTAGTCTTACTGCCCTACTCAAAACAGCTCGACTCCGGTATGGCACTACCTATGTACTCACTTAAACCCTGTAAAAAACTAATTCATCCCCATTAATTTCTTCCGATTATCACTATCTTGTACAAAGACGAATTCATAAACTGTAACGAATATATCAACTGTAATTGCCCCAGTCGAAATGCCACATATTTTTCCATGTTGTTACAGATCACGCTTATCGATGAGTCTGATTGGATACGGCTTACATTATCAAGTGGCCTTCGCACACACGCGGATTATGAAGCACCACCGTATTTTAGTTTTACTGGGAAAAATTCGCAACTGCAAATTGCATGCATTGTGGGAAACAGCTCTGATCGCACCAGTGATATATATGACAATGATCACGAAATTTGGAACCAGGCCTTCGTTTCACTAAAACTGGTGTAACTTAAGCACAAAGAAAGAAGTTACGAAAGTCGTAACTTATACATAGCGAGCCTTTCCCAAACGCGAATGTAAATCCGATACATCGTCGCAGCTTGCGCACATGCCGCAGGGTTCAATCAACAGTTTCACAGAGGACAAAAATTCACTGACAATCATAATGGCAAACAAACACCTTGTTTAGATATCCAGACGACTAGTACATACCATAGCAAGCTCTAACTGTAGATAACCAGACGACTTGTATATACCACAGCAAGCTCTATTTGCAGACACACATAAATACCATATCAATCTCCATATGTAGATAACCAGACGACTTGAATATACAATAGCAAGTTTAAGGTTTTGATACCCAGACAACTTGTACATACTATAGCAAGCTCTCTGTTTAGATACCCATACATACCATAATAAGCCTTATGTGTAGATACCCAGACGACTTGTACATACCTTAGCAAGCTCCATGTGTGGACACCAATACAACTTGTACATACCATAGCAAGTTCCATATGTAGATACCGGGACGACTAGTACATACCATAGCAAGCTCTATGTGGTGATACCCAAACAACTTGTTCAGACCATAGCAAGATCCATGTTTATATACCAAGACAACGTGTATATACCATAGTAAGCTCTATGTTTAGATACTCATACAACTTATACATACTATAGCATGCTCCATGTGTAGACACCTAGACGACTTATACATACTATAGCAAGCTCCATGTGTAGACACCTAGACGACTTATACATGCCATAGCATGCTACATGTGTATATACCTAGACGACTTATACATACTATAGCATGCTCCGTGTGAACATGTACATACCATAGCAAGCCCCAGACGACTTGTACATACCACAGTGGATTCTGTGTGCAGACACCCAGGCGACTTCTACATATCATAGCAATCTTCATATATAGATATCCAGACGACTAGAACATACCATATCAAGCTCTGTGTTTAGGTACCCAGACAACTTGTACATACCATAGCAAGCTCCATGTGTAGATACACAGAAACGTGCACATTCCATAACAAGCCCTATGTGTAGATACCCAGACGACTTTTACATAACCTAGCAAGCTCCATGTGTAGACACCAAAACAACTTTTACATACTATAGCAAGATCCAAGTTGAGATACCGAGAAATCTTGTACATACTTTTGCAAGCTCCATGTTATGATACCCAGACAACTAGTCATACTATAGCAAGCTCTATGTGTAGATACCTAGACGACTTATACATACCATAGCATACTCCATGTGTAGATACACAGACAATTTGTACATACCATTGCAAGCTCCATGTTTAGATACCCGGACAACTTGTATATACAACAGCAAGTTCCATGTTTCTATACCAAGACAACTTGTATATACCATAGCAAGCTGTGTGTGTAGATGCCTAGACGACTAGTACATACAACAAACTCCATGTTCATGTACCAAGAAAACTTATACAAGCTCCATGTGTAGATACCCAGACGACTAGTACATACCATGGCAAGCTCCATGTGTAGATACCCAGACTTGTACATACCATAGCAAGCTCTGTGTGCAGATACTCAGACGGCTTGTATATATCATAGCAAGCTTCCTGTGTAGATACCCAGACATCTTGTACATACTATAGCAAGCTCCATGTGTAGACACCAATACAGCTTGTACATACCATAGCACAATTCATGTGTAGATACCAGGACAACTAGTACATACTATAGCAAGCTCTGTATGCAGATATCCAGACAACTTGAACATTCCATAGCAAGCTCCATGTGTAGATATCCAGACAATTTGTACATACCATAGCAAGCTCTATTTGTCGATACCAAGACAACTTGTACAAACCAAACAAACTCCATGTGTAGACACCCAGACAAGTTGTAAATACTATAGCAAGCTCTGTGTGTAGATACTTAGACAACTAGTACATACCATAGCAAGCTCCATGTGTAGACACAGAAAACTAGTACATACCAATGCAATCTTCATGTTTAGATACCCAGACAACTTGTACAAACAAAAGCAAACCCCATGTTCATGTACCAAGACATAGCAAGCTTTATGTGTAGATATCCAGACAACTTGAACATACCATGGCATGTTCCGTGTGTAGATATCCAGACAACTTGTACATACTATAGAAAGCTCTATGTGTAGATACCAAGACAACTTGTACAGACCATAGCAATCTCCATGTGCAGATGCCAAGGTGACTAGTACATACTATATCAAGCTCCATGTGTAGATATCAAGACAACTTATACATACCATAGCAAACTCCATGTGTAGATACAAAGATGACTAGTACATACTTTAGCAGGTTCTATTTGTAGATATCAAGACAACTTGTACATACCTTAGCAAGCTCAATGTGCAGATACTTAGATGACTTGTGCATACTATAGCAAGCTCCATGTGTAGATACCAAGATGACTAGTACATAATATAGCAAGCTCCATTTGTAGATATTAAGACAACTTGTAATAGTATAGCAAGCTCCATGTGTAGATATCCAGAAAACTTGTACATACCATATCAAACTCCATGTGTAGATACCAAGATGACTAGTACATACTATAGCAGAATAATGGATACTACAGAGGAAAAATTGCTATTCCAAAGAAGAAAACTGTAAATTCTTGACAAATATACGAACTGAAAAAAAGAAAGTATGATGACAACATCATACTTTTCTGTTTGCCCTTCTTCAAATATAATATAAAGATATAATGAATAAATGGAATTTAGTGCTTTCTTGCTGTAAATAGGGTTAATTAGCAAATGAAATTGTGTGTAAAAATCTATAAATCTTTTTACCCAATAATCATTGTTAACCTAGTGATTTGCAAGTGAATTGTATGTAAAAATTGATAAATCTTATTTCCCAATAATCATTATTAACCTAGTGATTTGCGCGTTTCTTGATACCTTAATACACGTGACAACCAATCAGATATGAGAAATTTATCGCCATTATACTAAATTCTGCCTTGAGAGTAGTTTCATAATCATCCCAATATCATCTGTTTGATAATATTTCCACTTTCATTGACAATGACATCAGTTATGTATATTTAATATAATTGTTGGTATGTTTGTTTGTTATTTCACTACATGTTATTCTAATGCAACATCGTTTGCTGGGCTTGATTTTGTCCAAAAATGAGTTCATTTCTGCTTGACCTCGTTTATTTTTTTTTAAATTTCATATATGTAAACTGCTAATAATAGCTTAATTAATCTTTATGTGTATGAGCTTATTTACCGAACTAGTATTCCGGTAAACAAAGAGGGATCCAATATGTTGATCAGGGTCAGGGTTTTGGAGGTTCCTAAGTGAATTGAATAGTTTATTATGTTGTAAATATACAAGGCTCATCAGATTAATTCTTCAAAGTTTTTTTTATTATTAGGTAATGGTTGTTTTTAGAAAATGATAATTGCGACCCTGAGGTCAAACAGAGAACTATATTATCTTGTGACTGATGATTTTACCACTTGTACTTTAACATCAAGCACTTTAAGTTGTATTAAGTTGTGATCAGTTGGGGCTGAATTGTATTTTCTTTAAATTATTGAATTCAAGTGATTAATTTCTCTGGAAATATAAAAGTGCTCTGATAAAATTCTTGGATAAAGACAATCACTGGAATTTCTACTGAATTCAAACCGGAAATAATGTTTCTGTGATTCAACAAGAGACTTTATAAACATCAGTACTTCGCAGGCCATAACAGACACGTCATAGTCTTCAATTTTAAATGTCTTTTGGAATGATATTAAGCTGTATTCATGACTTTTGATTACTATTACTTGTGTTTTTAATTCTTGGATTCTTTTTGGATTTGATTTGCAAATTCGTAAGTTCTTTTTTCTCATTTCTCACTTTGTATTCTAAGGAAATAAATTATTTTTTAAATTTTACAAAGCCTGTTGTCTTCACTCTTTTTTGTTACATATTTTAAGAGCATAGACTCATAACATAAAATCTCACTTCATCATCATTGTCTTCATTGTCATCATTATCGTAGTCTACATGTAACTTTTCATCAATGGCAATGTTGTGCAAGTTCAAAAGAGCTGTGATAATCTTAACACATTTTGGGGCATGGATGGGTAGGCGGCCTCCTGTTTTGTGGACTGAGCTAAAAATGCAAGAAACAAAGCTTTAAATTCATATGATTAATGATAAAACACAATCACTTAACAATTTTCAAGCAAAATTATCTAAAAGTTATACTTAAAAATATTCTACTTTGTAATTAGAATATGCATGAAATAGTTTGGCAGAAATAATAACATGTATTATGAAATCTTATATAGCTACAATTATTTAAAATGAACTTAATGACAGGAACCTTTAAAAATATCCTTTACGGGAGTTATAGCACTTACAGAACAAGTGATATAGAACAATTGGAACCAGTCTAGAAAGGGGTGATGATAAAGTATAGAGTTTATATGAATTTGGCTGGCCACGATTGGTTTACATGAAAGTTAGAATTTAGTATAAAAAAATAATCTTTTGATAGCTGATCAATTTTGTAATCAAAAGAAACAGAGACATTGCTTTATTTATAGATTTCCAATCTTTTACAGTTATGAATTTTGAAAACAAATCACTGAAATTAACATTTGACTCTTTGGTTAGAAATTGAAAGCACATGTAGATCCAAAAAGTGCTGCAGCTAATGATGTTTTCTCTACACATAATCTATAATCAAGGATATATAATGATAAATATACATAACATCTAATCAAGGATATATACTGATAAATATACATAACCTCTAATCAAGGATATATAATGATAAATATACATAACATCTAATCAAGGATATATACTGATAAATATACATAACCTCTAATCAAGGATATATAATGATAAATATACATAACTTCTAATCAAAGATATATACTGATAAATATACATAACCTCTAATCAAGGATATATACTGATAAATGTACATAACTTCTAATCAAGGACATACTGAAAAATATACTACATAACCTCTAATCAAGGATATATACTGATAAATATACATAACTTCTAATCAAGGATATATACTGATAAATATACATCACTTCGAATCAAGGATATATACTGATAATTATACATAACCACTTATCAAGGATATATAATGATAAATAAACATGACTTTTAATCAAGAATATATGCTGAATAATGCACATAACCTGTAAACAAGGATAAATCTAATATACATACCTAACCTGTCATCAAAGTTATATACTGATAATTATACATAACCATTTATCAAGGATATATAATGATAAATAAACGTAACTTTTAATCAAGGATATATACTGATAAATACACATAATCTGTAATCAAGGATATATACTGATAAATACACATAACCTGTGATCAAAGCTATATACTGATAAATACACATAACCTGTAATCAAGGATACATATTTATATATATATATATATATATATATATATATATATCTATATATATATATATATATATATATATATATATATATATATATATATATATATACATAATCTGTATTCAAGGATGTATAATGATAAATACACATAACCTGTAATCAAAGCTATATACTGATAAATACATATAACCTGTAATCAATGATATATACTGGTAAATACACATAACCTGTAATCATGGATATATATATATATATATATATATATATATATATATATATATATATATATATAATGATAAATATACATAACCTGTAATCAAGGATATATACTGGTAAATACACATAACCTGTAATCAGGGGTATATACTGAAAAATACATATAACCTGTAATCAAGGATATATAGAAATACACATAAATCTGTAATCAAGGATATATACTAATATACATACATAAATCTGTAATCAAGGATATATACTAATATACATACATAACCTGTAATCAAGGATATATACTGATAGATATAAGTTTTATGATGAGAGTTTAGAAATTTAAGTTATTGAAATTTTAATATCATGACATTTATATAGCTTTAATACTGTAACTGAATTATTACAGTAGTCCCAACATATGAATGTACAAATAATGTTATCATAAATCCAAAATTAGGGTTCAATTTGAATGACTTGCATGCCTTCTCCACAACAACTTTAGTTTTTGAGTGGCCCTCTGTTCTGCCGCTTACCTTGGTTTGAGCCAGAGTCATTGTGGGTACCCAAAATCCCCAACGTGGCCATTGATTTCCTTGGTCTCCATGTTTTCACTCAAACCAGAATTGTTTAGCATAAATGAATCACACACAGATACAGGTGATGTATAAAGTAAGTTGATAAACCACTGGCAAAAGCATATTAATCTCTCTATAGAATAGTTGTGTTGCAATGAAACTTTGTGAAAAATCCAATTGAAATTAAATATTTTATTAACGTTGTGAATAATACTAAGCAATATATTTTCAATTTCCAGTTTTAATATTCTTCAATAATAGAAACGTCACTTTCATAAATATTAGTTTCTTGTTTTAGCTCACACATTTTCTTTTTAATCAAAGTTCCCGAGTTTGCAAAAGGAATTCATAATATTATGAAAACCAAATGATTAATTCCAGTTTCTTCAGTATACGACTATCTGATTTTGGTGAAAAAGAAAATGTAGCTGATGATCATCATCATCGTTTGCAGTAAGGACTTTTCGATATTTGGGGTAGGGAGGGGGGCATTTTTTAATTTATTAAAAGACAGCGAGGCCCTGGGTGGCCGAACGGTATAATCTCTGCCATCTCATCTTTGTCTGTTTTGGTGATAGCGCTGGTAAATTTTCCTATTCAAAACAACAATTGTCAAAGTTTTTCACATTGATACCTTACTTTGGTTGACCCAGCTTGATGTTGCTATGATACTCTTAACGTGTGGTACGGAGATAGATGACCCTCATCTTTTGCACATCTTTTGGGGAGTCCATCCCGAACCTGTATTGGTCTATTTTCTCACCATTTCGAGAATCTTTTCAATACCTTTGTCGATTTCTTAACTGATGTCGATGCTGTGCTTGCATTTCAGGATCATGCAAGCACCACTGTGAATCCAAGGTGTAGTAGTTTTAAATCGAACTTTGTAATGACTAAGTGGCATAACCAAATGAGTCTTCTTTGACTCCAGTGTGACCAGAGTATTGATACACCGCTACAATTCCAGGAACCATTTTTCTCAATAGTTGTCGAGTGTCTTTGCCTAATGAGTAGATGGGTGGAATAATGGTGATTTTCCAACTCAACATTACGTTTCTGAAATTTGAATTCGGGCACTTGTGATTGCTGTGTTTTTGCACAAACATACTCAGCCCCTTCAGTAGCAATAGCAGAGGTGAGACGACGACGACACTTTTATTCATGTTCGTCTACTACGGTAAGGCTGTCCATGTATTGTCATGCAAAGAAAACTTCGTTCCTGATGCCACTATTATAATTAAGGCCCCACAGCATTTGTCTAAATGTCCTGCGTTGAAACCTCTTCGTCACTAACCTCATCAAAATCGTCACTTATTTCAGATACAGTGAGCAATTTATTATGTTTCTTTTGAGTGCGTACACTTTCGGCACCACATTCCGTACATTCTTTTTAGTTTCATTTGGCTCAAAAATCTGCCGAAGCTTATTTGGCTAAATTTCTCACTCCCAGAATCACGAGCTTGTCGATGTGCTCTGTGTTTGGTTCGGATAAAATCATACATCACCTCCTGCACTTATTTGATGGACCTGTATGGTGAATTCGAAAAATATGCGCTCCGGTAGCCTAGTGGTTAGATCGTCTGCCTTGGATGCGGGAGATTGTTTGTTTTATCACCTGCTGAGTTATACCAAAGATTTATAAAAATAGTTCTTACAGCTGCCTCGCCTGGCGCTAAGCATTAAGAGGTTAGTGTTAGGACTGGTTGACCTGGTGTCAGGATAATGTGACAGGGTGGGACATCATGCTTTTCATGACTGCATGCAAGACATGATGCAAGACATCACTCCAAATTGCCACACTGCAGATACAAAAGCGATATGACTGAAACAAGTGTTAAAGCTGCGTTTAAAAAATCAAAATCACACACACACACACGCAGCCGTTAGTACCATTTAGATATGTCTTTGGTATGATTAGGCTGGGGATCAAACCCGCGACACCCACACCGAGCCTGTCAAAGAAATGCCAAATAACCTATGATAAGAACTTCGCCGTAAATTCATTTTAGAAGGTATTTTAGAAAAACATTTAAGTTTTGTGACTTGGACACAGTGAAACGTACATTATTGAGAAACAGGTGTAATAGTCATTTAGGAAAAATAATTGTGACCTGAATTCTTATTGAAAGTAAGTCTGTGGCAGGTAAAGGAAACGGTGTATGTGGATAAATGTTATTCTTAGTTATTGGTAGAACGTTTATTATAAAAATTACATACAAACATTTTATTTCCAATTAAATATGTATAATAGATTAAAATGAAATTAACATTTTAATTGATCTTAGAATATTTTAGATTAATGTCACGGTATCCAAACGGTGAATCAAATGTTTCTTTTAAAAAATGTTCCATTTTTAAAACTAATTTTGAATTATGCCACTTTGTACAGTTTCTGTACAATTTTAAAAATTGTAAAATGTTATAATATCAGGTTTACAATAGAAACGAAATATGGAAAATAGTTTTTATTAATTTTATCAATTAGTTGTTCAAAATAAATTCAAACGAAAGACCATATACAGGAATGTACATTTTCAAATTGCATAATACTTATATTATTGCCAGTTTTCAAGAAAGAATAAACAAAATATGTAAGTCCAGTTCCTTTTTAATAGTTTAGGCCATTTTCAATATCTTTTTAAAAGCTAAATTATTTAGGTTATCTTTGAGAAATAGAAATGATCAGAAACTTTGTGGGCAAAATACTTTAAAACGACCTCAGCCCTTCGAAATGAGCCAATGATCATGTGTTTTTGACAGGCATCAATAGAAGTGACCAAATACAATTAGTTTATCAAGGAGGTTCACATATAATCTTAGACTTTGAACCTATTCAAAAGGTATCGGTAAGTTTCATTAACAGGCGCTACCTTTCTAAATTACCTATATCAAGTGGCTTAAATGAAAAATATAGTAAATTGTCGTTACAATTTGTGGTGACATGTTATAAAAAAGATGGATCGATAATGTTATTTATATGAAAACAATGTTCATGTGTTTAGATACTTTCTTACTCGTTTGTCCTATATAGTTTATGCCACACGTTTTACTGACTATTAAATAAATATAATTAGATGTTGTAGAGTTAGTATCAAAATGCATCTTAAACATTTCTTAGGTAGCAATGTTTTTAAATAAGTACTTTCATTAACAAAATAACATCATGTTGGCCTACTATAATTAGTGCACGAACTATTTGTACATAGTTTCTTTATAAATTGTGAACTACCAAGAAAATATTTGAGATTCTAAGTTCTATTTATAAACAGCTGGAAGCTGCATTTGTGAAGTGATTACATTACATGATAACTGCAGATAACATTACAAAATACAAATATGTGTCGATAGTTTTATGTATATTTGGTAAACTTGCATTATACTAATAAACGAAAGGTACGAAAATGTCATAATTATCACTTAATTTAAAATTTAGTGAATCTGTTTAATGAAGATACCTTTTTAGAAACAATATTGATAATAACAGTTTTATCATTTAAAATGTTAACATAATTCTATCACAAATTGTTTCTTAGACATTATCTAAATAAATAATTATTCTACATTTTTTCTATTGACTGTAAGGTATTCCGTCTTAGCATGATTTTAGATGACACAAAGAATATTCAACATATTGAAGTAATTCGTGTTTAAACAGGTACCGTTGATGTGATAGCATTCGTTTTTAGCGCCTTTAAAACGTGCTTTCGACACTCTGAACATAAATTTAACTGTAGGGTGAAATATATTGAAACAAGCTAATAAGTATTAAAGGTCATTTAGTGAAAAAAATTCCAGATCATAAAAGATAATCTAGAAATCTTAGCCACAAATCTGGTTTTAAAAGGTTTTATTTAGAAAGTCATTTTTCTATTTTTTTTACATGAATAGCAATGCTAAGAAAGAGTCAAAGAACAACCCATTGCTAAACCTTGTCTATAATAGTATCATCAAATTGACAAAATAAATTGATAGCACCGGTTTTATTAACTTATTTTTTTTCTCTTGATAGTCTACGTGTACCTTCATCTTTATTAAGGTAGTACCTACAAGCTGCAATGCAATCTAAGTGTCGACTAATGTGTTGGTACGTGAGAAATCCTGCCAGTAGCTTTTCTTGGGTCGGTGGTTCTTCGTGGGGTTTTCCAGGGCTCTTCCTCCACCAGTTATACTGGCCGCCATGTATAGCATATATTATGTTGAAAAACGTCGTTAAGCTTTACAGCAACAATACCATCTAAGTGTTGTAGGTTTGTACAGAGAGACGTAATTACAAGTGTACCAGGGAAATATTTGTCCGATAATTTTGGAAACGATTTCACTTTCTAAATGAAATCGAGATTTCATTGAATGTGGTAAAATATCAGTATATTTAGATCTATTATCATTATATGAGTTTCATACAGAAATTATAGGTCGCCAGGGTATCATAAAGTTGAAGACAATATTGGACTCAGTTTCGCATATTGATGCAAGACAAAGTTATGCTTCAATAGCAGAATAGTCTACCCGCTTCTCTCGAATTAAAACAAGCAGTTTATACGAAACGAAGTTATATTCATCGATGATGTCATGTCCGTTTCGTCTTCTCGTGAACGCATAGTAAGGAGGGGGTGATGGGCGGAAACATGGAAAGCAGGCGTTTTGAAGAAACCTAATTGCCTCAAACGACCGTAACAATAATTTGCTAGAAATAAACTGACTTTATTTACTCCATGGACATGCTTCTTCGGTCAGACATGAATTTTATAGTGTATGTGCAAATACATCAAGCCCTTTACTGGGCCAGCTCGATATACATATTAACATCTACACTTGATGGGGCACTGTTTTAAAAATTTTCATAACTTTCGAGTTTAGATTTATCTTTTGTATGATTCAAACTGTCCAAAACTTGTGAAATCAATATTCTGCTAAATATAAAAAAGACGAAAAGTGCATTGTAAGAAGGTACATAAGGTATTCCTGTCTATAAATATTAGCATGACTACAAGCACTATGTTATCTGAGACACGAATATAAGATAAACTTCAAGATGCTTTTATGTTATTGTTCCTATTGTCCCCAATTTTTGAGACTAAAAAAAGTTTAATCTCTCTCTCTCTCTCTCTCTCTCTCTCTCTCTCTCTCTCTCTCTCTCTCTCTCTCTCTCTCTCTCTCTCTCTCTCTCTCTCTCATCATAATTGCTTTGTCAAGTATCCCTACACACGATACTAAGCTAAGTGTCCTAGACACTGTTGCTTGTATGGTCATGCAATTTCATGAATGAATTCATATTTATTACTTACGTTAATATGAATAAAAACTTGGGGTTACAATGTTTATTCGTGTGTTCCCTCTATGAATTAACATCATCTGACGAACCTCCTAGTTCTAAAATTCAATGTTTTTATGTGTATTTGTATTTTAACCAAGTGTATGTGCTTTGTGTTTCATTTTTCAAATTTTGATTTTAAAATTTTGGATTAGGGTAATTTGATACATTTCGGTATTTCTGGTTATTGGTTTTATTGATAATATTTTCGTAGTAATGATTAACATAGTATTTTTATTAAGAAAAGAGAGGTTTTTGTTTTAACTGTCTAAATGCAATAGCATAAGCTGATCAATTAATTCAATTATGTTCATGGCGCACGTGCACAACTTGTGCTCTCAACAGTGAGCACCATGTGCACGTGCTGCACCATTTTCTCATATTCAAATTCACAAGTATGTTTTTTCGAACTAATTTATACATATGTTTACATTATTTATTGGTTAAATATTAATATTTTAAAGATTAATGTTCGTGTGTATAAAAGTTGCAAATAAATTATAAGCTACCCAGTTTTAGAAAGTTCTAAATATCGATCTTATTCTATTTCTAAATATCTATTACCTTTTTTTAGTAAGTTCTAAATTTCTATCTTTTTCTATTTCTAAATACCTATACCATTTTTAATAAGTTTAATATCCATTTTAAATAAGTTCTAAATATTAGGATAAATAAATCTATAGCAAGGATAGTTCAAAGTAAGGTAAGCAGTTGGTAATTTCTAGTACTGTGCGTCTGTTAAGTCAAGGTATTCTTTAATATCTTTCTAAATGTTACTCGTTTCTGCAGCAAGTTCATAATGTCTTCAGTTTACAAATTCATTTTTTTCCTTTAAATTTCTGCAGCAAGTTCATAATATCTTTATTTTACAAATTCAATTTTTTCCTTTCCAATTCCAGTACTTCAAAATATTTATGTTCTAGTCCATTAAGTCTGTGTCATTCCATTTTCTTTGTGAAGCATTATAATATTAGTTCATTACCATATTCGGTTCCATTTTATCTATTATTTTATCTATTATTTTTATTTTAGTTCAGGTACAAATCCATTTTCTTACATGTATATCTGTAGGCATTTCCAGTATGGCTCGTCTTTTCTTCCCAGATCGCGACCTCCCTCACATCCTAAGATTCTAAAAGGCCACTTCACAGGAAGGAGTATCGAAACCACTAATTCCATTTTGACTCTCGGTCAATCAACATCTTCCGTAAATCTTTAGTAAAAGGCGAAAGATTAGTACGATGTGTTATGGCAAGCTCTGGTTATGCTTAAGTTTTGCGTTACCTTCTGTATACAAATTCAGTAGGAAATCATCATAAGAATTTCCAGTTCGTTAATATTTTGCATGTATATTAAAATTAGTATTCAGTTAAAAGAGCAAAAGAGAAAAATAGTTTGCTCATATGTATGCTTCATTCAATCTTTCCCTCGTAATTTTATTCTTGTGTAAACTTCAGTTTTATATAAACATTTTAAATAACCGAAATTGACGCTCTAACATATCTCGCAGTACACTTGCCATAGCTCAAAATTTGCGCCCTGGTCAATACAAGGGAGACAAAACCGTAAGTCAGAGAAGTCGGTCTGTTTGTGTTTAGTTTCCTTGCTTGGAATTCCACACACAAGATAGATTACACCATGTCCGTCGTCTAATAAGGGTGTTTAGAGGAAGCAGGCAGTAACTTTACAGATGAAAATGCAACGTTTATCCTTTGTGATTTTGGTTTTAGTTAGCATGGCTCAGGTGTACATTTATCGTATAATGGCATATATATATATATATATATATATATATATATATATATATATATATATATATATATATATATATATATATATATATATATATATATATATATATATATATATGATACCCACCACAGAGGTTCAACCATTGATCGTCCTCGTATAGATGACTTTTAGATTGGTACATTCGCCCAAGTCCAGCTGTTTACACAAGTAATTACCAAGGCCTTTCCAGCTGACCAGTGTGAAAAATATGGCGTTCGCATATTGATTCGGGTCACAATGCTGATTAATAATAATCCTAATATAATTTTATATCATTTCCTTTCTCTAATTTTGGTGAAGAAGAATTCTTGGTATTGATGTAAGGAACTTGTTTATTCTTTAGAATATGAGCAGCATTGTTCTTTGGTCATCTGTGTATAATCTGGCAACATTACACAGTGAGTACATTAGGAATTGTTGTGGGGTTGTGTGTGTGTGTGTGTGTGTGTGTGTGTGTGTGTGTGTAATTTTTCGACAGTACATAGTGAGTGCATGAGGCAGTGTTGTGTGGTTGTCTGTGTGTAATGGCGGCAGTACACAGTGACTGTACATGAATCATTGTTAGGTGATTGTGCGTAATCTGGCGACAGTACACAGTGAGTGCATGAGGCAGTGTTTTGTGGTTGTCAGTGTGTAATCTGGCGACAGTACACAATGGGTGCATGAGGCAGTGTTTTGTGGTTGTCAGTGTGTAATCTGGCGACAGTACACAATGAGTGCATGAGGCAGTGTTTTGTGGTTGTCAGTGTGTAATCTGGCGACAGTACTTAATGAGTGCATGAGGCAGTGTTTTGTGGTTGTCAGTGTGTAATCTGGCGACAGTACACAGTAAGTGCATGAGGCAGTGTTTTGTGGTTGTCAGTGTGTAATCTGGCGACAGTACACAATGAGTGCATGTGGCAGTGTTTTGTGGTTGTCAGTGTGTAATCTGGCGACAGTACTTAATGAGTGCATGAGGCAGTGTTTTGTGGTTGTCAGTGTGTAATCTGGCGACAGTACACAATGAGTGCATGAAACAGTGTTTTGTGGTTGTCAGTTTGTAATCTGGCGACAGTACACAGTGAGTGCACGAGGCAGTGTTTTGTGGTTGTCAGTGTGAAATCTGGCGACAGTACACAGTGAGTGCACAAGGCAGTGTTTTGTGATTGTCAGTGTATAATCTGGCGACAGAACACTGAGTTCATGTGGCAGTGTTGCTGGCTGGAAGTAAAATATGTAACCTACTGCACATTGTTTTGTTTACAGTACACCTTCTCAAGAAAATGCAGGTTAACTTATGGCCAGGACTTCCCCAAGAGATCATCTTTAAAGATATTTTACACTAATATATGATTGATTAGGGCTTCAACAAGCTGGAAAGTTAACTACTGAAAAATAACTGAAGGGACTTTTTAAGGAAATAATTGTTATATGAGACCTGACCTGTCTGTAACTTATCCATATAAATTTAAATTACAATCCTACGTTTTTATTAGAGGTAGGCAACTTTTTATTTTAGTTCTGTTTTGAAAGTCAATATACACACTGTCAAAAATTTTGTTTATAGTGACATCGAAAATAGAACTATGAAATTAAAAATTAAGTACTCAATTTTTCTTGAAAACTTAAGTTTGTGAACATTTCGTAAATGTGTTTATATTTACAGCTACGCAATATAAAAGTTTTAATTATGGATAAAGCTCAAATTCAGTCAGAGAAAAAAAAAACATCTTTCAAAGCTAAAACGAGGCCTGTATTAAAACAAATGAAGACGTGTTTCTAGTTGATATTGTACCTTTAAGTTGTTTATACTATTTATTATTGGTCAAAGCAGTTTGAATGCATGTGTTTATGATGGGTGATCATATGAGTAACACATATATTTGTATGGATTACACTGATTGTTTATAAACAAAGTTATATGGTATTTAATGTGAGGATGGAGATGAAATCCCTGTAGCAGAGCCTACTCAAGATGTCATCAAATCCATCTTAATTTGTCAAAAAATTTAAAAATGTCCAAAAAGTATAGGTCTAAGCGATAAGATGTACTTTCCCAAAATCAAATCGCCTTGTATATACAAGACAAAACTAAGGCTAAAACAAAATTATTTTTATTGTTCATTTTGGTTAAGACTTTTATTGACAAAGTGCGTCATTGTGGCAAAAGCTTAAATTCTTCTCTAATGAACCATTCTACTTTATGTATTATTAATTACTAATAATAAATGTTAACTGACACTCTAAGCATTACGACTGAATCATATGGCGATGAACTTTCAAGTGTACTGGATCCAGCAAGGGATAACGTGTGTCAGGGAATGAATGAGATAAACGCAATAAACTGGCAATTGCTCACAACCCCAACTGGAGTTCCAAAACCAGGAGAGAAAAGGAATCTTGCTGGATACGCCACCTTAGACTACTGAAACTAAGCGGATTAAATCAAGAAGACTAGAAAAGATAGCCATGCACAAATATAAGTATCTTTCTGCACGTCTTTTTTTAAATAATTCTCTAAATTTGCGTATTAGTTTCCCAATGACCTATATTTAATACGATAACAATGAAATATCCGGGATGTAATTTGCGCGTACATAAATTTTCATAACATATCAGACCCTATTATGGGCATAGAACATAATTAATTTTACTCTATATTCTCCACATTTAATCTAAAATACATTCAAAGATGACCTTACGGTGAAGTTTTTGGCAAGGGTTTACATGCATTTTTTTGAGAGGCTGAATTGTAAACAAAACGCCATGCAAGATTTCACTTTCGGATCATCACCAATGTCTTTTTACTCATTGTGCACTGTCGCCGAAATACACACAGATAACCACACCATAAGCTCACATTCTAAAGAATAAACAATTCTCTTTAAATTCTTACTAAGAATGCCTAAATCTAACTCTTGTATCACCACCAAACGGAAACAGGAAAAAATGATCTAAATGAAAACTAGGACTACATTCGTGGGAACTGAAAAGGAATTATTATTTGTGGCCTGATTACTGACAGGGTCAATCCTTTAGTCAAGCTTTTATATTTGCATGCCACTACTATTTCAACTTCATACATAAAGTATTTTGGAACTTCCATGCAAGCAAGACATGTGACAGCTGTCAGAAAGTGTAGTGCTGGTGTTCCATAGAATGCGAGTTGTCTTCCAAGTATTCTTGTGAAATTAAAACTAAATTTGCTATATCTTTCTTAATTATATGAATTTTTCAATGCAGTAAAACCTAATTGTAATACGTGATAAGGCCTGCTTGAAGTTAAAAAAAATGAAATATTAAATATTAATAGACATTTAAAAAAACTTTAAATTTTAGAAACTAATGATTTTTAAAAAAAAATTCATACAAGTTATAACATTCAATTTGACAAATTTAAGGCAGTAAAATTGAATAATGATTGATATTTAAAACAAATGTTAGATTGGGTCTGTACAACTGATACATTTTTCTCAGGGGTACTGAAGCATGATAGCCCACAGGGATTTCGGTAGCAAATTGCAATATGCCTATCCAGATGCATATAGGTGTACATACTAAAGAAACAATGACAGGTGCTATGTTTCACATTTATTGTGTCAGGTACTTAGGCAGTTTTTGTATAACTAATAGCCCATTCAAATTTAAAGTTTTGATGGGACTGCTACCATGTTTTATAGCAAATATGCATAATATTTTAATGAGATCACTATAAAAGTCAAAGATGTGATAGGAAAATACACTTTCAGGGAGTTTCCACCTTGCTAAACAATGGCGTATATCTTTCTCATGAAGATCTAAACAATGTCTTTGACATGCTGTATATCAGTGTGCTGATACGAAATAATCTTTGTTACTTATAGAAGCACACTGCACATGTCCTTATGAAACCCTGCTATCACCACCGGACTACTGGAGGGATTCCAAACTGATCCAACTCTAATACTGTGTTCCTGATTTTAGGCTAGACCTGAAAAATATAACATGTTTCAGTTAATTCTAGAAGACAGAAAAATGTAAGCAAATGAAGTTAAAATGTGTTAGATATATTGATTTCAAAATAAACATTCAGGTTGCAAATATGGGTAAAAAAGTAAACTTTACAGAGTGACAGTCAGAGATGTGAAGCAATCGGCATGCATTAGAGTGATAAATGCTTCCTAAAGTAGATGAGGTTTCTACAAGCATGTTTAACCATTTACAGGTTAAATAACTAATCAAGTAGAATATGTATCATAAAGTTTAAGGCAATGTTGGAATGGTGAGGTTTGATCATTGGTGCAAACATTAGTACATACCAGTATACTGGAAAGTCAAATGATAATGTACAAAATTAAAATTTATTAGTATAAGAAATTTTATTTATAAAGAAAAGAAAACAATTTGAGATATTTTGAGTGAATACAGCCATATGTGGCCACACGGATCAGCTATAGAAACCAGTAGAATCTTTATCATCAACTAAATGTGAAATTGTAATCCCAGAAACTTATAAACAAGGATGGACATTTGCATGTGTGGGACATATGCAATGTACTTGATAAAATCACATGTGCAAACATAATTCAAATGATTTGTTTGAACATTTTTTGTCTATTTTTAAGAGTGTTGGTTACCAAGTTATTAAGCTCAATGATTCAATGGAATCAGATATCAGCTGATGCTGCAATACCTCACTTTGTCAAAGTACTAACTTGAAATGTGTTACCATACAGAGGCTTATTCATGGTGAAAATAACATCTTGGGATATTTGAAGTGCACACAGTCAGAACTGAGCCTTACATATTCGATGTAGGTACTATGGCAGAATATATGCTGTACTGAATAACAACTTTCGATCCCTAACATTCCAAAATATATGCTTTTTTGTTCATGTCAGCTATATAATCATGATAAGATTAGTTGTACAACGTTAAATATAAATAATCTGTTCGAATATTTCTTATGTAATCTTTAGAGTGTCAGTTCACAAATATCATTAATAATTAATAATGCATAAAGCAAAATGGATCATTAGAATTCCCATAATATTATCTGCACCACAATGCTGCACTACATCAATCAATATCGTAAAGAAACTGAACAATAAAATGGAACGCATTCTGTGTTCAACTTACATCATTTTGCTGTTTTCTTACGTGCAATGGTAAATATACCTGGGGAAAGTATATTTTATCCCTTTGACCTGTATTTAATTCTCTGACAGCTTCATATGATTTTATAGAGAACTTGAGTAGGTTCTAGTATAAAGTCTTCATCTCTGTCCTCTTATTAAATACCCTATAAATATCTTTATAAACAATTACTGATAGCTATACAAGCTGATATGTGTTACTCAGGAAGTCACCCCATCATAAACACATAAATTAACTGTTTGGACCCCAAATAAATAATTTCAATGGCCTAAAGGTACAAAGGAAAATAGAATTGTGTCTGCATGTATTTTAAATGAGGGTCTCATTTTGACTTACAAAGATATTTTCTCTGACAAAATTTGACAAATATCCATTGTTTGAGCTTGTATATGGAGTAGTAGTATGTACATGCTGATATCATTTATTATCATTCCCAATAATTATTATATATGTGCATACTTGGTGGAAAAATATTATTCTTTAATTTTTTAAAATTTTACTTAAATTTTGAGAATAAAAATTAATGTTTTTTTAATTTCATTTTTATATTTTTAGGGTCAATATACATAACATTAAAATTTCATGTATATATCTTTAATAATAAAGATTTTATATCAATTTAAACTTTACTCAAATACTGTGCTGACAGGTCATAGAACACAATTAATTTTGCCATATATTCTCTTCATTTGTTTCTCAGTACTGAACTTACCACTGTAAGACAATCAATACAAATCATATGTTAATCTAAATACCTTCAAAGATAACTTTACGGTGAAGTTCTTGTCAAGGGTTGACGAGCATTTTTTGAGAGGCTGAATTGTAAACAAAACACTATGCAATGGAACAGATTTCACTTCCGAATCATCACCAAGGCTTTATTATTCACTGTGCACATTTGACTTAATACACACAGGCAGCAACACCAAAAGCTCACATTCTAAAGAATAAACAATTGCCTTTAAATCCTTACCAAGTATGCTTAAATCTAACTCTTGTATCACCATCAAACGAAGACAGGAAACAAGTGATCTAAAAAAGACTGAGACTACATTCGTACTGAACCAGAATTATTAATTGTGGCCTGATTCTGTCTGCAGAAATATTTTATCATGTAATCGAAGCAGCCGGATGGTTATGTATTTCCAGACATTGAAGGCTACGGGTAACAGTGCAAATGAAATTTGCCTGACCCCAGACCATTTTGTAGCAACCGTTGGTGGTCTGACAGTATCGGTTGGTCATAGTATATAATACAGGCATATATAAAGTGAAAATCAGTGCTTTCACCGCCAACCTTTGGCCATAAATACTGTATAATAATTTTAGTGTCCAAACATTCTCAGCGGCTGTATTATCACAACATATTATGGGGGTGGGGGTGGAGGACTGCCGTATTAATTAAGTTTTGGTCTAGTTGAACATGTAAAACAAAATAAGGTGTGGTGAGACTGGATAATTTGAAAAAGAAACAGGTGTTAATCGCTGTACGCACTGTCCTCACACCATGTCCTTTAACCTAATAAGGTTAAAATGTGTCAATAGCCTGCAGCGTTCACAAAATCGGTAATCGGGTAAATGAACATGCGCGTGGATGTTATATACTTCCACATATATGTGTAATATTACTGTAAGGTGTATGTTAATCATATGACTAAAGTTGTTTCATATCAAATATCATCGCTATAATAAAGCAAACTTTGTACATAATTTATTGTGCTACACATTTACAACATTGATATTTATAGAGATTGTTTTACAAGTACATGACAGTTTATCACCATTGAGAAACGTTCGTTAATGGAATATTTCATGGATAATATTTTATTTTAAAGAAACAGTTTAGATACTATAAAAACAGCCCATACGTATCCAAACATTTAACTCGTTTATATGCAACTGTGACCCAAATATCAATTAAGTGATAGTGCAAGTCTCAGAATGGTTTGAACTTCATAATGATTCACACAATGCATGACGGCAACTCATGAAGGGGTTTAGTAAATATAGGCAAATGAATAAAACTAGATTTAATAAGAGATCAAATGCAACTTTTTTATCATTTTGACAGTGACCAGTAAGGCCAAAGGGGCAAGTCTACAGCTCAAAAAAATTAACTGTTTTAGCTTCATAACGTCTCATTCCAAGAATGAACAAGTCCATTAAAGATGTTAAGAAATCTAAGCAATGAAACCCTTTGACTAAAACATTAATGTAAACTTTAGTTGACCATGACCTTGTTTATAAGTTCACAGGGGTGAGAAAGGAGTTTGCAGACTGAAAACAATACATGAATCATTTGCTTTTTAGTTCGTATCCTCTCACTGTAATAATATCAGCTATGAAATTATCAACATAATTAAAGTCAATTAAGGCATTATTTAGGGAGATTTTCAGTAATTTTGCCTAATCTTAAGCAATATGGTCATTTTATGACAGCCTTACAAAATAAATATTCTGTAATCAACATCACACAGAATATAAAAGGTGCAAGAGTAAATACAAGAGTAAACTAAGCAATGTCTTGCATGGGGCTGCAATATGGTATTTAGATATAAAGAGAGAGAAGGAAAGAGACTAAGGAAGGATACCAAAAGAGAAATAATGGTAACATTATAATAGGAGGATTCTTTTATCTTTTGCATGAATGTTCTCAATTTTGCCTATCTTTGTGAAAAATATCCTGTATCTCCTTGTCAGCATTCAGGGATGGTGGTAAAAGTCTTTGATGAACAGAATACAAAAGCTTTAAGCTCAAGAAACTTCAAATATTCCATGTAATTATTATTTCAATGTTGAAATAATAAACTTTTCTAAGTTCATTCATACAATCAGCTTTAAAGTTTTATCATTGTTTAAAATTAACTCAGTAATCATAACACAGTAAATTATGATTATAATGAATTAATTAATACAAATTAACTATTTTCAAAGGTTTAATGTGCCCTATTATTCCCACACATTGTGTAGAAATTAGTCTGATATGAATAACTTCCATCCGTATATCCATCCGTTAGCACAATTCCATAATAGCTGCATGGGAAGTAAACAACTCTATTTTGCTTATCTCAGAAACATTTTCAAAAAAAGGCATTCATTTTTATTCATGCCATGAACTTGCTGAAACAAACAAATCTGGTAGATGTCATTTAGTTTGATTAAAAACAGAGCTCCGCTTGAAGATCTGATCACATAAGGGTCATGTTCTGGTGACCTTTGAATTAGCCACAACTATTGTGCAATTATTGCTTAACATGCCAGTAAGTTTTTGTACCGGAAAATCTATCCCAAAAGACAAACATGTCTTGAGACACGATCCTCTATATAAAAATTAATCAAGCTATTGTAAAGCGTAAATAACACCAACACTACAATGTGTCTTGAAAGACTGTTTAAATGGCACTAAAGGTGGTCTCTCAAAATATAAAGTATGTAAACACTATAGCTCAAGACATTAAAGAAATTCCTTTATGACAAATTTGTGTTGTTTAAGTGAATAATATTTTACAGATACATGCCGACAATTTATCATGAAAGAAATTAGCAATTTTCTAACGGATTAAGGTCATTCCTTCAAAACATGAACACCTTGCTGATAGATGCTTGGATCAGGAATTGACACCACATCCTTACAAATGGTATGCTTCCACAGTTCATTGCCGCCTACAAAACAAACCAAAATCACTCTTTGCATTTTGCAACATATATGATAGTAGTAGGGAAAAGTAAGGGTATGAGCGCAAAGACCTTTTTCAACACCTTTTCATCCTCCTAACAAATATAATTTACCTCTATGAGAGATCTAAAACCCTAACCCCCTACACAAAACCCAAAGGCAAATATCTTATATCTACACACGAAATACATAGACTTCGTAATAGATGTTACGTAATCAATATCTTCTAGAGAGCGCTAGCCAAGCTTTTAAAGGTACGTGCAGTCTGAAAAGATCAATATTTCTATAACAACCGAGCTAGGTAAATGCTGAGGTGTGTTAAATTCAATCACGTGATGTTCTAGAATCAAATAGAACGTAGCTAAAATCCCTTAGTCATATCTACGCGTCATACGGAGACTGAATCACATGATCTTCTGGAACATTCCAAATCACTAGTATAAAAGGCGGTCAGATTCTTCATAATCATTGTGTGCTGCACTTTCAAGGGAGAAGGACGTATTAAACCAGGCGAATCAGGTAAGTGATAATATATATTAAGTTTTACATTATTTCATACTGGTTTTGATAATCTTTTTCATACTTGCTGACCCTCATTGGTAGAATATCTGTTAACATACTGTTAATAATACTGAACTCGCGTATTAAATAGACCATATCATATTTTATACCACGTAAATAAGATCGTGTCTGATCAAGTAATTTTCATAAGTGATATTAGCCGCTTAGCAACTAATTTTTTTAGTTGCGAGTCTAGTTTCAATTTTCTTACACGCTGTTGAAAGAGAAACACCAACACCAAATATAATTAGCAAAAACGGATTTAATGATGCCCCACTTGAAATTATACCAGAACTGGTGAATAACAACGGTAGATATGATATTATTCGAAGTATTTTGTTGTAGCATTTGTAATATGTTTTCTCGCACCAAAGTTTTTTGTGATAATATTTGTAATATTGTATTAGTGCGTCCACATCTTGTTTTGGAATATCTTTTGAAATATGATTGAAATCAACTATACTTTTTTCATTAAAATATTAGTTCGCATAGTTTGGTTAAGTAATTAGTTGAGGTGTTTCAGCAACAAATTCCAGACACCACCAATAAAACACTGAGGTTAATTATTTGTCATCTGCTATTAGCATAAACGTTTCTTCAGCATTTTTGTTTAACACTATAGACACAGTTCCAGAGAAAACATCAGTTAAGTGACGTCATGGAAATATAGTAAATATACTAAACTTTGCACTGCTAAACACGGACAGCCTATATACACCAGTGACCTCTGAAGTGCGTTTGAGAGTGTTGTTTTGCGGTGACCATGTGGACATTCCAGAAGCAACAGTATACACGATATTTTTATTTCTTTGTGAGGAATTTCAATCAGATTTGTTTTGTCAATAATATCAGGAATCCCGCTAACAATATCATTGATTTTTGTGTTAATATTAGCAAGTGTAATATCAACAGTTGGCAGAGTTCCAAAAACTTCGTCATTGGTTCTGTTTATGTTTTTACGAAAATTTAAATACGTGCCTATGTGATTAGTAAAAGCAGTTTTAGTGTGCTTATTTCATTGCTGATTGGAGCTTCTTTGTCATCGACGTATTTCTTTGTTGCAGCATCAAAATTAGACTCTGGTGTTCTAAGGTTAATAATAGCATTATTATTCATATTGAGAAAGGCACGCATCATACCACCGTTGGCCGACACGTACTTTGATTCCTGATCATCGACATATTTCTTAGTAGCAGCGTCATTATCTTCGTTTGGGTTTCCAAGATATGTAATCTTGTTCTGGTTCATAGAACTATTTCCAGTAAATACATCACCAGCTTTTTTAACATAATCATTCACTGACCTACCCGAATCTTGTATCTTACATTGGTTATTAAAAGTAACGATATTATTAACAACCGCACTAGGAATTCGTGTAAGTACATCTAACAATTGAACATTACTCGTTTTTAATTTTCCTCTTCTGTCTTGGAAAACAACAACTTCATTTGGATCCAAACTTGTGATATTTAATAAATTATTGATTTCTTTTTTAAACTGGTCATGAGATGCTTATCTTGATAAATTATCTTTCTGAGCTTTGTCTGACGAACCTATTAGTAATGTTCCAAAGTTTGTGTAGTAGCTCATTATACCTATCTTTCTACACAAAATTGTTGATTTAATATAACACAAAATTATACGATGACGAAGATATTAAATTTCGACACCGAACGATTAGTGAAACATGTACATAATAACGAACTTCCAGATTGTCATTATCTTATTGTTGGTCGCACAGGATCTGGTAAAACAAATTTCTTATTAAATCTTTTGCTCAACAATAACTTTAACTATGATAATGTGTATATTTACACGATCAACCCCCAACAGGACAAATACGAATTACTAAACGAGTACAATGATAAACTATGTAATGAACTTGGCACTAGTGAGGATACATTTTTAATAAAACAACCAGAAGAACTCGTTCCAATGAACAAACTTGATTCCTCTGAGCATAGGATAATCGCTAAACAACGAGGAGATGAACAAGATTAAATCTTATTTTTCATTATCACGTAATAAAAGATGTCATTCTGTTTATATTGCCCAAGGTTTTTATAATGTCGATAGATTTATTAGGCGAAATACGGGTTGTTTCATATTATTTCCTGGACTAGATAATGTGAATGTGAGAAATATTGCAAACGAGCAGTGCCGTGACGTTACAAAAGATAAATTTATCGAATTATATCGTCATGCAACCAAAGATCGATCCAATTTATTTTTATTTGACAAGCTAGCGCGTGATCCAACCAAGATGTTTCGTTGTTGCATTGACACGTTTTTATAATCTAATTTTGTAAAGCGTATATAAAATAATGGACAAGCATCAACAAAAAATCGAATTGCTTAAAAAGTTTCTCGAAACTCGAGCGGCTTTTAAGAAAAAAGTGGAAGAATCTCGGCGTGGACAAGATCAGGCAGAGGAAGAAACCACCAAACTTTTTAAACCTGTTACTGAGGCAATGCTTGGCAAGCAACCAGAAATACAAACATTATCCCCAGAAGAGCTAGCAAAAATGAAAGAAAAAGGTTTGTTTGGTTTACTTGGAGAAAGATTGAAAGAAGAAACTGTAAAAATTGTAAACGAACTTGTAAGAAATATTGCTGATCCTGCTGTACCACAAGCTGAGTTTGACAGGCTAATGAACAATCCTCTTGCACTTCATCATGCTATAACAAGAATGACGGTTAATCCAAATGAGTTAAAGAGACTAATAGAAAAAAGTGTCAGAACAAACTGAAAAATTATATGAGGAACAAAAAATGTTACAAGAAAGTGTGATAAAAAAAATGCCTTTTGGAGATACCATAAAATTTTACAGAAAACAATCTAGGGTAAAAATAGAAAATAATGAGTATGACGAGTTTTTTTAAAAAGAATGATATCACTGATACTGACAATATTCGAACTTGATCAGAAGCAAAATATAATAATTTGACAGACAAATTAGATGGAATTATAAAACATGGTCTCTCTGCTGATGAAAAAATTAAAGATAAAAAAGATGAAGAAAAAATTTCATTACTAATCAATCATATTAGAGATGGAATTATTCCTGAGGTTTTATATAAGACAGCAGTACAGTATATAACTAGAAAAATAGGGTATAATAAGAATTAGCCCTTCAAATAGCTATTTGAAAAATATGAAAGAGAACGATATAAAACATTACGAAAGGAAACAACTGGATCTGGAGTCAAAGTTTTACATCAAACGCATAAATAGTCGATCGGCTAATGCTGTTGATATGCTCTAATGAAGCTGGCAACGAAAGTGTAGAGATCGATATCGAAATGATTGATATACTTGATCATCTAAGATCGAACGGATTATTAACATCGTCCGAGTATGAAATTTTACACCGCGATCTTATCTAAAATATTAATATAATGTCAACAACATTATTGCTGGACTCGTCGCAGACAACATGAAACAGCGCAAACTTTTCTGTGCATTATAATCCGCCCATAGAACTAGATCCTGCAAAACAATATGAGATTAGATTAATTTCTTATACTTGTTGGAATGCTATGCGTAACGTGAAAACTAGGGTCAACGATGAAATTTCATTTACTCCGATTACAACATCTTTAACATCTACAACAAGCAGATTAATAATTATACAAGGAGCTTTCATAATGTCACTGATCTAAACAAGACAATCAAAGAGCTCATCACAAAAGCTGGCGGTGTGGCTGATAATTTTGAGTTAACAGCGAATTATAACACTTTGCGAGCTAGGATAACTCTAAAAAAATATGTTAATCGGTTTCGAACCAAGGGAAAGAAGTATTGCACAACTATTAGAATTTACTGAAAAAAGTTATAGTGCTCTTGATCAAGCTATTACGTAAGATAGTGAACTACCAGCATATATAACAGAAGTAAATACGATACTTGTCAATTGCTCTATTGCAAAAATCAAATCACAAGCATCACAATACAACTCACAGATCAGTCGGATAGACAGATCAGCTAAGGGCAGCAGAGGACAAACGATCTACAGTTTCTCACCAGAAGTTTCACTAGGATCATGCACAATAATCCACGTCAGATTATATATTATCCAATTAATCTCGAAAATCAAATCACAAGTATCACAATGCAACTCACAGACCAGTCGGATAGACAGATCGATTTGAAATACGAAATCATCACGTATTATTCACACCTATGTACTGTGTAAGCCTGCAATTTTGTGAACATAATTTTATAGATGAGACTAAGAAAAGTTTATCGAAGAAAAATCATAGGTAGATTTTTTGTATATATATATTTACAACAATTTAGAATGTTCCAGAATTGAGAGTAAAGTAGCGCCTGTTGCACTTGACGTAGGTAATGCTTTCGCTACTGGGGCAGCTTCTTCAGCAGGTACTGCAGTAGGGCAAAGGATTGCTGATAAGGTTAAAGGACCTTTCACGTAAGAAATAAAACGAGTAATATCAGATATTGCGCCGACAGAAGAAACAAAACGAGCTATGATAGCTACAACAAAAAAATTATTATCGCCGAGTGGGGAAGAGATAGTACGTAAACTCAAAAGAAAACAAAACCGATAACCCCTGCTGCCTTTTAATTTTGTTTAACGATTATAAAATAAAATGTCAGCTAAAAAGTTATCTCGAGCGTATCCGAAGAAATTGATACTGACGACACTGTAACAGAGTTCGAATACCTCGAGTATCTGGACGAAAACTCGAACGAACCCAATAAAACCGGAGTTAGAACTTTTTACACAAGAGACAAGGAAGTGTTTCTACTACCGCATAAGGCTGTGTTAGAAGTGCGTGGCCGAATACTAACTGCAGCAGGTGGTGATATTGCAGCTGGAAATGAAATTGCTCTCGTCAATAACGGTTGGAGCTTATTTAAAAGTGCAAGATATCAACTAGCTAATCAAACCGTAGAAGATATTTCAATGCACTTACCAATAGCGAGTACAATACTAAATATCGTTTCGTTTAGCGATGATTTTTCTAGATCAGTGGCCACAAATATGATGTGGTTTAAAAACACCTAGTTTGGAACAACTACCTCAGGCGAAATTATTTCAAGTGGTGATTTTGCACACGGAGCTAATGCCGACGCAGATGTTGAAAATTGTAAGAAATTTTCTTAGAGCAAATGCTGTAAAATTTGGTATAAACGCAACCGCTGCAGACGCTGACGCAGCCGCTACAAGAACTTCACTCATCGCCGCTTGTGATAATCTTGGTATAGATCCACCAGGTGCAGCTGCAAATGGTGTTGCGATGTTAAATTTTATAACCGGAGTTATTAGTACACGTAACATAAGATATAACGAGGGATTTGCCAAACGAAAAGCATTTGCCGCAGAATCTCGCCAAATATCGATGATGCTACCGTTAAGCACAATCTTTGGATTTTGTCGTGATTATAACAAAGTTTTTCGAGGAATAAGACATACCGTAATTTTAGATCGAGCTGATCAAAATGATTGCATAATGCGTGCTGATGAGGTATCCGCAGGTCAATTTGCTATTACAAGATTAGCACTGTAGATGCTTCGGGTTTTCCCCTCGATAGCTAAAACGAATCTCGAATCTTTACTAGCCACCGTTACAAAAAAGATACACTTCCAACAGAACAGGATTTTTAAAACAGCCATTCCTAATGCGACTGATTACACGTGGTGTGTGACGACCACGCCCAGCGAACAACTACTGCGACACTTGTTTGTCGTATTTCAACGACAAACACGTCGTAACAATCAGATAATGAACAACTCCGTATTCAATAACCCAGACGTTAGACGAATATTTGCTAGAATAAATTCCAGACAATAACCCGAACGTGCTATCGAATGCTATTTTGCTGACGATGAAACAAAAAAATCTCTAGGCCGTACATGTATCTTAAGGAAGCAATACAAAAATATCAGGACGTGACAGTGGATCTCAAATATCAATAGAAGAGTTTCGATCGCTCTATCCCGTCTTTTACTTTGACGTATCAAAACATTCGGAACGTGTTATCGGATCGACTACAGATATCGAGGTCACGTGGTCACTAGGCGCTCTGCCAGCTGAACAGTATGACGTATTGGTTAGTAATAGATTCTTTACCATCGATACGACCAAAGGAAAAATGACGATGCAAGTTTAATCTAACAACATGAATATAATATCATGAAAATCAAATACACAACTCGAGAAATATACCTAACATCTGGCCAAGTTGAAAAAATATCAGCAGCTGTTGCTAAACGAAGCTCTGTTTCTTTGATGATCTCTCCGGGAACTTCAAATAAAACTGTAGTAAATGTCATGCTAATGCAACAACAAATCAATAAACTCGATCTCAACAAACCTTTTGTGCTGAATTATCTGTTTCTCAAGTCACCACAATGTCAAAAGAAGGTGGATTTTTTGGACACGCGTTATCAGTATTAGCTAGCAGTTTTACCAATACTTGGTACACTTGGACTTGCGTCTGCGTCAGGAGAAGTCTCTGGCGTAACGAAGAAAGCAGTGAAAGGTCGTGGTAAAAAAACAACAAATCTATCGTTAATTTTATGTAACGGTATAAAATAAAATGCCACAACGAAAAACAAAATCGTCGAACAAAGAAAGCAACAAAACGCAAACAAGCAAAACAAGGAGGAATTTTTCCTTTCGATCCGCAGCTAGCAGGATTAGCGGGAAACTTTCTTCAAAACTTAGTAGGAATGGGACGCGGATGGACTCTACAGGGGACCAGACGTTATTGAGCAATTTTGACATCATCGTAAAATTGAGGGACGTTGTTGGATTTTGAGGAGTATTTTCCAAGAACGAACTCGATAACGTACCAACAGGTGGTTCGTATGTTGTAAGTATTGAAAATTTCAATGATGGCTCTTTCACCCACTTGGTTGCTGTCCACGATAACAATTAGTTTGATTCGTTCGGACTTCCTCCGAGCGATCTCATTAAAAATATAGTTTTAAAAAATGTGATAAAATAAATTATTGGTCTAATCAACTACAGCCGATTGGAACATCAGCTTGTGGTTATTATTGTATCATGTTTGTCAGGCAATTGTACCAGAGCAAAAGATCTGGGAGCAAAAACATTTTAAAGTGTATTTTAAAATTTGATGAGCAACCTTCTCATGCAAACGATGAGATTGCAATGCATTTTATCTAAACACCTTGATATAATGTCAACATACTGTCTCAAATGCAAAACCACGGGTGGTCGGGTCGTCGAGTTTGCAGCCTTCGAAGAGGACGGACGTGTTTACCAGGAGCTCCAGGAGAACAAAGGAACAAAGGAACAGAGGACAAAGAAAACAGAAGAAAGAAGAAAAGAACAAAGAAAACAGAAGACGAAAGAAGTAAAAAGAAAAGAACAGAAAGAAGACAGAAGAAAAGAAGACACAAGAAATAACCAAACTTTTTTACACACAATATATTGTAAAAGAAAAAGGCCAGCCGAAGAAAGAAGAAGGAAAAACAGAAAGAAGAAAGAAGATTGCTGCTATCACTTTGCTGTTGTTTTAAGAGCAGCGTAGTGAAATAGGGTTAGTCAAAGTGCCTTACACAGAGCTCACTTTGGCAAAGAGCTCTTTGTAGTCTAACAACTACTTTCTTAGCCCTTGAAGGGATGATTGGAAAGGAAAAAATATATAACTTACCACCAAAACAAATTAAGACCACTGAATTGCACAAGGTAGCTTATACCTGCCAAATTTGACACAAACTTTTGGAACTACAGGAACGCATAGTATGCATAAAACATAATACTAATATTTAGTAATAAATTTCACAACTCCTATTCATTCGACTCGTATGTGGCTTACACATGTTTGGCTATGATAGGGACTCCCACCCCTATAGGCAACGGGCAGAAACAGAACCTTAACTTAGTGGGCAGAAGCGAGATTCATTGCCGGCACCGTCAACTCGAGGAAAACCATGGGAACCAACAATCAAGGAATGAGGAAGTGCAGTAGGAAGCGCCTTGGGCCACATAAAAACAAAGTGAAAAGGTTACACTTTCAAAGCCAATAATATGTGGACCCAGGGTAAGCCAGACACAAGGAGGGGATTTCAACCCACAAGATAGAGGAATCAACTATGGTACCGCCCTTTGCTGGATCCTTTCCTTTGCCTTTTCCGAGCCCGCGGGTCGAGGCGGTGGAACTGTGTCAATGCTACTCAAAAAGGTCTGTTTTAAGGTTGGTAGAAAAGGTCAAGCACTAGACCAAAAGCCCAGCCCTCGGGCTAAGTGCCTCCCTAGATTAGCAACATTATCGAAAAGGTGATGTCCGGCTTAGGTGGTAAACCATCTAGGGGGGGCTATCACGCCCATGCGCCGGGGCACAAAAAAGTGTCGAGCTCTGAGACACGGGTGAGCCCTGCCTCAGAAGGAGGGAAAGCCGCTAGCCCTTTTTAGGGCTTTAACCAGTCATAATACACGAGAGTGGACACATGACTATAATACAGATCAGTCAGTCAGTCAAATGCAAAACTAAAACAGAGAATAAGGACGAGACGAGAGAACAAACGAAAAATAATAGAATAATAATAAAACGTATTTGTGTTATTTGTGGTAAAAAGAAAAGTATGTTTTTGAAATCTGGAGCTGGAATGTGTCCAGATAAAGTTATATTAATCGATGATTAATCTTATGAAACGCAATAAAATAAAATGAAATGCAACTGTGATTGTGATAAAGATCTTTGCATCGAACAGAATAAAATCGTTACGTATTGTACATCGTGCAATCGTCGTGAGATCATCGGCCATCGGAATCGACATTCACAAAATTATTGGTAAATTACCAAAACCAAAAGGCGGTTGGACTTTGCCGGGTCATCGGTATACTGTACCTTACAATCCGCTAGATCAACAACTGGATGAAAACGATAATCCATTGCCATTGCAAGAGCCTTATAATCAGGTGGATGCAATAGCGATGCATCATGATATCTGTTATCGTGATCATGAAAACTCGAAAGCAGATTGTGATAAAGTAATGTTAGACGAATTACGTGATATGGAGCCAACAAACATGAGCGAACGTTTTGATAGAAGATTTTTTTCAGGGAATGATTGGAGCAAAATATAAATTAGGACTTGAAAAAGAATTATATGATGATCTTGCAGTCGAATTACATAGACCTAAAAAAAGTTTGCGAGACGTAAAGTTGTCGCTAATGCCGTAGATGATATCTGAGCAATATATTTGGTAGATGTATCCAATCTGACTCAGTTTAACGTTGGCGCTGACAGCGCTTCAATAAAGTATTTGTTTAATGTTATAGATGCTTTTAGCAAATACACTTTCAGTGTGCCTGTTTCTGTTAAGACAGGAACTTCAATGACTGATGCGCTAAAGCAAACAATAACGAGTACAGAAAGAAAACCGAATAAAATCTGGACTGATCACGGAGCCGAGTTTTTTAACAAAAAGTTTGAGCAGTTTCTAGAACAAAATAATATAAAAAATACGTCACAGGAAACAAAGGTAAAAGCGTTGTTGTTGAGAGATTTAATCGCACGCTAAATGAAAATATACACAAAGATTTGACAGCTAAAAACAACAATAGGTACATCGATGACCTTTCTCAAATCGTAGGCGAATATAATAGCACGAAACATCGAACCATCAAAATGTCACTAATCGATGCTATTAAAAATTCGATATTGGCGAACGAAAACATGTACCGCAGACACAAATTTAAGGTCGGTGATAAAGTTAGAATTTCTTTGACCAAAAAGGTATTTGAAAAAGGATTTACTCCAAACTGGATCGAAGAAGTGTTTGTGGTTGATAAAGTACTCTTAACAATACCTCTAACATACGCGTTAAAAGATCTGAAAGGGGAACCTATCGTAGGTAGTTTTTACGAACAAGAACTACAGAAAACTGATCAAGATGTTTTCGTGATTGAAAAAGTGATTAGGATAAAAGGCGATAAAAGTTTAGTCAAGTGGCTTGGGTATAGCGATAAATTTAACAGTTGGATTACAACCAAACAAATTATGAAATAATGTTATTATAAATTGCCTCGTATTTCGTTTGACAGATTTACATTTTACTAGTTTACATAACGATATTCGATATTGTCTGCCATCGTCAGAGATCGTCATCAGATTAAAAATTTTGACAAATATGAAATCGAATTTGATGTTTTTCTGTCAGCCTGGAATGTTGATGTTTAAGAAATGTATGATCAGCTGCCAAAATAGTTGTTGCTCGGCAGTAGTAAAATTAAATTTTATTACTTTTTTAGCAATGTGATACTCGACATTATATTTTCCAGTGGTTGGTCTGCTGTAATTTGATCTATCAACGACGGTGACTATTTTATCATCATCGTCAGACTCGTTGTTGTATAAAATATCATCTTCGCTATAACCAACAGATTTATCTATAAAATTATTGTTAGTAATTGTAATATTGTCTGCAACTTTATCGTTAATGTTTACATCTCTTGCAGTGGTATCTTCTGCTTATAGTTCAGCGAGTCTTTTTATCAGGTTAATATATTTTTATCTAATTTATTATTACAAGATGACCGACGAGGTAAAATATCACCAAAAAGTTAACATATTAAATTATAAGGAACTAGCCGAAACGGTAAGAAAATGTTTGTCAGGTTATAGTGCATAATCCGTTGTCGTTATTGTGATTCAAGGTGATTCTCATAAAATATTATTAACAGCAGCAGAAACAAATAAAATTAATAAAAGTGCAGTAACCACGCTAAAATTTAATTGCAATATTGTTATAGCATTTGCTCATCATTTTTTGACTAAAACCGAATTACAAAATATTATTAATCATCATATCTGAAAACAATCCTAGCATCGTATTCTCTTGAAAAAGTTGATCTTGTTACTCTATCAGCTACAAATTTTACTGTAATATAACTGATATTAAAATATTTTGCTGCAGCTGAAATCGATTTAAATTTAATGTCCTCGTTCGTTTTGAGGTTTAACGAAATAACAGGTTTTGCTGGACATCTAAAATTACTACCTAGTCCTTTTCTCACATTTTCCTGCTGCGTTACAAGTTCTATATTTTCCAATCGATTGTCTGCTTTTACGTTATTGATGTGATTAATAACCAGACCATTGGGTATAGATCTGTTAAACGTCTCGTAAACAAACCTATGACCGTAATAATTAACTTGATCGGTTAGTGTTGTTCCTCTAACACCTACAATGAGATATCCCATATTGCTTATAATACAAAGAACTTTTTTACTTTTTCTTTTTCTAATAATACCGCGATCGTTAGCCTCGTATAAATCAAAGACTGGATGCGGCTGAAAGTCATCTTTTAAGGGTAAGTTTTTGATATTGTCATCAGTGACCGCACCGTGATAATGATATACACGTTGTCATTTTGGAATTTCGTTGCAGAATAATGTGTAAATAAAACCTTTCTAAACATTTCCGTTCTCTCTGTACTTTAATCTTATAACCTGCTGGTGTTAATCTTCCAACAGGAAGCTTGTATATGATATGTATCACCGAACCTAATTCATTACCAGCGTATAGCTCATACTTACGGTGAGTATAATAACGCTCTTGCTCGTATGCGCTTGTTAGATTTTGTGTCATCATATTATTATATTTTTTAAAACTCTAATTGATTTTTCAACCCTAGCGCATGCGCTGTGTGTGGTAAATTATTGATCAAACAATCAATTAGATATTAGACTATAGTATAGCAATGTTGAAATTGCGTGATATAGCCAATAAAGATCCCTATGGGAAAACCTGAAAAAATAGCGACTGCTTTTACAGGATTTGACAACAGTTTTCGGTTTGATAATCAAATCGTACTGATAAATTTTACTGCAATATATTTATATCATTTGTTACAGACAACTGTAAAACGTGAGCTTGTAAAACACAAAAGTATAAGAATATTAGTACAATATCACGTTATATTTTCAAAACTACTTGTGACGGAAGAATCGACTAACACGGAAACTATTGACCCTTATATAAATGCGAAATCAAGATGTGTTTTACTTGGGACTGATCTTTTGTCACTAGCTGCTGATGAAATACACCAAGAAATTTGGAAAAAAGATAGAAGAATTCACCGAATTAGGTTCGGTTTGGAAGTTTGAAATGATCAAAGAAATTTTGTTTCACACGATGAATTATGACGCATTGCGCGGTAGTTCGTACATCGACCTGCCATCAAAAATAAAAATAAACAATGTTGTATAAACATAAAAAGCGTCGATAACAAATGTTTCCAATGGGCTGTTCTTTTTGCACTATTTCCAGCAGAAAAAGACGCATGTCGTGTTGAGAAGTATATTAGTTACGTGTCAAGGATAAAATTTAAAGATATTGACTTTCCAGTGGCAGAAAATCAAATACCAAAGTTTGAAAAGCAAAATAATGTTTCGATTAGCGTTTTCGGACTTGATGAAAAAAAAAACGGCCATCCGAGATATATTTCAGAAAAAGCTTCACAATGGACTATAAATTTACTGTTTAAAAATATCATTACCTTTGGATCAAAAACTGTAACGGACTAGTTTATAGACAGTATAATAAGCATAACAACAAGAAATTCTTTTGTTATCGCTGCTTGCACGGTTGTACAAACAATAAAACATTACAAAAGCATTTGCAGTACTGTAGTGATGTACAAAGAATAACAATGCCGTCCAAAGAAAAAAGCGTGTTACAGTTTGTCCATCATAAGCACAAACTAAAATTACCTTTCGTCATATACGCTGATTTCGAATGCTTACTTCAACCTGTACTTGGCGTAGAAAATAATCCCAACGAATCGAGTACAAGAAAAATTCAAAATCATGTTCCATGCGGAGTAGCGTACAAGATAGTTTGTTGCGCTGATTCGAGATTATCTAAACCAATCCAACTCTATCGTGGCAAAAATCCAGCTATTTGGCTCCTCAAACAGTTGATTAACGAAGTTGATTACATATTTTATCGTTTGAAAAGTGGAACTCCGATGATAAAATTAACACCACCTAAACAAAAATCTGATCACGAGCAAGCAGAAATTTGTCATATTTGTGAAAAAGCTTTTGACACTGACAACGTCAGGGATAAGAAAGTACGTGACCATTGCCATTTGACTGGACAGTACCGTGAAGCGGCTCATGATCAGTGTAATTTAAAATTTCATGCTCCAGATTTTATTCCAGTTATTCTTCGCAAATTTCGAGGATATGATAGTCACATTATCGTAGAAGCTTTTGGTCATCCTGAGATAAAAGCTCGTCTAAAACTCGATAACTTCATCAAATGCATTCCAAATAATGTTAAAAGTATATGTCAGTTACGCTAGGCAAATTGCGTTTTATTGACTGCTTGCAGTTTATGGCAGCATCGTTAGATGAGTTAGTAAAAGGTTGTAGTAAATTTGATAACCTTAGAGACTCTTTTGGAGATAAATTTAATCTACTGACCAAACAAGGAGTATTTACATACAAATATCTCGACGACTGGAGTAAATTGGAAAAAAACAGCTTTACCTGACAAAGACAAATTTTACTCGCAACTTAAAAATGAAAATATCGCCGAAGACGAATACATGTATGCACAAGATATCTGGAAAGAGTTTGATTGTGAGACGTTTGGTGACTATCACGATTTGTATTTGAAAACTGACGTGTTATTATTAGCAGGTGTTTGTGAGAGTTTTCGTGAAGTGAGTTATAATAATTACGGACTAGATAATTGCTGGTATTATTCTGCCCCTGGTATGTCATGGGATGCTCTGTTAAAGTTTAGCAAGGTAAGGTTAGAATTACTAACTGACGTTGATATATTTAATTTTATCGAAAAAGGTATCCGAGGCGGTATTAGCGTGATAACGAAGAAATATGCTGAAGCAAACAACAAATATTTGAAAGAGTATAATCTTGAGCTTCCTTCGAAGTATATAGTTTAACTAGATTGTAATCATCTTTACGGGTGGCAGAACCAATGCCTTTTGGTGGATTTCATTGGATCACGGCTGATCGATTTATATCGGAAACAGGAAAAAGATAACCGACGATGTTTCGTATTTCGTTGAAGTTGATCTCGATTATCCAACCTGGCTCCACAGATTGCATAAAACGATTATCCTTTCTGCGCGGAATCGATGACCCTAGATTATAGTATGTTATCTCAGGAACAAAAAAAAACGTCAGCATCACCAAGACAAAATTCCACGGTCACAAAACTAGTTCCAAATTTGCTTCATAAACGTAAGTATGTTTTGCATTACAAAGATTTAAAACAAGCAGTCGATGCTGGTCTCGTGTTGAGAAAAGTTCATCGTGTACTAAATTCAATTAGTCGCCTTGGATGAAAGGTTACATTGACTCGAACACTTCAAGAAGAGCTGTAGCAAAAACTCTTTTTGAGAAAAACTTCTTTAAATTGATGAACAATTACGTTTTTGGTAAGACGATGGAAGATATTAGGAAACGCGTAAATATCGAACTAGTTAATGATATCCATCGTAGAAACAAACTTGTGTCAGACGATGATTTTGTGAGTATGAAAATTTTTAATGAGAATCTTGTTGCGATACAAAGAAGAAAAACAAATCTAAAACTAAACAAGCTGATCTATGTTGGAACTTCAGTGTTAGATTTATCAAAGTGGCTGATGTACGATTTTCATTATAATTTTGTTAAAAATCAGTGGCCGGCCAGAAAATTATTGTTTACTGATAGCGATTCGCTCGTATATCAAATTGAATGCAAGGACATCTATCAGGACATTACAATAATCGACATCTGTTTAATCTTTCCGATTAGCCACGTGATAGTAAATTTCATGACTACACAAATAAAAAGGTTATTGGTAAGTTTAAAGATGAAACGAACTCGAGCGCTATCAAATACTTTATCGGATTACGCAGTAAAATGTATGCCGTATTGTTAGACAATAATAAAATAACGAAAAAAGCAAAAGGTCTGCCTCGCGATTTTGTTAAAAAGTTTATGAAATTTGATGAATACAAATATGCGCTTGATGGTGGTGTTAATTTTATAAGAGCTATGGCAAGTCGGACAAATCATCATAAGCTCGAAACAGATGTTATTATTAAACGCGGATTGAGTAATTTCGATGATAAACGTTATTGCGAAAATGGGGTAGATACACTTGCACTTGGGTATTGTCATGATGATAGATCTATACTCGACATTATCTTTTCCGACTAAAATTTTATCTAAACTAAAGAAAAAATGTTTGAAAATTTAACAGTGACAAATAGCTACAGCAGCAAGATCAAATATCTAATGATGGACGGCAAACAATTAACAGTTGAAATTTATAATGAAACATCAGGTATATGTTTTAGTGTACCACGTGACTAGCTAAAACTTTCACTCATCAGATATGATGACAGAATTTCAAATATCTCGAACAATTATATCAAAAGTTGCTAGCGGAATTTAAAAACTTTCACAGTCCGATTAGCCAACAAAAATATACTAAACTTACAATTGATTTCGATCGGTCAAAGGCATATTTTATCGACAAAAATTATCCTCTTAACAAACCACAAATAAACGATTTGTTGGAATCTCGTCGCTGTGTGAGCAGTAAAGTAACGTTTAGTCTCTCTCATCGTGGTATTTTTAATGTCTACAGTTGAAATATTGATCATTGGTGATGAAATATAAATAATATCACTTACCTGATTCGCCCTTTTAATACGTCCTTCTCTCTTGAAAGTGCAGCACATAATGATTATGAGAGAATCTGGCCGCCTTTTATACTATTGATTTTGAATGTTCCAGAAGATCATGTGATTAAGTCTCCGTATGACGTGTAGATATGACTAAGGGATTTTAGCTACGTTCTATTTGATTCTAGAACATCACGTGATTGAATTTAACATACCTCAGCATTTACCTTGCTCGGTTGTTATAGAAATATTGATCTTTTCAGACTGCACGTAACGTTGAAAGTTTGGCTAGCGCTCTATAGAAGATATTGATTAGGTAACATCTGTTATGAAGTCCAGGTTTGGAATCAAAGGTCGATAATATAAATAGATAGGCAACTTCCTCAACGAACGTATCTTTAGAGTTCAAATAGGAAGCGAATCTTCAGAAATACAGGAACTCGAGAATGGGATCCCACAAGGCAGTGTGATAAGCCCAATCCTGTTCAACCTAATGGTTAATGACCTAGCCAACAACATTAGTCAACTCATCACAATTTGCAGACTACAGCTGTATATGGAAAGCTGGAAATCCAAAATATTCAAACAACATCGCACAAATCCAAGCAAGCCTAAATCACATTTCAAATTGGACAAATAGTTGGGGCATCAAAATAATCTATGATTAAAACGGTAGCTATTCTCTTTGCACCACAATACCAAAGATTAATAGACCCACCAAAACTCTACTTACAAAATGAACTGATACAGTTCACAACAAAGACAGTCTTCATGGGAGCAACATTAGACAAACATCTTACCTGGAGACTACACATCGATAAACTAAAAGAAAATTGCAAACAGGACCTCGCCTTGCTAAGGCAGCTTAGAGGCCTAAAATGGAGAGCCGGCCAAGAAACCCTACTAACTATTTATCGCACGTTAATAAGATCCAAATTAGACTATGCCTGTCAAGCCCATGACTCTGCAAGTCCTATCCTTCTACGAAAACTAGACTCCATCCAATACAAGGCACTACGCAGTTGTTCTGGAACCCTCCCAAATACTTCCAGGTACTAACCGGTGAACCACTCTTACAACGCAGACGGACCAAACTCTTACTAAAATATGCAGCCAGAGTCACCACTTTACCAGACCACAATCCGGTTAAACAGGTATTATCGAACTGCAAAGTGAAATTCCGCCCTAAATGGGTTAAATATCCATCAGCTTTTAACAATTTCCATCATATATTAAATAAACAACCTAATCTAACAATTCAAGCTGAACAGAGAATTTACCAAGATCCAACCCCATGGCGGAATCAAAAACCAACCATCAACTTTGAATTACAAGGGATGGGGAGTAAAATAAACAATCCCTGGAAGCTTCTATCACACATTCAGGAAATACTAAACACACGATACAAGAACTACACACACACACATATACACGGACCGCTCAAACAAACAAGCAACAACACCACTGCAACAGCAGTAGTAGTACCCTCCAAACAGCATCAAATAACGGCACAACTTCCAAATGGTTGTTCGATTTTCTCAGTGGAGCTCTGGACTATCAACCAGGCCACCCTGTGGACACAAACCCAATTATATAGCCACTTATTTAATAATTACCGACTCTCTTAGTGTACTATTAGCGCTAAATTCAACTAAACCAACTGCTCGGACAATCTTAAAAGAAAATACTTTATTTACACTGCGTCAACTGCACGATCAGGGGAAAAAGGTCTAATTCCTCTGGGTCCCATCCCACATACAACTACAAGGTAACGATGCTGCCGACAGGGCAGCAAACGAAGCTCTATCAACTGACAACATGGCAAACATCGGATACTGTACCCGAGAAATATACTCCAACATACACAATTTCATCAACAAACAGTGGCAAACCTAATGGAAAACAAATTCGCATCGAACCAAACTATTCAATATACAATCCAAAGTTGGACGCCACCTAAAATGGAAGTCACTACCAAACTTCCGACACAATCACATCATAAACAGAATCAGGACAGGAAAAACCAAATTACATGACAACCTATGGCAGCATCTAACTAAAACTCTACCGACACAACCAAACTGCCCTCACTGCCCCACATCAGAAATACTAGAACATATATTTAACACCTGTCCAAAATATAACAACCAAAGAAAAATATTCCAAGACAAATAAACCCAACTCAGCGTTCCGCACTTATATCCAAATATGCTTAACCCTAAATATAACAGAAACCTGGAGCACACACACGCAAATATCATAAGCTATTTAGAACTTATTAATGAAACCAACCATACATAGGAGATACCTTGTTGGCAAGACAAAACACACAACGAACAGACGGAACGAACAAAATCTAGTATCTGAACTTCAAAATAACAAGTTTGAGGAAAACAAGCAAGAGCCAAATGCTAACAGGCCGAAAGGCCACAAGTACAGGAAAAGATAATGTCTCACTTTCATACCATTGCCATCAAAAAAGGGTCGGATGATTAACAATCTGAAGACCCTTAAAACAAAACCCACAAGACAACGTAGTCAACCTCGAAGAGGAAGACCACACCAAATAGGGAAAGGTTGGCACCATAGAACCGACCCCAACCCCCTCCGGACTTCGTTACCTACCTCGAAGAGGCAGGCCTCCTTCAAATAAGGGTACAACTGTAGCCCTAACAGATGTACGCAGATAACCCGCACACACTCCCTCCGGACAACGCGACCGACCTCGATGAGAAAGGACCCCCTCAAATAAGGGATTAGCTGTATCCATAAACAGCAATTCCCAATAACCCGCACGCACACACACACACACACACACACTTACACCCGAAAAACGGTGCCATCCTCGAAGAGGGAGACCCAACACAGGACAAATGCGCCGAACTAAAAAAAATACAACTCCACTGTTGTTTTAACGGCAGTGAAGAAATGAAAAGATAAATAACAAATTGCGCCAAATAACACAGACAAGGAAATAGTTGGAGCCGACCAACTTAAACCAAGCAGAAATAACAATCAACCTCGGTGAGGTTGACTACGCAATTCAAAGGATCCCTTGTAAGCCCTTCAGGGGATCCCATAGAACCAACCAGATAACGAAGAAGAAAGAAGACGACTACAGAAGACAAAAACTCCACTGTTGTTTTAACGGCAGTGGAGAAATGAAAAAATAAATAACAAATGCCATAAACTGGGCTCTCTTTGGCTATGCGCCCTCATTGGTTAAACAACTAAAATAGTGGCCCTTAAAAAAATGATTGCTTCGTGTCAATGCATCCCTAACTACCCAAACAAAACAAATTAAGATCTCCAACTCATTAAAACGGGTAACTACTCCCCAGCAAACATTTGGAAAAACATTTTTGGAAATACAAAGTACGTCTACTACACAAAAATATAAAACCAAATATAATAGGAAAATTCACAACTCAAATATATGTGAAACGTATGTGGCGAACACATGTTTGGCAAATTAGGAAAAACAACTAAACATTTAATAAGGATGAAATACCATAAACGCATAATTTTACTATAAATCCTACTAGAAAACAAATATTGGCCTAGATAGGATTGAAAAATTCGGTCATTTCAACCAATCAAAATCGACGTGCCTAAACCTACATACTTGAATCATCCAAGTTTAATTAAAGTCAACAATACAAGAAGAAAGAAGAAAGGCTGCAAGGCTACAAGAAGAAAGAAGAAAGAAAAACAACATCAAAAAGAAGACTCCCACAACCAAGTAACCTGGTAAAGCCTACAATCACAACAGTGAAAAATGAAAAGAATATACAATACAAAATTTGCCAAAATAAATAAGGGATATTCAGTCAGCTTTATCTGTTATCCCTGATACATCCATCCAACATGAGAGAAGACCAGAAATACGGGCAAGATGACAGGACCAACACCATATGGAAGGTAGTCAGAAAAGAATGCATTATTTCATTGCCAAGAAAGAAAAGAATCTACAATTCAAAATTGCTACCAAACCAAATAAGGGATAGTTAGACATCACTATCTAACATCCCACAAAGACAAGAAATATGGGCAAGATGACAGGACAAACACAACTTCGAAGGTAGTCAGAAAAGAACACAAAATTTAATTGCCAAGAAAGAAAATAATCTAAATTCAAAAGTTGATACCAAATAAAGTAAGGGATAGTTAGACAGCACTATCTAACATCCCATAAATCCAATCCCAGCACACACAGTCAGATCTTGCTTCGAAATAAACCAAGGGACTATGCAGGATAAACCTCCATCCCCCTGCTGTCCCAAAACCCCAACCCCTGGAACGGACAAACAATTAGCGATGGACAGTCCTGGCCGCGCGGCCAACTGTTCGAAAAAAGCCTACAACCTATGTCTTCACTTTGGCCTGGAAGACCCAAGGTTAAAGCGAGATCCTTTGGAAAGGCGGTCAAAATTAAAAACCAAACATTGTCAAAGCGGTGATAAATGTCAAAATTAGGTGGCATACGACTAGAGATTGATTTCTATTTTTTAGAACCATATAAGTACGCAAAATTCAACCTCATCAAAATATATTCAAAATTCACAACTCAGGAACATTTGGATAATTGAATAGGTGGCTAACACATCATTGGTATAGGGACACCCGTAGGAAAAACTGGTTAAATTTGACACAACAGTCCACCTAACTGAGATAAAGTTAGGTGTGTGAACTTAGACATTGGGGACTTTGGTGGACGGAAGTTGTGGCCCGAGTGGGACAGCTAGTTCCGGATATGCCTTTACGTTCGATTACAATATGCTTCATAAGGTCTTTTTTGGGGTATCTGACCTCTAGGGGTCAGATAAAAGGCCTCGCTCCAAGTCCAAGTGCCATCTTAAAGGGACTGCAATCCATGCCCGGGACTGTAAGCAGTTGTATAAGCCTTAGGGCAGTAAACGACTTAAAATGATGACTTGATCCAAATAGGGTTCAGGAAAAGACCTAGCTCTGAGGCCAAGTGCCCTCTTAAAGGAACTTCAGTCCAAGCCTGGGACTGTAAGCAGTCGTATAGGCCTTAGGACAGTAAGCGACTTAAAACGCTCTGTGCTCTGCGCCATTCAGGATTAAACAATAAAAATGGCCAGCATCCATTTGGAGAAGATGATGCAATTGCAAGAGGCGGTGGATACGATAGGCATGGTGTAGGAATTGTCTGTTAGGATGCAGTATGGAGATTATAGTCCTCACAGATTGAGCATAGATATGCATAATTTGAAGAGAAGGAAATAAATATTAAATGAATTATTTAAACAGGAAAATAAGGAGGAGTAGAAAGAAGAAAAAAGAAAAGACACGAAAATATAGAACAAAAAGATATAAAATGAAGAAGAGAATGAGACGAGGAAGAATGAAAATAGGAAGAAAGAGCGAGATAGAGGAGAAGGATGAAAGCAAGAAGTAAAAGAAAAAGAATGTTTTGGATTAAAAAAAAAGGTGTTGTGGAGAAAAAGAAGGGAAGAGCGAAAAAAAAAGAAAGCTAAATGGCCTATCAGCCCCTTGCCACATTGTTGTCATTTGTCCACCCGACTGAAGACGGCTAATTGCGACATTGTTGATAGTGTCCTGTACTATGACATGATACAACTCTATACAGTCCCACATATAAAGTTTGACCCCATAGTGCAAACCACCAGATTTAAAATAGAAGTGTACGTGATCCTATAATTTGTTATCCCATAAGTCAAACGACCAAAATTAACATTAGACCCTATGTAACGCTTTATCGTCTCCATTAATTACTAATATCTGCTTAACCTGAAATGTGCTACACCATGGAATTTTCCATTCTAGTCCTTACCCTCATTTAACTTTAGTGTCCATTCATTATCTACAATCATTTCTTGATAACTTTTCTTGTCAAATTAATAATTTAATTTAATTTCTTTTGTTATTAATGTTAGCCTTAAATAAATTAAATCTTCCTTGCAGTAGGCGTGACTTACGTGAAAATAGGTCACAAAAGTGACTAAAAGACTTTAAAATGCATCTCGGCTAACTACCAAAAATACCGAATGTTTTCATTACTATGTACATTGTTCAAAACTGGGCATTTACTCTCATGTTCCAGATCGTATTACCTTTAGTGACTAGTCATTGTTAGGGCAATGGAAGACATCCATTAACTAAAGTTATATGTTCTTCATTCAGTCATGAGAAAATAACAAGCAGAAGGGATTTGGAGGACAATGGGCATAAAACTGTGGATAATCCCACTTAAGGTTCAATGCTATTAATGATTATACAGTTAAAGCAATACGGACGTTTCTTTTGAAGAAACATTTGGCAAAAGAAAAATGTCTTTTTCATAAAAAAGCATTTTCTTCCATATATTATTTGAGTAGAAAATCTCAAAAATGACTAACACTCTCATGTTATCAAAGAATTATGCATGTCTACATAGAGCATTACACGACAATTACATAAAGTATTATCTAGTAGGGTACAAAAAGTGATTGTCCATGTGTCAATGTGTCATAACTTAAGGAAGGAAATATATCTATGGCAGACATGGGAGCCTGCAGAATGGGTTAAAGCAGGGTCACGTGATCCCCTGGAAATCACACTGTATATATATATATATATATATATATATATATATATATATATATATATATATATATATATATATATATATATATATATTCCGACAAGTTTAATCATGCAAGTGAAGCTGAAGTTGATATGTCACAAGATATGTTCAAAACTCATAATAAATAATAGTTTTAGTTTCAGACTGCTTCTTATACTAATTTTACCGGCCGTGACTGACTGCCCACCCCCCGAAACAATCCTGACCCCATGCAAATCATACTGACCCCCTGCAAAACATACTGACCTCCCTTGCAAAAAATTAAACCGATCAAACGAAGAGAGAGAGAGGAGAGAGAGAGAGAGTTCTGCTAAGCCCCTCCCCTTCTGCAGTCATAACAATTTGTTTGTGACCATTTTAGATGAAAAAAATTGTGCGTTTTGAAAATCCTACACAATATGTAGTGCCAGATCCACAAATCCATTGACTGATGAATAATATCTTGATAAGAAAGCCTACAAGGCTACAATCATTTAGAAATGTGACGTCTGCTTAACATAATGATCTACTGCGGGTGATCACTGACCACATACCCTGATATTTTAACAGGCCATTTCATTCTCCATGCAAGAGTAACAAAATAGATTGTTAAAACCTTTATTAAGAGGAAAAACTACCATTAAAGACCTTTCTGTAATAAAAAAAATTCCATTTTAAAACTTGTACAGAGATCTTCCCTTTCGCCAATACGAAATACATACTCAATACAGCTGGTTTCTAAAAGAGAAAAACTATATAAGCTCTGTGTTGGTAAGTAAGAATCAAGCCTCAAATTACAGGTGTTTTCCAGTGTTTTACTTTATTGTAAACGTTAGAATAAAGTTTATCTGGACTTTAAATTGATGCCGGCAAACTAGCATTCAACAAATAATTCTAAAATACCAGTTGATTCCCATCTGATAAAATATTCGAATTCTATCAGAATCCTCATCTTCAAACATAAAATATTGCCACCCTTTCTTCCCTACATTTTCAGTGTATATTTTACTCAAGGATATTCCTGACTCTCAACTGTGGTAGATCCGGCGGCTCTAGATCTTGTAGACGACCGATCTAATCCGCTGATCCTTGACTCTACGAGAAGCCACATCCTTGTTTAAAAATAACGCGGTCCGTTCACGGGAGAGACCTATAGCGAGGAAATTCATAAAATATAATGGTGCCTTGTAATTGAATACTCGATATTTTTTTGAATTGTAAAATGGGGCATTCTCATTGTGTAACGTAACTTTTAACACCAGCACATCATTTCACCATGTATGAATAGCAATTCAGACAAGGACAACAAAATTGATAGCCATCGATGTGTAATTCAACGGATACAAGCCAGAAACTAAGTATAGGAAATGGACCTTCCGCACACAGGTACTCGACGCGAGTTTGATGTTAAAAAAACAACAATAATCTTAAGGAAAAAAGTCATATAGAGTGACAAAAATATCTCAGATTACCCCCATGACATTGGAACCTCTCTGTCAAACTATATGAGACAAGGTTTGTAATTTCCGAACACTTCGTTCCACCCATGACCCTATATTTCCTTTTGCTATTTTCGTCTCTAACGGTATATGGCTTATTTTGCTCCTGATATATTTTTCTATCCATCAAACCATCGCTAACTATTCTGCGTTGTGCCAAACTGAAGTTACGGGCTCCAAAAACGTGTGAATTTTGTCAGAGTTATCATATTTTAAATGATTTAGAGGTAATATTTTGACCAAAGTGTAGTACATTTTTATTTTAGCCTTCTAATGAGACCTTCAAAGCAAAGTGGAACTGTGGCTTACTGGTTTGAGCTACAGACTGTCGACAAAGGTTGAAATCCTAGCATAAGATCAGCAAGGTTTAGCTACCGTGATGCGTCCTTGGGAAAACAGAAAAGCTCCATTTACATTGGTATTAAATAAGATACTTGTGTTATTATGCCATAACACAACAAACAAGTTAAAGCCATGAAAGCACAGAGTATGGCTCTGTAATGATCGATCAAAATAAACCCTAGCAGCGATTGACCAAATATAATTCAAGAGATTAATCTATAGTGCACCCTGCGCAACAGAACATCATAAAGGCGACATGTATCAAAACAAACACACACACACATACACACACGTGTGTGTACGTGTGTGCATAGTATGTACGCTGTTTAAAAGATATACCACAAGATGTATAAATGTTTCATTAAAATGAAATGAGGCTTGCCTTTGTCCAGGTCCAGATCCAGGTCATAGATCCAGAGACGTTGTGGAATTATACAAGTAAAAATCTGCAATTCTGGTTTTTTCATGGATTGATACGATGGTCAACTCATAGAGAGAGAGAGAGAGAGAGAGAGAGAGAGAGAGAGAGAGAGAGAGAGAGAGAGAGAGAGAGAGAGAGAGAGAGAGAGAGAGCGGCTTTTGGATAATTTCATATTAAATTAATAATAATTGATTTTAAGAAATTATAATAGGTTCAAGAAACAACAACATCAACAAAGCCTTAAATATATTAGATATATGTGCTCCGTAAGAAATTAAAAGTTTTGATTTGAAGAAATTCTTCTGTCTTCAATCTTTCTTGAACGAAGAGGGGTCGACTCCGGGAAAACGTGAAAGACTTTATCTCGTGACTGCAATAAAGCTTAAGAATTGTCTTAGAAAGTATACAAACTCTACATTTGAGGTTCGTAGAAGACGAGTAAGAAACGGCAAAGGAACGCAATCTTAGTTTCCCGATTTTATTATGTTTTTTCATTTGTTGATTTACTTGCAAATGTATTGATGTTATGATTTATGTATGTATGATTTCACTTTGCAGGCATTTAGTGGAATGTTAGACATGACATTTTATTCTTTGACTTTCTAATTATCAATTCATTTAGAGAATTGACAAGGTTGTATGTAATTGAATGGTCGTTGAAAGAATTGACAAGATTGCAGGTGATTGAATCTTTAATACATAGGAGAGCTAAGGAATTTTCAAGAATTAAGCTTAATAAATGATGGACAATTTTCGTAGTCTTATGAATTAACTCTATGTCTAGTATGACATGTATTGAGTGTATAGTCATATACTAGTTTGTAATATTTAATTGATCACGTAAACTATTTTAGAATAGTTTTATTTGAGGGTCTAAGCCATATGCAATTTAACACTGCTAGATAGTTAGTATAAGAAGTCAAGGGGAGTTAAGTACGGGCACATACGTCTTGGCTGAGTGGAATTTAATCATCACCACTAACGTTACCCGAATTAAATTCAGGACAGGCTATGACCGTCATTGTAAACATAGGAATTAGTGAACAAGTGAGTGCCACATAATGTATGCCTTTTATTTTCTGAGTTGTGTTAATGTAAAAATATAGATATACTTGGAAATGTGACCTATTGTCTATTGCGAGACATTTTATTTATTAAAGGAAAACAGCTTTACTGAACTCTCTAGAGATATATGAACTCTTCTGGTATTCACTGGAAAATCCTGTACCAATCCCAGGACCAGAGCAAATTCTGAGCCGAAGTCTAGGACCAGACGATTGTTCAGAGTTCGACTGACAAGGGTCCAGGTCCAGGCAACTAGACAAATGTTGGCAGAGCAGGAACGAACGGAACACTAGATGTCCGCATAAAATAGTTGATGATGTCTCTCATCGTTGCACTCGTAGGCAATGAAGAATAGAATTCTGTTACAGACCAGTAATCGTAATAGTAAAATAAATTTGTATGTTTTTTTTTCATTTGAGTACATGTTAGTACATTTTTCCTTCATTTGTAACCAAGTAATTGATTTCTTTTCAATGTCAGTTCTATTGTTAAACTGTTTAAATTTTATATTTGTTCATTGAAAGGGAGCTCGTTGTGTTTATTTCTTCAATATACTTGTTCAGAGATCTGCATTCTTTTTTCTATCTATCCACACTGGGTAAATTACAACGCGGGAGGTCATTCCATAGCAGAGAACGGAAGACGTTGGTATAATTTGAACGCCGCCAATTTATCTCGCCTTCACTGTTCTGTATAACTGCGCTTTATGAATGAAATTCAAAATACACTTAAAGAAGGGAATGTTATTCAAATATGGGTGTATTTAACTATTTAAGTATAAGGAGTAGTTACTTATTTTTTAAATTCAACGATGTATAAACAGAAAAAGTGATGTGCAAACTTTGCATGATCCGCTTCACGGTTCATACTTAATTGAATTAAAAATAAATAGTCAGTGCTTATATAGATATATATATATATATATATATATATATATATATATATATATATATATATATATATATATATATATATATATATATATATATATATATATATATATATATATATATATATATTCTGGATAAATAGAGATAAACAGTTTTATATTCCATAATATATTTAACAAATTGTTTACAATAGAGATATATGTATACAATTAAATTTACTGCGTAAATAACCTGAATATCTCTATCAGTATGTTCCGTTAACATGTTTGTACTGCAAAAGTTCCTTTGTTTTCGCCTCCCATGAGTATTGATTTTATAAACTGAAGCACTTTTTTTTCAAATGTGCATGCACCACAGCATTTAGCCTAAGGAGGATCTTGAGCAAATGACAGTAGAGCCATTACTGTGTCATCAGGCTGAAAACTTTTTTCCTTTGTATTTTTAACTGAGTTGAGTTCAGATTACTTCATGCAACATCTCAAGCCTTTGACAACTTGTGATTAGAATTAGAAACGTAATCAAGAAGATTCATTTTTCTTATCTTCATTTGTAAGAAGTTTATATTTTAACAAAATCTAAGGTCAACAGGTATCAGCTCATAACCGTATAATATGTATTTCTTAACCAGATCATCATCAGTACTTTGATGTACTAACCGGGAAGTTTATATGTCACGAGCTGTCAAAAGTGCAGCTTATAACAACAGTCCATTGCTTTAGGCTAGGAAAAGAGTCCAATATTGTATTTGCCATTTCAAATATTCAGGATTTCTTTTTCAAAATGAAGAAATTATTTATCTATTTCATTTTCTTTAAAGGATGTACTAACATTTCTCTTTCCCTTTTCTTCAAATGCATTTGTCTTTCTCTTTCCTCTTTCTGTAACTGAAACTACCTTACTTCGTTCTATAACTGTATCTCTCTTTCCAATTGTATTTGTTTCCTCTCTTTCTCTTTTTTCATCTGCATTTGTTTTGTTTCTTTATGAAGCTCAAGCTTTCTCTACTCAATTAGGTTCTTGTATTTTAATTTAATTCCATAACTTGCAAGTTAGAACCCGACATAAACTTACTCAAGTACATTTTTCAAAACAAGTCTTATCCACCAAATATTGGTCCAAAATACTTGTTATTTCTTGCTTCTTTAAAGAGGGATTTGCCTCAAAGAGATCTTATCGTCTGGCAAGCTGAATTAATTCATCATTTCCTAAGGACTCTAACATTATATGGATAGTATTTAAAATCAGATGACATTAGAAAAGCTTTTAGGTTTCACTGTAGATTTCTAAAATGTGAATTACAGTTCAAAACAATGTGAATTTAAATTTCGCGAGCGATGTGTTCATAGATATTTTAAAGCAATTCGCATACCTGATGAGCACCCACTTTACTACTCTAAGATCTCAAACAAACTAACAGAAGAGAGTGAAAAACAATACGTTTCGTAACATTCAACAAATATTTTATTTGCCTTGAATACAATGTGAAATTTAAATCACAGCAATAATAAAAGTGTTTATGTCTAGATTTTTCATCAAGATTGATTAATGTATAGACAGCACGATTAAGTAGTCATCTACCTGATCATTTTTAGTATTGTCTAAGAAAAAGAAATTTTTTTTCTAATGGGTTTCATTCTGGTAGGTTACAAATGTACACATGATGAAACCTTAATTATAATAAGTCGTTTTATTTTTTAAATTATCAAATACAGTGCAGTAAGCAATAGATAGAGCCGATATTTCATGGGAAATTTCCAAAATTCTGGACTCAGATTGAGATACAAAAATAGTTTACAAAACCAAAATAAACAACTGAGGTTAGATAGAAAATTAATGTTTTTAATAAGGTCGAGTCCAAAACAAATTGTCCATAGCTTGTAATGAAGAAAAATATAACAAGCAATGCAAATTAAATATACATAACAACACACAGACACACACACATAGATATATATATATATATATATATATATATATATATATATATATATATATATATATATATATATATATATATTGTTGCGACCCTGTAGTTCAATTGCGTGTGTTAAGGAATCAATTCTGTATAAATCTTTTTAGTTCATTAAATATAATTATTAATATAATTATATTAATATCAGTCTAATATGTTGTTGAAAAACATCGTGTTTAGTTGAGTCATAAATGTGACTCATGTGACGTGCTGTGTGTGATGACAAATTCATTACAATTAAACATTAAGGAATAGCTTTGAAAACGATTGGCTGATACTTGGTCAGGTTTTCCTAATGTCCAGAAGTATTACGAAATTGCATGCGTCTCGTGCGCGTGTAATTCGAACAACGTATTAGTTTCATTTATATGTTGAGTTTGTTTTGTAAGGCAGTCAGTCCTAGTCGAGTCATACACAGTCGTAAAGTCGTAAAGTCAGTTGGAGTTTATTGTAACATCTTATAGTTATACAACTTTTATTACCTTAAAAAAGAAGTATTTTGTGCGAGAAGAAGTTGTCTGTTTGTATGTCTACGTTGAATAACATGTTTTGTTAGAGAAGCTAATTTTATTTCGTTTTTTGAATAATTGTTTTCCTGGAGAACATCAGTACTGATTTGGACAAAGACATTTTCCCGAAAATATTCTAAATTGGAACGAAGCAACAAAAACTGTGCTTGATTGTGTAAATTCTGGAATTGAACTTCAGACTGTATTGATGCATTGGCCAAATACTTCCGTCGAAGTATTTGAACATGTAAAGTATTATCAAACACTCTTGGGATTATTTGATTATTTGAGTCATTTTGGCAATATATTCTTCTGATTCGATATGAAAACAATATATTCAATTTGCATATTACTGGGCCAACAACTTCGCTGAACGAGTATTAAACACTGGAGCTATTTTACGTTTAAACGTATTATGATCGGAACCTATTTTCTTGCTTCATTTGTATGGGGGGGTGGACACGAAGAAACGTAAGAACTAAGGGGTATTCTCTTTGTTTCTTGCAGATCCTGAAACTTTTATTTTGTAAAATCTCAAAAGGGTTCGAGAGGGTATATTTTCGTTTAGATAGATTTAGAGGTACTGACCGTCCCTCCACCAAATAACAACGACAACCAGTAGTATTAGGAAACCAGGTTTTCAACTCACTTTGTTTTTTTACCCTCCAAACAAGTATAAATTATCCCCCACCCCACCCCCTTTTCTTCCAAAATAAACCAGGTTTTCAACTCACCCTAGAGGAAAACCAGGTTTTCAACTCACTTTGTTTTTTTTACCCTCCAAACAAGTATAAATTATAGTCCTAAATTATCCCCCACCCCACCCCCTTTTTTGACTCACCCTCCCCCACCTCTTTTTTTTCCCCTACTACTACCTGTAAACAGGTATTTTGTAACCAAACAAAACAACAGGTGTTGGAATGTGATAAACTCTTTACACAGAGGTGACTAATTTGTTAGAACAGCGCATGTGTGGAATACAATTATTCTAAAGACGGCAAACGAGTTTTACCACAAGATAACAGGATGAAAATTAAACTGTGTGTTAGAACGTTTCAGTTAACAAGGTGGAAATTAAACTAGCATTAGAATGAAAATGATATTATTTTATATCTCGTTACCAATGATTAATGTTTCAACTGTTGATATTAAAAATATTTCACTATCACGACTATAGATACTAAATTTTACTTTACCACTCACACAGCGACGTGACTCAAACAGATCTTTCATTTCTGGTTTGTTCAGAGGATATTTTTTGTTGATAAAATATACCTTTGACCGATCGAGATCAATTGTGAGTTTAGTATAGTTTTGTTGGCTAATGGGGCTGTGAAAGTTTTTAAATTCCGCTAGCAACTTTTGATACAATTGTTCGAGATAATTGAAATACATACTGTTATCAGATCTGATGAGCGAAAGTTTTAACTTGTCACATGTTCCATTAAAACATATACCTGACGTTTCATTATTAAATTCAACTGTCAATTGTTTACCGTCCATCATTAGATATTTGATGTTACTATTGTAGCTATTTGTCATTGTCAAATTTTCAAGCATTATTTTATAAGTTTAGATAAAATTTCAGTTGGAAAAGATAATGTTGAGTATAGATCTATCATCATGACAATACCCAAGGGCAAATGTATCTACCCCATTTTCACAATAGCGTTTGTCATCAAAATTATACAATCCACGTTTGATAATGACATCTGTTTCGAGTTTATGATGATTAGTTCGAATTGCCATAGCTCTCATAAAACTAACACCACCATCAAGCGCATACCTGTAGTCATCAAATTTCATAAACTTTTTAACAAAATTTCGAGGCAGACCTTTGGCTTTTTTCGTTATTTTATTATTATCTAACAATACGGCATACATTTTACTACGTAATCCGATAAAGTATTTGATAGCGCTCGAGTTCATTTCATCTTTAAACTTACCAATAACCTTTTTATTTGTGTCGTCATGAAATTTACTGTCACGTGGATAATCGGAAAGATCAAACAGATGTCGATTATTGTACATGTCCTGATAGATGTCCTCACATTCAATTTCATACACGAGTGAATCAGTATCAGTAAACAATAATCTACTAGCCGGCCACTGATTTTTAACAAAAGTGTAATGAAAATCGTACATCATCCACTTTGATAAATCTAACACTGCAGCTCCAACATAGATCGGCTTGTTTAGTTTTAGATTTGTTTTTCTTCTTTGTATCGCAACAAGATTTTCATTAAATATTTTCATGCTCACAAAATCATCGTCTGACACAAGTTTGTTTCTGCGATTGACATCATTAACTAGTTCGATATTTACGCGTTTCCTAATATTCTCCATCGTCTTACCAAAAACGGAATTGTTCATCAGTTTAAAGAAGTTTTTCTCAAACTCTGTTTTCGCTGCAGCTCTTCTTGAAGTGTTGGAGTTAATATAACCTCTCATCCACGGCGACTGATTAAATTTTAGTACACGATGAACTTTTCTCAACACAAGACCAGCATCGACTGCTTGTTTTAAAACTTTGTAATGCAAAACATAATTTTTCTTATCAAGTAAATTTGGTACTAGTTTCTTGACCATGGAATGTTGCCTTGGTGATGCTAACGCTTGTTGTTCTTTTGATAACAAACTATAATCTATAACCATCGATTCCGCACAGAAAGGGTAATCGTTATGTAATTTGTGTAGCGAATTTGGATAATCAAGATCAACTTCAACGAAATAGGAAACATCGTCAGGTATCTTTTTTTCTGTCTCTGATAGAAATCGATCAACCGTGATCCAATGAAATCCGCTAAAAGGCATTGGTTCTGCCATCGAACCACCGTAAAGATTATTACAATCTAGATAAATTATATACTTCGAAGGAAGGTCAGGGTTATACTGTTTCAGGTATTTGTTGTTTGCTTCAGCATATTTTTTTGTTATCACGCTAATACCACCTCGGATACCTTTTTCAATAAAATTGAACATATCAACATCAGTCAGTAATTCTAACCTTACCTTACTAAACTTTAGCAAAGCATCCCATGACAACCCAGGGGCAGAATAATACCAGCAAGGATCTAGTCCATAATTATTATAACTCACTTCACGAAAACTTTCAAAAACATCTGCTAATAATAACACGTCAGTTTTCAGGTATAAATCATGATAATCACCAAAAGTCTCACAATCAAACTCTTTCCAGATATCTTGTGCATACCTGTACTCGTCATCAGTTATATTTTCATTTTTAAGTTGTGAGTAAAATTTGTCTTTGTCAGGTAAAGATATTTCATCAAATTTACTCCAATCGTCGAGGTATTCGTATGGAAAAACTCCTTTTTTAGCTAGTAGATTAAATTTATCTCCAAAACAGTCTCTTAGGTTATCAAATTTACTACAACCTTTTACTAGCTCATCTAACGAGGCTGCCATAAACTGCAGGCTGTCAATAAAACGCAATTTACCTAGCGTAACTGACATGTACTTTTCAAAATTATTTGGGATGCATTTGATGATGTTATCGAGTTTTAGACGAGCTTTTATCTCAGGATCACCAAAAGCTTCTACTATAATATGGCTATCATATCCTCGAAAATTGTGAAGAATAACCGGAATAAAATCTGGAGCATGAAATTTTAAATTACACTGATTATGAGCCGCTCCACGATACTGTCCAGTCAAATGTCAATGGTCATGTACTTTTTTATCATCGTCAAAAGCTTTTTCACAAATATGACAAATTTCTGCTTGCTCGTGATTGGATTCTTGTTGAGGTGTTAATTTTAACATTGGCGTTACTTTTTTCAAATGAGTAAATATATTATCAACTTCATTAATCAACTGCTTGAGAAGCCAAACAGCTGGATTTTTACCACGATATAATTTGATTGATTTAGATAATCTAGAATCAGTACAACAAACTACCTTATACGCTACTCCACACGGAACATGATTTTGAACTTTTCTTGTACTCGATTGATTAGGATTATTTTCTACACCAAGTACAGGTTGAAGTAGGCATTCGAAATCAGCGTATATGACGAAAGGAATTTTTAGTTTGTGATTATGATGGACAAACTGTAACACACTATCTTTTTTAGATGGCATTGTTATTCTTTGCACATCACTACAGTACTGCAAATGCTTTTGCAATGTTTCATTGCTTGTACAGCCATGCAAGCAGCGGTAACAAAAGAACTTTTTGTTCTTATCCTTATTGTACTGTCTACCAACTAGTCCGTTAAAGTTTTTAATCCAAACATAATGATTTTTGTAGTACAGTAAATTTATAGTTGATTGTGAAGCTTTTTCTGAAATATATCTCGGATATACGTCCTCCTTTTCATCTAGTCCGAAAACGTTAATTGAAACATTATTCTGCTTTTCAAATTTTGGTATTTGATTTTCTGCCACTGGAAAGTTAATATCTTTAAAATTTAATCTAGACACATGACTGATATACCTTTCAACACGAGTAGCGTTTTTTTCTGCTGGGAATAGTGCGGAAAGAACAGCCCATTGGAAACATTTGTTATCTACGTTTTTGATGTTTATACAACATCTTTTACTTTTTATTTTTGGTGGCAGGTCGACGTATGAACTACCTCGTAATACATTATATTTCATCGTGTGAAACAATATTCCTTTGATCATTTCAAACTTCCAACCCGAACCTAATTGACTAAATTCCTCTATTTTTTTTCCAATTTCTTGGTGTATTTCATCAGATAGTGATAATAGATCAGTCCCAAGCAAAACACGTCTCGATTTTGCGTTAATATAAGGTTCTGCAATTTCCTTGTTAGTTAATTCTTCCATTATAACTAACTTTGAAAATATAACATGATATTGCACAAATAATCTGATACTTTTATGTTTTTCGAGCTCACGTTTTACAATTGTCTGTAATAGGTGGTAAAGATTAGTTGCATTAAAATTTACTAAAACAATTTGATTATCAAACTGATAACTATTATCAAAACCTGCAAAAGCAGTCGCTATTTTATTAGGTTCTCCCATAAAGCTTCTCTTAGCTATATCACGCAATTTTAACATTATTATACTATAATGTAATATCTAATTGATAATTTTTTCACACTGCGCATGCGCTAAAAATCAATTAGAGATAAAAAATATCACCTATAATATAATGACAGCAAATCTAACAAACACATGTGAGCAAGAAGCATATCAAGTTCACCTAAAACATAACTTTACCTCACACTGCGCATGCGCTAAAAATCAATTAGAGATAAAAAATATCACCTATAATATAATGACAGCAAATCTAACAAACACATGTGAGCAAGAAACATATCAAGTTCACCCAAAATATAACTTTATCTCACACTGCGCATGCGCTAAAAATCAATTAGAGATAAAAAATATTACCTATAATATAATGACAGTAAATCTGACAAGCGCACGTGAGCAAGAGATTTATCAAATTCACCCAAAGTATAACTTATACGCTGGAAATGTAATTGGTTCGGTTATTAACATTAAAACTAGAATACCTGTTGGCAAATTAACGTCAGCGGGTTATAATATTAGTGTAAAGGGAGATAATGCCGAGAGGATTGCAATATTTAGAAAAGATTTTATTTACACGTTGTTCTGCGATGATATTCCAGAGGGACAGCGTGTATATCATTATAATGGTAAAGTCACTGATGATAATATTGAAAATTTATCCTTACAAGATGAGTTTCAGCCGCACCCAGTATTTGATTTATACGAGGCTAACGATCGCGGTATTATTAGAAATAGAAAAACTAAAAAAGTTCTTAGTAATATTAGCAATATGGGATATATCAGGGTAACTGTTAGAGGAACATCAACAAATCAAGTTCGTTATCTTGGTCATAGGTTTGTTTATGAGGTGTTCAATGGATCTATACCCAATGGTCTTGTTATTAATCACATCAATAATATACAAACTGATAATCGATTGGAAAATCTGGAGATAGTAACGCAACAGGAAAATGTGAGAAAAGGAAAAAATAGTAATGGTATTAATTTTAGATGCCCAATAAAACCTGTTATTTCAAAAAACCTCGAAACGGATGAGGAGATCGAATTCAAATCGATTTCAGCTGCGGCGAAATATTATAAGATAAATCCCGCAGTCGTAAAAATTATAGCTGATGGAGCAACAAAATCAACTTTTTCAAGAGAATACGATGCTAGGATTGGTTTTAGATATGATGATCAATAATATTTTGTAATTCGGTTTTAGTCAAGCAATGATGAGCAAATGCTATGATATCATCATGATTAAATTTTAACGTTGTTACTGCATTTTCATTAATTTTATCTTTTTCTGCTTCTGTTAGTAATATTTTATGAGAATCACCTTGCATTACAATAACATCAACACTATAACCCAACAAACATTTTCTTACCGCTTCAGCTAGTTCGTTATAATTTACTATATTAACTTTTTGGTGATATTTTATCTCATCGGTCATCTTATAATAATAAATTAGATAAAAATATATTATAATAATGGACTTGATGAAACGACTCGCTGAACTCTACGAAGAAGATACTAGTGATAAGGTCGTCAGTGATAAGGTCGTCAGTGATGATGTCATACATAGTATTACATTTTCCAAAGATTTTATAGACAAATCTGTTGGTTATAGCGAAGATGATATTTTATATAACAATGAATCTGATGATGATGGTGAAATAGTCACTGTTGCTGACAGATCTAATTACAGCAGATCAACAACTAAACGGTATAATGTCAAGTATCACATTGCTAAGCAGCTAATTAAATTTAATTTTACCGTTGCCGAACAACAACTGTTCTGGCAGTTAATCAAACCTTTTTTAAATATCAAGATTCCAGGCCGACAGAAAAATATTAAATTTAATTTCATATTTGTCAAGATTTTTAATCTAATGACGATCTCTAACGATCGTAAGCAGTATCTAATATCATTATGTAAACCAGTAAAATGTAAATCTGTCAAACAAAAGTATGAGTTAATTTATAATAGCATTATATCATAATCTGCTTGGTTGGGATCCAACTGTTAAATTTATCACTATACCCACGCCATTTGACTAAACTTTTATCCCCTTTTTTTCTAATTACTTTCTCGATAACAAAAACATCCTGCTCAGTTTTCTGTAGTTCTTGTTCATAAAAACTACCTACAATCGGTTCCCCTGCCAGATCTTTTAAAACGTACGTTACAGGTACTGTTAAAAGTACCTTATCAATTACAAAAACTTCTTCGCTCCAGTTCGGAGTAAATCCTTTTGCAAACACCTTTTTCATCAAAGAAATTCTAACTTTATCACCAACCTTAAATTTATGTCTGCGGTACATGTTTTCATTTGCTAATATTGGATTTTTAACAGCTTTTTTAGGTGTCATTTTGATGGTTCGATGTTTCGTGTTATTATATTCGCTTACGATTTGAGAAAGGTCATCGATGTACCTGTTGGTGTTTTTAGCTGTCATATGTTTGTGTATTTTCTCGTTTAGCGTGCGATTAAATCTCTCAACAACAACGCTTTTACCCTCATTTCCTGTAACATACCTTTTTATATTATTTTGTTCTAGAAACTGTTCAAACTTTTTGTTAAAAAACTCAGATCCATGATCAGTCCAGATTTTGTTTGGTTTTCTTTCTGTGCTTGTTATTATCTGCTTTAGCGCATCGGTCATTGAAGTTCCTGTCTTATCCGAAACAGGTACACTGAAAGCATATTTGCTAAAAACATCTATAACATTAAACAAATACCTTTTTGGAGCGCCATCAGCGCCAACGTTAAACTGAGCTAGATTGGATACATCCACCAAATCTATTGCCCAGATATCATCTACACCATTAGCGACAACTTTACGTCGTTGGAACTTTTTTTTTTAGGTCTGTGTAGTTCGACTGCAAGATCATCATATACTTTATTTCCCCGATCGTGAGGTGATTGACGAGACTCTCCGAGTCCAAGTTTATATTTTGCTCCAATTATTCCCTGAACAAATTTTCTATCAAAACGTTCTCGTAGATTTGTTGGCTCCATATCACGTAATTCGTCTAACATTACTTTATCACAATCTAATTTTGAGTTTTCATGATCACGATAACAGATATCATGACGCATTGCTATTGCATCCACTTGATTGTAAGGCTCTTGGCCTGGCAATGGATTGTCGTTTTCATCTAGTTGTTGATGTAGCGGATTCCATGGACCAGTATACCGATGCCCTGGCAATGTCCAACCGCCTTTTGGTTTTGGCAATTTTCCAATTAGTTTATGTATATCTATACCTGACCCTATTATTTCTCTGTTGTTACAACATTGACAGTATGCGACAATTTTATTTTGCTCAATACACAAATCTCTGTCAGAATCACAGTTGCATATCATTCTATATTTTTAGTCGTCGACTAAAATAATATTAGGATAACCAGATCCTAGCGACGTCGCTGGAGATACTATCGCTGGGGACGTTTTCTTTAAAAATGTATTTTTTCTTTTTCCACAGATTGCACAAATACTTTTTAATATTATCCTGTTGTTTTTTGTTTTTTCTGTTGTTTCATTAATACCTTCTGTTTTAGTTTTACACTTGAGACAGTATGTTGACATTATTATACTTATAAGTTTAGATAAAATTAATTGCGATCTCATCATTAGCGTGAGAAGGTTGCTTATCAAACTGTAAAATAAATTTTAAAAAATTAAGATTTCTGCTCATCTGTCGGATAAACATAATACAATAATATCCGCAAGCAGACGTTCCAACAGGTTGGAGTTGATTTGACGAATAATATACTTTTGTAAATTTTTTTTTCATATACTTTTTTATTACATCGCTTGGAGGAAGTCCAAACGAGTCAAAATAATTATTATTATAAACTGCTACCCAATGCGTACCAGATCCGTCATTAAAATCTTGTATATTAATAACACATGAACTTACAGCAGATGGTGATTTTATTGCTGCGAGCTCATCTTTAGAATAAACTCCGTGAAATCCAGGAACCGCTTTTAACTTATCAATGATATCAAAATTACTCAACGGGGTCGACGAGTTCCTGGTAATGTTAGACCACGTCCGATTCCTAAAAGATTTGGCAGCAGACTTCCCGCTAGTCCCGCCAAAAGTGGAGCGAATGGAATAATTCCTCCTTGTTTTGTTTGATTGCATATGCATTTGCACTTTGGTGTTGGTGATTTTGTTTTTATTACTTTCTTTTTTTTTGTTGTTGGTGATTTCTTTTTCTTTTGTGGCATTATAATATATTATTTACATAAAATTTACAATTTTTTTATTCCACTTCCACGAATGATACCATTACCTTCGACTGCTTTCTTCGTTGCGCCAGATATTGCTCCAGACGCTGCTGCTAGTCCTAATGTTCCCAACACCGGCAAAAGTTTAGGTATTATTGTACTAGTTAATACTGATAATGCCGGACCAAGAAAACCACCTTCTTTTGCCATCGCTGTCATTTGTGCAGCACTCAAATTTAAAACAAAAGTTTTTTTACGATCATACTTTTTTACTTGATTTTTTGTTAGCATTAATTTTGTTAAAACACCATCAGAAATATTAGGATTGATTTTTAATGATACCTGTTCTCGCTTTGCAGTAGCAGCTACTAATTTTTTAACTTGGCCATCAGTCAAATACACTTCTTTTACAATATACTTTGCCATTTTATATAACAACTGTAGATTAAACTTGAACTGTCATTTTACCTCCAATAGAATCTACCGTGATAAATCTATCACTAATCACTAATGCGTATACGTATAACGGCGCTACTGGAACCGCCCCAAGTGTCCAGGTAATTTCAATATCCGCTGTGCTGTCTACAGCTCGCTCGTTATGTTTACTAACATCAAAATGAAATATAGGATAAAGCGTACGAAATTCTTCTACTGATATTTGAGTTCCATCTTCAACATCTTGATATTTTTGTATTGCGTCAAGCAGGTACATGTACGGTCGAGAAATATTTTTATTAACATCATCAGCAAAATTACACTCGATAGCTCGTTCTGGATATTGCTTTGAATTTAATCTAGCGTATATTCGTCTGACATCAGAGTGATCAAATACTGCATTATTTTGTTGTTGGTTACCTCGTCGAGCTTGTTGTTGAAATACGACAAAGATATTTCTCGGCAGTTGTTCGCTTGATGTTGTTGTGACCCTCCACGTGTAGTCAGTAGTATTTGGAACCGCTGTCTGATATACCTTATGCTGCTTAAAGTAAATTCTGTTTGTATGCTTATCAAGCGTGTTATTTAGTTCTGACATTTTAGTGATTGATGGTGTTATACGTGGCATCCACAAAGAAAGTTTGTTTATGATAAACTGTACATCAACCCCTCCAGATCTAAACAAGCAATCGTTTTGGTCTGCTCGATCTAAAATAAGCGTATGTTTTACTCCGCGAAATACTTTATCATAATCGCGACAAAAGCCGAAAATCATACTTAGCGGAAGCATCATTGTAATTTGACGTGATCCTGCTGCAAGTTTTCTTCGCCTAGCAAAACCTTCGTTATAGCGTGGATTTCTCACATCAAGTGTGTTAAGAAGTAAATTTAACATCGCAGTACCGTCTGCAGCTACAGCTGGTGGTGTTATATTTAGATTATTAAAAGCTGCTGTAAGAGAAACTCTTGTAGCGTCTGCATTAGCAGCTGCACCTGGTGCAACAATACCTAGCGCGTCTGCATTAGCAATGAGAAAATTTCTCACAATTACAGTATTTTCATCAGCATTAGCTCCATGTACTATAGCGCCTCTCTTTAAAAATTCTGTTGATTCAGCTATACCCCGTCCAGTATCTTTAAACCACATCATATTAGTTGCAGTTGATCTCGAGTAATCGTCGGAAAATGAAATAATATTTAAAATTGTACTTGCAACTTGTAGGTGACTTGAAATATCTTCTACAGTTTGATTAGCCAGTTGATATCTAGCACTTTTGAATAAACTCCAACCGTTATTTATAAGAGCTACTTCTGCTCCAACTGCAAATGCAGCAGGTGGATTAGCTACTGTCATAATCTGACCACGAACTTCTAACATAGCCTTATGTGGCAGTAGAAATACATCTTCGTCTCTGGTGTTAAAGGTTCTAATACCAGTTTTATTTGGTTCGTTAGAATTTTCATCAAGGTACTCAACAAACTCGAATTCTGTCACATCGTTGTCGATGTCATAAGTTTCTGTTAACTCGAGATAATTTTTAGTAGACATTTTATTTTATTAGATTATATAAAATTTTATTGCGGCATTGTTACTTTAGATATTAATTTTTGTATGATCTGCTCGCCCTTTGGTGATAATAATTTTTTTGTTGTTGTTATCATAGCTTTTTGAGTTTCTTTTGTTGGAGCGATTTCTGAGATAGCTTGTTTTATTTCAGATGCAGTCGGTGGATCTCCTTTTATTTTATTAGCTATTTTTTGTCCCACTGCAGTCCCAGCGGCAGATGCAGCCCCAGTTGCAAAAGCTTTACCCGCGTCAATAGCAATTGGTGCAACTTTACGCGCTAGTCCTGGAATATTTTTAATAACTTTAGTGAATATATTTCCAAAAAATCCTCCTACTATTTTTCTTCGATAAACTTTTTTTCTTTGTTTCATTATATTTGATGTTGCATAATTTTTACTTTTGCTCGCGTAGATGTAAATAATAAGTTACAATTTCATTACTAACATGTAACTGTTTTCCTGATTGATCTGTCAACTGCATCCTTATACTTGTTATTTGATCTTCAACGTTTAAAGGATAATATATAATATGTCGTGGAGTTATTTGCATGAGAGAACCTGGCGGGACTTCGGGTGAGAAACTGTAAATCGTTTGACCTTTGCTACCTTTTGATGTATAAGAGCCAGAAGCAGTAGAGCAATTTACTAATATTGTATTTACTTCTGTTATATTTGATGGCAGTTCACTGTCATATGTAATAGGCTGATCAAGTGCAGTGTAAGTTTTTTCAGTAAATCCTAACAGTTGTGCAATACTTCTTTCTCTTGGTTCAAGATTGATTGCTATATTTTTCAAAGTTATCCTAGTTCGCAATGTGTTATAATTTGCTGCTAATTCAAAATTATCAGCCACACCGTTAGCTTTTGTTATGAGCTCTTTGATCGTCTTGTTTAGATCTTCAATATTATAAGCTCCTTGCGGAATTTTTATTTTTTTTGTTGTAGATATTGTAGGTGTTGTAATCATAGTAAAATACATTTCATCGTTAACATCATTTTTCACGTTAGGTATAGCATTCCAGCAAGTACAAGAAATTAATCCAATTTCATATTGTTTTGCAGGATCTAGTTCTATAGGTGGAATATAATTTACTGAAAAATTTGCGCTATCTTCTGTAGACTCGCTAGAGTTTAGTAATAATGTTGTTTGCATTCCTTTAATATTATATCATTTTACAAAATTAAGTCGCCGCGATTAAGTCGCGGTGTAAAGTTTCATATTCGTTAGATGTTAATAATTCACTCGATCTTAGATGATCAAGTATGTCAATGATTTCATTATCAAGTTCAACACTAACATTCCCAGCTTCCTTTGATGATATTAATAACATTAATCTACCTATCATTTCAGTAGTTGAAGTAAATACTTTTACACCAGTTCCTGTTTTTTCTTTTCTATATTTTTCTACACGAGATTTATCGAGTTTATCAAATTTTCTTTTAAAACTCCACCCTTTACCAAAAGGTTTTGCTCTGCTATTTTCTGCTGTTTTTTTAAACGTGAGAGCAATGACACCCTTTCTCATTCTTTCATAAAGTGGAATCATATTATTAATCTCTGTAACCGTGTTTAATTCATCTTTAGCAGCAGCTCCGTCATTAAATATTACATCAAATTTATCGATTAATGCTTGATATTCTACATCAGTCCACTTGCTTATATCATCAATACCCCTTATATTTTCTTTGTTTAAAAAATCATTATATTCACTAACTTTTATCTCATCATTTGCTTTTTTTGTAAAATGAAGTCTTTGATCTCCAACCTCCATAAACCTTACAGTAAGATCACCGACTCTTTGTTGCTCCTCTCTGATATCTTTTATGTCTCCTGATAAATTTGTTATAATATTTGTTATTCCTTGCGTTGTTAACTCTGCTAATCTTCGCTCAAGTTCCAGCGGATTGTTTATCAATCGATCTGTTTCTGCTTGTCTAGCCGCAGGATCAGCTATATTTGCTGTAAGTGCCTCAATCAGTTTTCTCTTTTCTTCATCAGATCTAGTAACAAGTTTTGCAGCAGCTGCTTCCTGTTGTTCTCTAACAATTCCAACCAAACCTTTTTCCTGTAGTTGCTTAAGTTCTTCTTCTGACAGTGGTTTAGTTTCAGGTTGTTTACCTAATAATGCTTCAGTAACCGGCTTGAAAATTGTAGCTGTTGTTTCTGTAGCAGTTACTTGCCCACGTCGCGCTTCTTGTACTTTTTGCTTAAGTGATGCCTGAGATTGAGCAAGTTTTTTTAGATCTTCTATGTGTTGTCTATATCTTGCTCGTTTGTCCATTATTATAATTATAAATTTTATAAAATTGAAACGCTTTATTGTAAGTAAGTGTTAATACAACAGCGAAACATTTTAGTTGGATCATTTGTAAGTTTATCAAATAAGAAAAAGTTAAATTTATCTTTTGTAGCATTACGGTAAAGTTCAATAAACTTATCTTTTGTCACGCCACCGCATTGCTCGCTTGCAATATTTCTAACGTCAACATTATCCAGTCCTGGAAATAAAATAAAACAACCCGTATTTCGCCTAATAAACCTATCAACATTATAAAATCCTTGAGCGAGATAAACAGAATTACACTGTTTGTTACGGGATAGTGAAAAATATGATCTTATTTTGTTCATCTCCATGTTATTTAGCGGAATATCATCAAAAACTACTATCTTATGTTCATCTGCATCAAGTTGATTGACTGGAATAAGATCTTCTGGCTGCCTAATTATAAAAAAATCTTCGCCAGCTTTAAGATCATCACGAAGCTTTTCATTATACTCACTTAATAACTCATACTTATCTTGCTGTGGATTGATTGTGTAAATATAAACTCTATCGTAGTTAAAATTATCACCAAGAAGCAAGTTCATAAGCAAATTTGTTTTCCCCGATCCAGTTCGCCCAACAATAAGATAATGACAATCAGGAAGTTCATTATTATGTTTATGCTTCACTAGTCTCTCTGTATCAAAGTTTAGTATCGACGATTTTGCCATTTTGTATAATATTAAACTAGTGTTGATAATTTTATCTAGGATAGTAAATAATGAGCTACTATACAAAATTTGGAACACTATTAGAAGATTTATCCACAAAACGTTTTAAAGGTGACTTATCCAAATATGCAACTCTTGATCGGCTCAAAAATGAAATCAATAATTTACTAAATCTTACCAGCGTAGATCCAGATGAAGTTGTCATTTTCCAAGACAAAGAAGGACGATTAAAGACGAGTAATGTAAAACTGTCAGATGTAGTTGTACGAAATACTGCTGCGATTGCTAATAATATCGTTACTTTTAACAATCTAGGTAATATACAAGATTCTGGTAGGTCAGTTAATGATTTTGTTAAAAAAGATGGTGATGTATTTAGTGGGAATATTGTTATGAAACAAAATAAGATTACAGATCTTGGAAACCCAACTGAGGATGGGGATGCTGTCACTAAAAAATATGTCAATGATTGGGACGCTTTAATTACTAATGAAATCACAGCACTCAAAAATAATTTTACCAGTCACATGAACACATTTTCAAGTTTTCGCAGAAGCATAAACAAAATTAAAGATGAATTTTTTGGAAATCCATCAAATGTTGACATTACACTCGCTAATATTAACACAAAATTTAATGATATTAACACAAAACTCAATGATATTATTAGTGGAATTCCGAATATTGTTGAGAAAACGAGTATGGTTAAAATTCCTCACAAACAGATTAAAAATATTGTGTATACTGTTGCATCTGGGTCTAGTACATGGACGAGGCAAAATAATTCTATCAAATACACTACAGAAGTTACTGGTATGTATAGATTGTCAGTGTTTAGCAGTGCAAAGTTTAGAATATCTACCAAATATCCATTTCGTCATCCAAATGATGACTCATCTGGAGTATTATCTGTATTAATAAACATAAATTCTGAAGAAGAATTTGTACTTGAACCAGTTGATAAAACTTTACAATTAGCGAATTTTATCTGGTGTTTGGAATTTATAGCTGAATATTAACCAGCTCTTATTATGGATTAACCAAACATAGGACTATGTGAACTAATATTATAATGAAAAGAAGTATAGTTGATTTCAATCATATTTCAAAAGATATTTCAGAACAGGATGTGGACGCATTAATACAATATTATAAATATTATCATAGAAAACTTTGGTGTGTGAAAAAATGTTACAAATACTACAACAAGATCCTTCGAGTAATATCTTATCTACCCTTGTTAATGACTAGTTCTGGTATAATTTCAAGTGGGGTATCATTAAATCCCTTTTTGTTAATCATATCCGCTATTGGTGTTTCACTTACAGCGGTGTGTAAAAAAGTAGAACCAAGACTTTTGATAAAGAAGCACGGTTGTTTAACATCAATTAAAACTTACAAGAAACTACTTGATCACATCCGGTCTTACCTACGAGGAGTTAAATATAATATGGATGATTTATTACGTGAATTTCGTATTATTGACAATATGTTAACAGACATTCTACCAATGAGGGTTAGCAAGTATGAAAAAAAATATCATAAAAAATATGAGTAACATAAAATTTTATCTAAACTTAAGATATAATATAACTAAAATAATATCATTTTCATTCTAATGCTAGTTTAATTTCCACCTTGTTAACTTAAACGTTCTAATACACAGTTTAAATTTCATCCTGTTATCTTGTGGTAAAACTCGTTTGCCGTCTTTAGAATAATTGTATTCCACACATGCGCTGTTCTAACAAATTAGTCACCTCTGTGTAAAGAGTTTATCACATTCCAACACCTGTTGTTTTGTTTGGTTACAAAATACCTGTTTACAGGTAGTAGTAGGGGAAAAAAAAGAGGTGGGGGAGGGTGAGTCAAAAAAGGGGGTGGGGTGGGGGATAATTTAGGACTATAATTTATACTTGTTTGGAGGGTAAAAAAAACAAAGTGAGTTGAAAACCTGGTTTTCCTCTAGGGTGAGTTGAAAACCTGGTTTATTTTGGAAGAAAAGGGGGTGGGGTGGGGGATAATTTATACTTGTTTGGAGGGTAAAAAAACAAAGTGAGTTGAAAACCTGGTTTCCTAATACTACTCAACCACCCTATCCTGCGTGAAGAAGTAGAAGCAGCAGTGCGATCCCTGAAAAAGAGACAGTAAGCAGTATTGGACAATTTCCCAGCAGAACTGGTCCAAGCATGGGATGATTAGCGCCCTCGCAAACATCTGAAAAAAGATCTGGCAAACCGGATTATGGCCATCACCGTTAATCCAATCACTGATCATCACCCTTCCCAAGAAATGCAATTTTCAGCAGTGTCAAAACACCATACAGTCAGTCTTAAAAACCATCCAAGCAAAGTCGTGTTGAGGATACTGCTGAACAGGTTTTAGAGCAGGGCACAACAAAGCAGATCTTCAAAGTCAGGATATTGCGTGAGAAGTTCATCCAACACTTGCAAAATCTGTACCACCTCTTCGAGGATTTCAAGAGGGCATTTGACAAGGTATGTCATGCAGCCTTGTGGGCGCCATGACATTGTACAATATCAATTCCAACCTCATTAAAATAATATATCACCTTTATGAAAAGGTCACCAGTGCAAGTATATCTCAACGGCATCATAGGGGATTGGTTCAGAACGACAGTCGGAGTCGGACAAAGATGTCTGCTCTCTCCCACATTATTCAACATCTTTCTGGAGAGAATCATAGCTGACGCGCTTGAAAAGCATGAAGGAACAGTTAGCATCAGAGGCAGAACGGTCACCAACTTAACATTTTGTCGACGACATTGATGGACTAGCAGGAAACGAGACAGAACTAGCTAGCTTAGTAAAGAGCCTTGACAAAACCTCTTCAGCTTATGGCGATGAAATCAGTGCAGAGCGGAACTAAATGATGACCAACAACACCAAGGGCATCAGCACTGACATCAGGACCAAGGTACGAAGCTAGAATTAGTCCACAGCTTCAAGAATGTGGGGAGCAATTGTAACAAATAAAGGATCGAAGCCTGAAGTACTCTTCAGGATTGCGCAGACAACAGCTAGCAGACAAAACTAAAGCCCATCTGGAGAGACAAGAACATCACACTCAGTTCAAAGGTCAGACTGATGCACTTACTGGTGATCTCCATATTTCTCTACGCCTGGACCATAACAGCTGACTTGAAGAAAAGGATAGAGATGAGATATTTCTGAAAGATCATTAGAATCTCATACAAAGACCGTGTCCCCAATGGCGAAATACGGCAAAGGATAAGACAAGTCATTGGGCCTCACGAAGACCTCCTGAGCACAGTGAAAAAATGTAAACTGCATTGGTATGGGCATGTCTCACAATCATCATGACTTGCCAAGACAATATTGCAAGGCACTTGTACAAGGAAAAAGAGAGAGAGAAAGGCAGGTAGAGAAAGAGGTGGGAAGACAACATTTGGGAGTTGACAGACTTAACACTGAATGACTCACTAAGAAATACGGAAAATCAAGAAGAATGAAGAAATCTAGTTGTTTGGTCTCATACGGTGCCCCAACGGTCTACCAGATAAGGGGGTGATGATGATGGTGATGATGGCGATAATGATGGTGATTATAGTGATGATGATGATGATGATGTAGGTCAACCTTCTGAAGTTAACTAAGGTACGGGCGATCCTTGTTAGGATAATAATGATATGCTTTAAATAGGCTGTATGGCTCTGGAAAGAGTATTTCTATTTCACATAGTATTTACTTTTTGTACGGAAGATTGATTGGAGTATTTTATTGCTTATAATATTTAAACATAGCTCTCTAAGGTATATAAAACTATGTCAGATTTTAGAAGTGTTACACTAGTGTTCATTTCATTTTAAATTTAATAAATTTGGTTTGTAAGTAATCGCAAATCACCTTAAACACTATAAATTGATGTGCATATCAGTTAGAGTCCCTACACTGAAAACATGGTTAAATGTATTCTTTAATTAATTGTCTATATAAATATATCCTGTTACTACTTGTCCATAAAAAAAATTATTACAGACTGAGCTTATAAAATCTGACATTTTCATAGGTTAAAGAATACCGTCTTCATTTGATTACACACATTCTATCTTGGTGAGTATTCAGTTAGTAAACTGCTTTCTTCAAAATTATCACCTTGAGCAAGAGGGTGCGTTTGCCTATGAACATCACTTGGTGTCAAAGATGATCTTCAGACGTGAATAAAAAAGGCAGGTGAAAATTTTAGTTCGGATGCATAACTTTTTATTTTTTTTTGTTATGAACTGTCCGTTGACTTGCGAGGTCAAGTGAATATTTCATATATATATATATATATATATATATATATATATATATATATATATATATATATATATATATATATATATATATATATATATATATATATATAATTAACTTATTAACTTTCTATATTATAACTATCTAAAAATATGGACCTCAATGAGCTCAGTTGTTCATTTTATTTAATTTTTTTATAGAGAAAAAGATTAGTAAACCCAGCAGATAGAATCTATAGAGCGTATATAGTTAATGAAGAAGATCAAATTCAGTGAGTTAGAGCAAATAATCTTTTCACTACAGTGTTTCTGAAACATTTTGGAATTACAAGAGAACAACTATCAATATTTATAAGACCTAGATTTAACTCAGAGGAGCTAAAAATATCAGTTAGTGATCTTATTGATGAATACTTTAAAAGAATATGTGATTCATGGAAAAAATTAATACCATCCCCAACAGTTTTCAGATATAATAATGATCCATATGGAACGAGTTGTCATATTTCACCTAATATTGTTAATATAACATCATTATTAATATGCAAGTATAAAATCGTTGAAGTTCGCAAAAGATCTTCATCCGATTACTTATGTTTGATTTAGTATACATTTTTCAGAAAAATGTTGGGCCCCAATAGTGTTATTAAGATATATGCTTGATGTTGGAATATTATTATCGTTAAAGGTAAATGAAGCAAGTATATCCTATAGTCCACAAAAGCAAGTTTGGTTACCAGAACCGGACAGATTTAATAAAAAAAGGTGCCAGGAAAGACTTTCCTGATCTTGCCGAAGATGACATTATTAAAATTACTAATTATATACGTAAATGCAGGGACGAGCACGATGAAAAACGTGTAAAAGATCTTGGTAGAAAGATATTTGGTAAGTTTACTCAAGGCAGTTCATACGGTTATAAACTACGTTGTACAAGATTGATTATGGACGATGCTGAGTTAGATTTTATAATCGGTGATACAACAGAGAAAAACATTTATAAGCCGAAGTAATGCTTATTTGTCGGATGGGACCAAACTAGGTACCATTGTGAGCTATATTGAGGGCGACTCACCGCAGTTTACTCATTTAAGATCTTTGATGCTAGCCTATATTTCTATTAATCTACTGTCGATGATAAATAGATTTCCTCGTTACGCCGTTAGATTCGCTACGGACTCATTTTATATAAACAAAAAATATAAGGATTTATTAAAGCTGCTACTCGGTAATGGTGAGTGGGGAACATGGAGGATAAAGCAAGAAAATATACTCAGTTATTCTGAATTTGCTGACGTTAAAATTAAGGAAATATATTAAAGAAATAATAATCAAATATCAGATTCATCTGCTTCATCTACGTACGATGATGTGGCTAGACACAAGACTGTTTATCTCAATGGGTGTGGAGGGTCAGGTAAAACAACTCGTGCGATTAAATTATTTATGAACAACCATTCAGATATGATTGTTTTGACACCTACACATAAACTTGCTAGAGAGATAAAGGAACGAGATGTTACATCATGTACATATAATAGTTTCTTTAGATGGTGCGGAGACACATGGACTCCTGAGCGAATGGGTGAAAAATATATATTCAAGTATATAACATGAAAAGAGATAGACACGGTGTCGTTAGAAACACTAAAAACATTTTTTGAATGGTTGACAAAACATACTGCTGTGATTATGTGTGGCGATCATGGTCAACCACCACCCTTTGTTGGACAATCTCCACATGAATGGCTGAAGAACAATATAGATTATTATGAATAAATACATAATGACCATAGAGCTATTGATGAACCACTGAAAGAGTTTAAAAGATTAATCAGACTACAGCCAAATAAAATATAATGTGAGATAATGCGTAAAGTAATTCCAGAGACAACTATGAATGATTTTTGGATTTTATGGAAACCCACTGATTTGATAGTCGCAAGTAGAAATACGGTTCGTGATGAATTGCAAAACAAATTATTTACGTTACATAAAGAAAAGTTTTCACATCTACTTGTACCATAAGTCAGTAGTTATTTCTCTCGCGTATTGATATCCAATTAACATATCAGCAAGTGTTCTTTTAAATCGTTCTACAACAGCTTGATCACGATTGAATTTCAGTATATCCTCGTCTGATATTAATGTTATGTTTTTTCATCAAGGATAATACTGTACCATGAAATTCTTTGCCAGAATCAACCTGTAACAACTGTATCCAACGTGGAAGACCACGTTGATAAATTCGATCAACCGCCGAAACAACTTCAAATGCTGTTTTAGTTGATAATGGTTTGCCACTTCTTTATATATACGTCAACGCGTATTGGTACGTGTATGATTTTCGTCCACGTGTTTTTACAGTATCATGAGGTAAAAACAAAATACCTGCTTGATGAATTTCATTAGGGATGCTGACATCAAAATGTGCGTATTGAATTTTTTATTTTGCCATATTGTTTGTCGTGCTAACCACACTGCAGCAACATTACAAGAAACTTTTGCTGCTTCAACAGGTTTACTGATCGCTGCTTTACCTCTTCAATATCCTCTCGGGAAATAATAAATGAATTCCATTATAAGAGTTATGTAATTAATCACCCGCCCCGAGCATCATGTTATTTTTCATATCAGATTTTACTAGAAAACTAGCGAGTGTTTCTATGAGAGATTTATTAGGTTTAGCATTTAACGAGATGCCGTTGCTGAAAATCTTTACGCAACATCATGAACATGACATGCTTGATCAATTACCACAGTGATTGAGTATGTAATTAGATGCAATGACTATAATAAGATGATCATGCATTATACTCAACGCAGATTGACCATGGTCAAGGTAATAAATTTACGATTACCAGTATACGAAACGATCTATGGAGATGGACTAGGTGATGATATTCAAGGTATATTTAGAAGGATAGCTCCTAAAGCAATGCCGCTATGTATATATTTCGTTCTTGAGTGAATTAACTCTATAAGAGATGTTCACCACTTCTCTCTCTCTCTCTATCTCTCTCTTCTCTCTCTCTCTCTCTCTCTCTCTCTCTCTCTCTCTCTCTCTCTCTCTCTCTCTCTCTCTCTCTCGCACATGACATCTCTCTCTCTCGCACATTCGCGCACAAGACATCTCTTTCTCTCTCTCACACATTCGCGCACAAGACATCTCTCTCTCGCACATTCGCGCACAAGACATCTCTCTCTCTCTCTCTCGCACATTCGCGCACAAGACATCTCTCTCTCTCTCTCTCTCTCTCTCTCTCTCTCTCTCTCTCTCTCTCTCTCTCTCTCTCTCTCTCTCTCTCTCTCGCACATTCGCACACAAGACATTAAACTTCGATAACAGGCATATGTCTTCGTATTGTTTTCCACCTCACCATTTGAATGAGGATCAAACGACTAATCTAAGAGAGAGAGAGGCACGGTTGCTCAGTGGTTACCAATGCTTGATTCTTGCACAGGATTGCAAGGTTTCCTTACCATGCTCATCCACGGTCGTAGTTTGTCCTTAGGCAAAACACTTTATTCAACTAACCGAAGAAACAAGCATTAAATCCAATATGAAAAACACTTTAAAGCAGGCTTAGCCTTACCACATGAAAACTATAAAACATATCAGATGCACACATGTTTACTGTGTTCCATATATGTGATTAAATTGCTTGTGTGTAAGGTTTAAAATTATTTTTATTTCATTTTTGTTTCATTGTATTTAATTGCAATGAATATTTTGCTCGGATTCGGGATATTTTAGTAGTGAGATATAATTTTGAAAATTTAAGACGAAATAGTAATACGTGAGGGTTGGTATTTAGTTCGCCTTACCTTGGTAAAAATTCAACAGGAAATTAAAACGATTGGTCAGCATCACGGACATACATTCTCCGTGTGATCAATGTTTGTAAACAATAAATTTTTATGATTGGATTTTAAGTCGGTCTTCTCTAGACGACGCGACAAAACTAGCGTACTAAGGGACCACATGACCAATCTCGCGAGATCTGAAGTGACGTTTTCGAGGTTAAGTACGCATTCTTAACATTTTTTACGCAGTCATTCAAAACCTTGAAGGAACAAGGCATATCTATGTATTTATTTTAAATTTGTTGCCAGAATGCTTTATTCTTCGTCTAATTTTTGGATTCAATAATTTATTTTCCTGGACACTCAACAAGTTGACTTTCTTATTAAAAAATGTCTTAAAGATATTCAAGGAAATTAATTCTGGAATTATTCGGAAACAAACACTTTGATTCAAGTGAGGAACTATTGTTGTTCATATAATGGACTACATCTGACGTCATCGCCTTCCATATTTGTACGTCGTCTGGACTCGAACCTGGATTCTTAAAAGACTATTTAGTGATAGGACTTGTATTCTTATTCTTAGACTCATATTCGGACTATATTCATCAACTGTAAGTCCTATTTACCAATTTTACATTGTTATTTAGGGAAATAAAATGTTTTGCTAACATTTACAAAGCTTGTTGGCTTTCACTCTTACCTTTGTTACTGAGTACGAGCCCTTGACACGTAACAACTGGTTTTTAAAAAAGTCAAACGTTTTGTTATATGCTCACTTTCTTTTCTTCTTTAATATTCCATTGTTAGAATAGTACAGTATTTTCCATGCTATATGGCTTCATACTGCGCTACACGTTTGTCTAAAATAGTATGATCTATTTGAAACTACTTATGTAAACAAACCATGTATTCGATATTTTCTTTTGGTGGATTAGATTTGTTTATGAATGAACAAAACACGATGGTTCGTCCATTTTGAAAGTAGTTATGATAAATTTTACGATGTGGACGAATTCACTGAGTCACAAACGAAACTCAAACAAGCAAACGAATCAGCATGATATTCTCAATGTTAGCAAGAAGCATCATAGACGCACAAATTGAAAATATTAATCTGATAATTTAAACAGTTATTTAGGATAAATATTCTTAACCTTTCGCAAATAGTTAAGACTATGATCAGTGCTCTAGGCTCTATAAAAATAGCATAGAATAGCATATTGAGGCCAAGGAATATCGTATATCTATTAGAAAAGTATCATTTTACAAATCAGACAAAGCACTTAATTAGAGAATCAATGCAAATGAAGGTATCATAGGAAATTAAAAGAGCATCAGAGCCAATAAGCTAAGACGACGAAAAAGTATTATTTCTGCTGGCTAAATGTACTTTCAAACAAAAGCTGCTTAGCAATTTTCCCCGTTTAAGCCTAACTATTTTGATATAATGTTAGGCTAGCGATAGAAGTCGTACATGTCATATATGGAATCCCATCAAGCACGTAACAGGGCATAAATATGTCTTCTTTAGCAGGTAATAACCATGGCAATAAATATACTTACATTTATGCATCTTTAATTTCCTCGAAATATACTTTCTTTGTTCTGCAAATCCAAATGACATAACCTGTGTCATTCCTTACAAAACTTTATACAAACCACTAAATTGTACCGTGATATCGACTACATTTTAAACTGAAATCGCATTCTCGTTGCTGTACTTCAAACAAAAAGAATATGGTATTCCATGGAGTCTTTTAGATAATTTCAATTTTAAAAAATAATTAATATGTTTCGCACATTATGATTCTAAACAATCAATGACAGAACAGAAACAGAGGTTCGTTTGATTTCAATGCCAGTCAACTACTCAAATTGCGTGTACATCGTGCGGAATTAACTTGGCAATAAACAAAATTCCAGTCCATCACAAGCAGGAAAACAAACTTGAATTGGATCAAAAGAAAACCAAAATCCATTCATTAAAGAACAACTAGAAACTGTTTCAATACACATTAATTCAACATATGACTAAAATTTCAAGTTTGGTAGACCAACACAATTTTTTAATTAGTGTCCCTTTCCCCCTTCAAATGGTAAACTCCGGGGTGCTTGAAAGTCATCTTTTATTTCTAAAAACCGTATTAGAACTATAATGCGCATTTTTACTATTACATAAATAGAGGAAAACGACGATGAAAAGTAATACTTGGAGTGCACAATATATTATTAACAAACCATCAATTGGATACTGTAAATGACATGAAACATTTAGAGTCCACAACGTAATAAATATTTGTTGGCAATAACTTCTCAAACTTAAAATTGGCATTAAGTGAAATATTGTTTTAAAACTGTATGTATTAGAATAAAAATATTCAACTGGTGTCTTCACTTTGCAGTGATATGCAAGTTTTGAGATAAAATATGTATATTATCTAATGGTTGCAGCTTCTTTGGACGACTTTTTTCCCAAAAGAAGTTTTGCGATTAACATCTCGATTGACTTGTCTGGTTTCAACGTTATAAATAAGTACACTACTTCTCATTTTCTGTATTACAGTGCAACTCTGCTTCAAACAAGAGATTTTAATGTACTGCAACCTATGTACAGACACACCATTCGGCAGGGCAGTAGCCTTCGGCACATTTTCGTTTGCACCAGTCATTCCAGAATTCTCCAGTAAGGGTTCCGCCAGCGTCACAAACCTTCATTCGTTGAGTCGTGGTCGAGGCCAGAGTCATTGTGGTGGTAGCGGTAGGTGGACCTTGAAATGATTCAGCATTCGACTGGACGTTGTTTCCTGCATTTGGTATACATTTGCATGACGCAATAGGGCAATTATCTTCATCACAGTTTGTCTGGCACCATTGATCATAAAGAGCAAATCCTGACCATTGACCAATTGCCTTGCAAATCTGACCAGGTGAGGAGTTTGTTTTTTCATTCGTTGTCGTGAGTGTCTCCGTCATTGGCTTTGTTGATGTCATTGTTGATAGTTTAGTTGTTGGTGGTGTATCTGTTGATGTTGGGTCAGGCGACGAGAAAGCTGTTGTGTTAGTTGCAGTACAAAGGCAACCGACTGATGGGCAATTTCCTATCGAACAAGCTTCCTGACAATATCGATCCAATCTTGGATCCCCTTCCCAGAGATCGGTAGCTTTGCATACTATACTGTGGAGAAACGGACCGTTGAATGGAGCGGTTGTGGTAAAACTTGTAGCTGTGCTTCTCGTTGCTTTTATCATCGTTGCCGTGTCGGGTTTATCACAGATACAACCAACCAAAGAACAATTCCCTCTTTCACATGCAACTTGGCATAAAGCGTCAAATGCTGGATCCCCGGATGATAAATCTGCTGACCTGCATATATAACCAGAAAGTGGAACCAATCCTGTAGCATCCCGCTGAGGGATTTTATGCAATTTTGTCGTTGGTGCTGCTGTTGTTGTGGTGGTGGTGGTTGGGGCAATCATTGTCAGTATTATTTTTTCACAAATGCATCCAACTGATGGACAGTTTCCTTTGTCGCATGTCTTTTGGCAGAATGCATCTAGTTGGGGATTTCCTGCCCATAAATGTGTTGCCCAGCATTTCTGACCTGTGACTGTGATATGACCTATATGCTGAGTGGGTTTATAGGTTGTCATGATGTGGGTTGGCGTTTTCATCGTAGTTGTACTAGTGGAAAGTTTTGGAAGGGTTGTCTCTAACTTTTCGGAGCCGTCACTTTGGATGGCAACATCCGAACAACCGTAAAATTCTTCCTGGTCACCGCATCCTACACATCCTCTTTTAGTGTCTGGATCGACTCCCCAGCTGTTTCCTGAAAGTAAAAGAAGGAAAGAAGAAACTGGGTCTAAATTTATGACAATGGTAATCATTACCGTGCAATTGTACTCAGTACTGTCGCCACCACCAATAGTACTGCCAACACCACAATCACTTCTACTACAAGTACTACTACTGCTGAAGCTCTTACTACTAATGGTACGTTGATTGGAAGTGACTGTGGTGGTCCAGGGACAAAATGTATTAGTAATTGTCGTTATAGTATTAGTAAAAGTAGAGACAGTAGTAATTGTGATCATAATGGACGACGAAGAAAAGAAAATGGATGCATTGTGCATGAGAAAAGTAATTTTTTGCTGGGAAGAGGTTGCTGGCAAAAAGATTGCTAGCAATGATATTGCTGGCGAAGAGGTTGTTTATGATTGTAAATATCAGTGGTCGACAAGTGAGTGATTGTTACTGTTGTTCCACTATTCTAGTTAAGAGGCTCAGTGATAGCTATAAATGACGAAATTAGTCAAGTTATACATCAATGTGTTACACAGATCTTGTTACACATTATTTAAGTTGGGTAAGTTGAAGTATTGATCAACAGCTGCAAACAAGATGTAAACAGAAAACTTCAGTTATGCACGGTTAAATTAGCTAGCGGCCAGACAATATGTGCGAGTGAAATAATGATATATCGTAGGATGGTGCTGCGAAATTGGCATTCGTAGAAAACTCGAAAGCGCTTTAGCGCGAGAAGTCTGTCAATACCCTGCGAGTCTCCCACCCAAATATATAACTTGTATCAAACAAAAACATTGACTTATTTGTTTAATGGATGTGGCTTTCCTTCCCATTCTTCTGTTAACAACCCTTTTTTCTAACCCGGATCACAGATATTATTCCTTGCTGCGTCTCTTTCCCGGAATCCAGGTTGTGTTATTATTTAAATATTGAATCATCTATCAAATTATATGCAGCCAATCATTTTCGATTCCAACTCATTCACCAACACCTCACTTGGACACGGGATTTCAACAGAGCTGTGCTTCCATTTGAACAAAATACTGTTCCGCGTCTTTTTGTCACATGTCTTTGACTGCGCACAAGGCAAAACATTAAGAATATTCTTAAATGTAATTTCAGTCCCTATTAGAAAAAAAAATGATTTCTGACAATTTGACAATTACACTTAGTTGCCTGTTCATAACTTTCGCTGCTAAAAGAGAACTGCCATTATTTCCTCTGATTAAGGAAATTTGGTCAGAATATGCTGAACGTTCTATCAAACCTAACATTAGGAGGAAATATTACAGTGCTTTATTTCTGGAACATATTTGCTATTCATACTGTAATAAAACTAGTTTTGCAGAATTTCTTCATTTTAAATATTTTCACAATATATCAAACATAAGGAAAACTACTGTAGTATATTCCTTTGTTTCAAACGCAATTTCACCATTTCATGTTTATTTACATGCTGGCACGATGAATGCATACAATCTCTCTCTCTCTCTCTCTCTCTCTCTCTCTCTCTCTCTCTCTCTCTCTCTCTCTCTCTCTCTCTCTCTCTCTCTCTCTCTCTCTCTCTCTCTTCTTAATATGATGGTAAATATGGTGCTACTGGGGAAATGAGGCTTAAAATCATAAAATCATGATTTGACTGACTTTAGGTAGGGTAAGAAAAATAGTTTACGGTATTTGGGGTTTGATATGTGATTTGTATTTTATGCTAGTTAAGAACTGGCACTATGTTACGGAAACGTATTAAGAAGAAACAATGCAATTTTGAGGTAGGCAGGAAGGCAATTGTGAAGTTGTGATGTAAATATGTGGTTGTGATATTTGGGTCATGCATTAATCAGAGGGAAATCATTTTTGTTTGTTTCATTCGTTCACTACCTCTTGCATGTAACATTATTAATGTTCTGTCTTTCTCATTGGTGCAATCAGTTATGAATTTAATGTTGTGTATTTCTAGTCATTGATTGGTTAGAGAAAAAATGACGACTGTTTTCATCAGGTCCTTATAAATAGGGGAAAACAAAGGACTTAAGGCCAGAAAGAAATGAAGCTAGTAAGAAGGAATAACGACATACAGAAGTATCGAAGCAGAGACAGACAGACAGACAGACAGACAGACAGACAGACAGACAGACAGAGACAAAGAGAGACAGAGAGAGGGGGAGAGACAGAGACAGAGTATAAAAAGATACTGACTAAACGAGGAAAGAATTAAAAATATTTGATAATTTATCTCTAAGTCAAACAAAATTTATCTGATTGTTTTGTTTCAAATTATTTTTCCTTCAGCCAGTATGCAAATTTATGATACATCAAGAAACACTAAATAGGAACATGAAATCTTGCATTTTCAGAGTCATGGCTGGTGCCATGTACAAATACTTGTACAAGTTATTTTCATTTCCTATTGGTTCAAGCTTAACTTGTCGGATTTAACTCTAATGCGGTTCATTGAAGGAAGGAAATGGGATTACGCTTTGGTTGCCATGGAGACCACTCTTTATTATTCTTCTGACTACATTTGTGTGAACTAAACTCTATGTTGATATTTTCTAATGTATTTCTTATCCATATGTGCATGGCCTGGCCCAGAGTTATGATAGTTGGACTATCCATTAATAAACATGTAGGCCGATATGCTCTCTTTGTTAACATAGAAAATATATCACATATATTTGTCTATGTTTACATAAATGATTCAAATCCTGTTAGCTCTTACTGATGCCATCTTCGGTGATTAATTCGGAAACAAAGAGCGCAAGCCGACAGCAAAACAGGGTGGCATTTTACCGCGTAAATGGGGACGCAGTTTTCCGACTGAAACACGAGATTTTGAGTCGAGTGGGACGAGTGTATTGTTTTGTATAACATGATGTGAAAAAAAAATATAACAACAAAACGGGGACATGCTCAGGTAGGCCAATTTCAATGTTTTAATCAATAAATATGGCCTTGATATTCCATATAAGCTGACATTACAAAACGGGGACATCCCGGTTTCGAGGGGTGTCCACGGTCTGTTGGTGTGTGTATTCACACTGGTGTCCCCGTTTCACCGATTCTACAAGCAAGCTCTCTCTCTCTCTCTCTCTCTCTCTCTCTCTCTCTCTCTCTCTCTCTCTCTCTCTCTCTCTCTCTCTCTCTCTCTCTCTCTCTCTCTCTCTCTCTCTCTCTCTGTGTAAAATACATGTTTATTCAATCGAGCATTGGAAGCAGTAGCACACGTTAGAAATCAATACCGAACATGGTAATTAACCTATGTTAAAAGCCTATCAAACTTAGCGTACAGTCTAGTCTTGGGTTAACAAAGTCTAGAAAACGTTAAAGATAGATGTGATAGCGGCCTTCATGGAACAAGAATTATTCGTACACTATGCATTTCATAATCCATCTGAACTCTTACAACTGCTAAGAAGTGCAGTGTATATAATCACATTGTCCTGTACTAATGCATGTTGTATTTACAGGAATTTAATTTGTGAAGAACCTGAACAAGTCATCACACTACTTATTTCATGACTTCACTATAAAGACGTCATGTCACTAATTTGTCTTTGAAACTATGCGAAATAAATGCAAATAAAATAACACGAATGGTGTTTGTACTAACCAGTTTTCCATTTCCATTGAAGTACACACTGTGTGCACGTTAATTCATCCGGAAGCTTTACTCGGATGTTAAAATCTCCTACTCTTGACTCTTTCAAAACATATCTGTAAATAAAAGAAATCAGTGACTGGCAAATATTGTCTTCTTTGTAGCTTATGTACCTTATGGACCGATGCATATAATGTACATAGACCCGGAACTGCCAGCTCATTACACAAAGACAAGCCAAGATGCATAGTGTTTGGTGTCAGAGACACAATAAAATACTGAAAATTTTACTGAAATGTCTGAACTAAGCAAAGTTAGTTTACACTCTGAAATGTTTTAGTTCGCATGAAACAACTTTTTTCTCGTGTCCTGTGTTCATAATCATTCTCAAACGTCATCCTTGTAACTACAGGCGTATCTTTATATTTTGCCTCCTCAAAATACATCGTCTATGCATTCATCATGGAGAAATTATCTTCTTAATTGCTTTTTGTTGCAATGTTTGATATTCACAATTCAAAACATTAAAACGTTTAAATTGGCAGAAAAATAACCATTGTTCTGCTGATGTGTCGTAAACCACCACAACCTAACAATTTTGACGGCTAGAGATCATTAAAGTAGATGTATGGAACCTATGTATACTGAATCAAGTGGCATTGTTTTATATTATTATGAATTGGTTTGCAAAAGCCAAATAAAACGCAGATACACCCCTCATCATATGGCTCATTCGTAGTAGTCGATAATATACAGAATCGTTTGTAGGAAATACGAAAGTAACACGGACCAGAAAAGTATATCACAGTGATATGCTTTGAGGGTTAACGAAAAGATTGTTGAAAGAAAAAAAGCAATTCAAATGTGAAAATTGTGTCACAGTGACCTGAATAAGTAACTAACAAACGGCTGAAAATACAAGTCCTCGGGCTTGAAAACTGGTATGTTGCGTAGAGTAGCTCTTCTTGAATGAGAGAACGTTCAGATATACTCACGTATCAAATACTAATAATGTACGTTAAATAAGGTCAGAGATACTGAGGACACAAGAAACGAGAAGTTAAAAAAAAACAAGCCACTCATGTCTGAAAATGCAAGTCACTCGTGACTGAAAACACAAGTCACTATGATCTCACTTACTTTCACTGAGATGCACCCAGGTATAAATTAATATCAGTATTAAGTGAAATGGTAAAATCCTGAGGGCGTAGCAAACTGATACCAGAAAATATAAAGTTATTTGGAAGTTCATGTTGGTTAATCACTTTTAAAAATTCTGATTTGGTTTAATTTACTTTTGTTATGATGTATCCACGTATCATTTTGCATGACTTTGGGTAAAACAGAATTCAAGATAGCGAGTTGTAAGGACCGCATAGCTAAAACTGCAGATGTAACTCAAACGTCAAAAGTGGGGCCCCGAGTGGCCGAGTGGTCTAAAGCGCTGCCATCTCACCTCTGCCTGCGTGGGTTCGAGTCTAGGATTCGGCGAATGTGGATATGTGAGAAAGCTTGCCAGTAGCTTCTCGTGGGTCGGTGGTTATTTCCGGTGATTTCCCGGTTTCTTCCTCCACCATTAATACTGGCCGCCATGAATAGCCTATCGTGTGCTGAAAATGGCGTTAAGCCCAACAACAACAACAACAACAACAACAACAACAACAAACGTTAAAAGTAGTCTCAGTAAAATAGTTTGGATCCAATTACTTTTCTTAACATTCATGTACATAACTTACTTTTATGAGTCTGCGTGGCAGGAAGTCCAAGATATTGATTATATAGCTAAATGAAAACCGAAATTACAAAAGTCACTAGAATTTGAAAATTGGATTACACTGACCTGGTTTGGATATGACTGGGTTGTGTTTGTTCATACATATCCATATGCATTCATATTCATCGATAAAGGTGAACTGAGACCCAAGAATACAGAGGGTTAATTGAAAATACAAAAGTTTACTCAAATATATCTGGTCATAGTGATCCTTTGGATGAGTTAATTTGTTTGAAATGTATGGACACACCAAATTTATTGACCTTAGACTAAAATGTATGGACACACCAAATTTATTGACCTAGATTAAAATGTATTGATACACCAAATTTATTGACCTTACATTAAAATGTATGGACACACCAAATTTATTGACCTAGATTAAAATGTATTGACACACCAAATTTATTGACCTTACATTAAAATGTATGGACACACCAAATTTATTGAATTAGATTAAAATGTATGGACACTACAAATTTATTGACCTTTGATTAAAATGTATGGACACACCAAATTTATTGACCTTAGATTAAAATGTATGGACACACCAAATTTATTGACCTTAGATCAAAATGTATGGACACAACAAATTTATTGACTTAGATTAAAATGTATGGACACACCAAATTTATTGACCTTAGATTAAAATGTATGGACACACCAAATTTATTGACCTTAGATTAAAATATATGGACAAACCAAATTTATTGACCTTAGATTAAAATGTAGCCAAGATATGGACAGTGTAATAAACCAAAAGCTGAAAAACAAAAGTCAATCAACCGTAAAAATTAGCTCAGTGTCACTAGTTTTGGTTCAATTTAGTTACTTTTTGTGGCATGCCAATTCTCATTATTGTGGATGAAATGTGGTCAAGATGTTGAGGGCAATTCAACACATTAACGTTCGAACCTACAAACAAGATCAATTTATCCTCTAACGTTCTTAGTGAAAGGAATTATTTATGGTAAGTTTGCTATCAAATATTCACCACCTTGACAATAACGTCATTTGAACTAACTACATCGCTTGTGAGTTGCAAAATCATTTATCTCTAAATTAATTTTACATTAATAGCTCTAAACGACTTTAAATGTCTCGTTTTCGCGGAAACGGACTCTCCTGGAAGACCTCTGAATATATTTGTCTGAAATGAAGTATAAATTACTCCAAAGTACCTTGTTCCAGAACCATCCGCCATCCGAAGTAGGTATTTGTCCAGACACTCTTGCTTAACAACCTTGGTGACGTCATTGTTCGGACATAGTCTAAATTCGAACCAGCCCATGTGGCTGGCTGTTATCGTAACCCTGATTGTAATTTCTTGTCCAGGTTTGTAGTGTGCCGTTATGATACCTTTGGCATATTTTCCGCCAGCCTCATTATCTCTAGGCCCGTCCCAGGGATCACCGCACACACCACACTTGTTTCCCAGGCGGATTCTATGCTAAAACGAGAAATATGAATTCAATAGGCTTTGTCTCCAGAATTTACAACATTGATGCAGTTTGATCATTGTTGTTCAGGAAATGCAGTTTAATCATGGTTATTTAGGAAATGCAGTTTAATCATTGTTGTTTATGAAATACAGATTAATTATGGTTGTTGTAGGAAATGCTGATTAATTATGGTTGTTGTAGGAAATGCAGATTAATTATGGTTGTTGTAGGAAATGCAGTTTTCAAAAATATATTACAAGCAGTATCATTTGTATTTATGTATTACAAATACTATCATGTTTTCATATATTACAAGTACTATCATCTGTTTTTATATATTACAAGTATTATCATCTGTCTTTATATATTACAAGTAGTATCATTTGTATTCATGTATTACAAGTACTATCATCTGTTTTCATGTATTACAAATATTATCATCTGTCATTAAATATTACAAGTAGTATCATTTGTATTTATGCATTACAAGTACTATCATCTGTTTTCATGTATTACAAATATTATCATCTGTCTTTATATATTACAAGTAGTATCATTTGTATTCATGTATTACAAGTAGTATCATTTGTATTCATGTATTACAAGTATTATCATCTGTTTTCATGTATTGCAAGTATTATCATCTGTCTTTATATATTACAAGTAGTATCATTTATATTTATATATTACAAGTAGTATCATTTGTCTTTATGTATTACAAGTAATATCATTTGTATTTATATATTACAAGTAATATCATTTGTATTCATGTATTACAAGTAATATCCTCTGTATTCATGTATTACAAGTACTATCCTCTGTTTTCATGTATTACAATTACTATCATCTGTCTTTATATATTACAAATACTATCATTTGTATTCATGTATTACAAGTACTATCATCTGTTTTCATGTATTGCAAGTATTATCATCTGTCTTTAAATATTACAAGTAGTATCATTTATATTTAAGTATTACAAGTAGTATAATTTGTATTTATGTATTACAAGTAATATCATTTGTATTTATATATTACAAGTAGCATCATTTGTATTCATGTATTACAAGTACTATCATCTGTTTTCATGTATTACAAGTAATATCATCTGTCTTTATATATTACAAGTAGTATCATTTGTATTCATGTATTACAAGTACTATCATCTGTTTTCATGTATTACAAGTAGTATCATCTGTTTTCATGTATTACAAGTACTATCATCTGTTTTCATGTATTACAAGTAGTATCATCTGTTTTCATGTATTACAAGTATTATCATCTGTTTTCATGTATTACAAGTACTATCATCTGTCTTTATATATTTTAAGTAGTATCATTTGTATTCATGTATTACAAGTAATGTCATTTGTATTTATATATTACAAGTACTATCATCTGTTTTTATGTATTACAGGTATTATCATCTGTCTTTATATATTACAAGTAGTATCATTTGTATTCATGTATTACAAGTACTATCATCTGTTTTCATGTATTACAAGTAGTATCATTTGTATTTATATATTACAAGTAATATCATTTGTATTTATATATTACAAGTAGCATCATTTGTATTCGTGTATTACATGTACTATCATCTGTTTTCATATATTACAAGTACTATCATCTGTTTTTATGTATTACAAGTATTATCATCTGTCTTTATATATTACAAGTAGTATCATTTGTATTCATGTATTACAAGTACTATCATCTGTTTTCATGTATTACAAGTAGTATCATTTGTATTTATATATTACAAGTAATATCATTTGTATTTATATATTACAAGTAGCATCATTTGTATTCGTGTATTACATGTACTATCATCTGTTTTCATATATTACAAGTACTATCATCTGTTTTTATGTATTACAAGTATTATCATCTGTCTTTATATATTACAAGTAGTATCATTTGTATTCATGTATTACAAGTACTATCATCTGTTTTCATGTATTACAAGTAGTATCATTTGTATTTATATATTACAAGTAATATCATTTGTATTTATATATTACAAGTAGCATCATTTGTATTTATGTATTACAAGTAGTATCATTTGTATTTATATATTACAAGTAATATCATTTGTATTTATATATTACAAGTAGCATCATTTGTATTTATGTATTACAAGTAGTATCATTTGTATTTATGTATCACAAGTAATATCATCTGTCTTTATGTAAAACAAGTATGTTTCATTCGTCTTCATGCATTTCAAGTATGTATAGCTGTTTTCGTGTATTACATGTATCATTTGTCTTCGTGTATTACATGCATTATTTGTCCTCGTGTATTACATGCATCGTTTGTCTTCGTGTATTACATGCATTGTCTGTCCTCGTGTATTACGTATGACATCTGTCTTCATGTATTCCAGAATTATTAATCCATATCATTGCATAAAAAAGTGAAGATGTATGAGAATTACTATTCAATATCATTGCGCATATAAAAGAGAAAATCTGTAAAAATTATTATTGTATATCATGGTACAGATGAAATAGAAAATTAGTGACAATTATTTTTTCGCATGAATAATCAGTATTTATAATACAAAGAAAATAGAATCAGATCAAGTTTTGAAAAAAGTTTAGATGTGATTTCTTACTTTCTATGCATACCTTGGGATTTCCTACACAAGAATGGACTATTCGTAGAACTTATAGAAATAAGGTGAGTTTAAGAACTAGAGTTCCAAGAATAGATGATTTAGAAATATGCTAAGCAGTCATCAAACAAGTCAAAGAAATGTTGGAACAATGAAAGATTATTTTTACCTTCATGGAAATCACACGTATTTAGTAATCTTCTTACTGCTAATAGCGATGTCGTAAAATTGCAAATAATTTCAATGATTTTTTATGTAGTATAGTTCTAGATATGGGTAAGGACTTCTGTAGTATAGTTCTATATATCCGTAAGAACTTTTATAGTATAGTTCTATATATAATTAAGGACTTCTGTAGTAGTTCTAGATATAGGTAAGAACTTTTGTAGTATAGTTCTAGATGTCGGTAATGACTTCTGTGGTATAGATATCCTAAGGACTTCTATAGTATATGGCAAAATATCAGTAAGGAATTTTGTAGTATTGCGTAAGATATCCGTAAGAACCTAGATTCATTGCTGGCATATAATAGACGTATGTCAAATTAAACTAACTTTAAGATATTACAAAAGATTTTGATGGAAAGGAAATTTAAACAAATGACATGTTCAGAGGTTACTAATTATGATGGTTCGTGGTTGAAACTCTTACAGCTGTCAATAGATTCAATTATCGAATCATTGAATAGGTCCATAAGTTACACAAATATGTATTTTTGTAGACAACTGGAAAAATCTCAAGTTACTTCCCCATCCCACCCCCAACCCTTTTAAAATTAGGAAACGAATCCAGTCTCAATAATTGTATAGATGTATTTAATGACCGGCTGATAGCAACGTTTTCAAAGACATGTTTTCAATTCATTTTATTAGATTATTAAGATTAACCCGTATCAATCAAGCATGCGTCCTAAGCTCACTGTAATAATGAAATCACACGATGAAAAATTAAATGTTTTATTCTTAGACCTACGTAACTCTTTTCGTATTGTTGATCATACAGTTTAATGCATACATTATCAGCATATGTTTCAAAACTCTCATTGATATGGTTTTCATCCTATCTCATTAGTAGATTATAATCTCTGAGCTGGAAAGGTACTGACTCAAATTTTAAGGAAATCTCCTCTTGGATACCACAGGATCAATTACGAGCTCTTTTTCATTTTAAATATAACAAATGATGTTCCAAAGTGTTTGAAAGTATTCTATGTGTATTCAGATGATGCATAACAATATGTTAGTGAAGATTTACAATGTAGTATGAAACAAATATGTGGCAATAAACTTTGTATAAATTTTCAGAAAACTCATGAAGTACTTACCTGCTCAGCACAACAATTAGCCATAGTAGATAACTGGACATAAAAGTAAACGGTAAGCAAATTGAACATTTTAAGTATGCCAAACGATTAGGCTTCCTAGCTGATAAAACTTCACTCGATCCAACGCCTTTGAATCTCTTTTCAACACATAAGATGGATGCCAATTAAAGATTACATTATGTTTATAAAGAATGTTATCACTTTGAAGGTCTTAAATTGTTAAGTGGGTCTTAATGTTTCTAAATTTTAATGAGCATTAACACAAGCAGTACACAGACGATTTAAATTAGCATTAACACAAGCAGTACACAGACGATATAAATTGTTGGATGCATACTTAGTTGAATAATGATCGTTAGTACGTGCACGCAAGGCGATGCATGTCGTAACCTGCGGACCCGGCTTCAAATCTCAACTCAGTATCAAATACAAATTTTATAACCTGTATGATAATATTCATTTCTCCATATTTAAAATTTCACTTCATATTAGCAAGCGTTTCTTGTAGGATCCTGGGATATCGCTTTTCGCTCTGTATGGGGAATTTTGTAACTCACTATAGTCACCTCTATATACCTTAAGTCCTGTGGTTGAAATCCTGAGTGATTGTGTACTTAGGTGAGAATTAATTACTGTATCGATAAATTGGTTCCTCTACTACGCACGAATACATACATCAATGAATTTTGAACATGCTTAGTTGAGTGGGTATGGAGGTGGAGGTCGATGCGTGCATGCAAGAAGATAGGTGCCTTATCCAGCATCTCTCTCTCTCTCTCTCTCTCTCTCTCTCTCTCTCTCTCTCTCTCTCTCTCTCTCTCTCTCTCTCTCTCTCTCTCTCTCTCTCTCTCTCTCTCTCGAATGTGTGTGAAAAGTTGTTTATGCTGTTACAGTTTTGTGGTGAAGTTTGCACCATGATATTAAATAAGCACCTTTATTTTGAAGACTTGATACCTCTACAAATATTTTGATGAGCAATACTGATTGCATGACCTTATGGCCTTTGTAAATTGTAACTATTATATATCCATTTGATAGCAGTATGTTAAGCTTGTACAATTCATACTAACTTCTGTTTTATTTTGTATTATATTATAATGTAGAAGTTAACCCAGTACATTATTTGCTAATTACGTTTACGTTTGTTTAACTTGAAGGGCCATAATGAAAATTAGCTATTAGCTGATATCATCACCCTGAAAAAATAAAGGTTATTATTATTATTATTATTATTATTATTATTATTATTATTATTATTATTATTATTATTATTATTATTATTATTATTATTATTAATAGTAGTAGTAGTAGTAGTAGTAGTAGTAGTGTTATTGTTGCTGTTGATAATGAACCGACCATTTAATTGTTCGGGGAAGGTGTGTAAAAGTGAAAAGAAGGTGATGGATTTCATAAATTCAAATTCCGGCTTCAAAATAGCATTAAAAAAGTATTCATGCTCCGATTTGTCCGAACAAAGAACAAAGAACTACTTTTATCCATCATATTATATTATTTAATAATAAATAATATTTTGAGATCTAAGAAAAGACAAATACCATCTACACCCCCCTCCTCAAGACAAATGATATTTCCTGACAAATACGTACGATTTGAAGTTTTCAACTGAGCTGTAACTCTCCCACCCACCCATCTCTCTCTCATACATACATACATACATACATACATACATACATACATACATACATACATACATACATACATACATACATACATACATACATACATACATACATACATACATACATACATACATACATACATACATACATACATACATATTTCAGATATTTTGTTGTTTCAATAAGTCATGCGTTAATATATTTAATTTACATTGTGCTCTTGACCTCTGTCCGTAATTGTGAGTAGAGTTTTGGTGTATCTGATTATTTTCATATAGTGTCTACTGGAGTTTGTCATAGTTATAAGTGGTAAATAACATAATATGTTTGAGAAATTTGATTTTCAACACCTGGCCTTGTTTACGAATTAGTGAAATGTTCCTGTTAGAAATCATTAGTTTTCAAAACATTCTGTTGCGTCACAGGTCAGGTGATAGTTTGTCTATAAAGTGGTTTAGTAAACAATTCTTCATACTTGTTTCATATCATTCTTTAGGAAACTATTAAAAGGGTTTTGTTTGTATCAATACTTAATCTGAGAGGAATCAATAATTTATTTTAAATTATTCCCAGGAATCACAAAGTGCTCATTTAGTTTTTGGACTAAAACTCTGCTTTAGGATTATTGTGAATGTATTCAAATACAATTTGGATTATGTTATTGTGATACATCTAGACTGTTGGTACATCAGCACATTTAGGAATATTGCTACCTCAGCACAGTCAAGACTTTTGGAATATTTGTGATAAAACATTTGGGATTGCTAATTTAATTTACTAAACTGTAAGAGTCTTTTAAATTTTCACTTTGTAATCTAGGGCAATAAATTATTTGTTGAATTTTACTGAAGTTGTTGTTTCTGTTACATAGTTTAAGACCAAAAGTTGTAACACATGCCTTACAAGTCCAGGAGGGCTGTTGAAAAATATGTGTATCTCTATATCTATATATCATGTCACAAGACCCATGATTTGCATTCTAATGGGCACTAATACGTTGTTTCTTTTAAAGCGGCATAGAAATCGTCATTATCAGCCATTTAGTTTTAAAGGTTTGACATAACTACACCTGTCTTATTTTGAAAACGCGCCCTTGATGATGAATAGATCTTCAATATTTTTTTAAATTGTAGTTTACCGAGGCATTTCAGCCAATGTAGCCCCGTGTGTAATTGCTGTAAACAGGTTTAACCCGTGAATTACAATCAGATTATGCTTACAAACAATGACATTACAATTTACTGAAATAATGTTTTCATTCTTTAGTCTCTTCTTATATTCCTTTAAATTTGGGTATGTGTGTGGGGTTGGAAAGCACTTAATGAAACTAAAACAAAGGGCGAGAACACTGAACTAACATTTTGGGTGAAGATTGATCATTAAATCTCCTTAAATCTGTCTCAAACGTAGATTTGGAAAATTATGATAGAGACATGGAGAGGAGGATGCAAAAAATTATGACTAAACGCACTTTGGAAAGATGAAAATGACGGTGGCATATGCGAGTTTGTGTTGATAGATAACAAGTTGGTAGGTAGATAGATGAGCAGGTAAGGAACATGAGAATATGTATCTCTGTCAGCTGGCAAGCAGCAAAGAAAGTGAATGAAAAAGTAGGAAGGTAGGTTCCTACATGTGAAAGAATGTACATACGGGGGACTGCTGGAGTGAAGGCCTTGTTATGTGTGTAATGATTGCAAAACTATCAGCACCGTTAAAAATATGAATTCGCGGTGAAATCTCGATATTAAGAAACAATAACAACAGCAATAATAATAATAATAGTAATAATATTAATAATAATAATAATAATAATAATAATAATAATAATAATAATAATAATAATAATAATAATAATAATAATAAATAAATAAATAAATAAATAAATAAATAAATAAATAAATAAATAAATAAATAAATAAATAATAATGTTTTGCTGACCCATCTGGACTTTTGACAGAAGTACAAGGCGTACAGAATTAATTGTCATTTAGAGTATGTACATTAAAAATGTGAAAAGAAACCTAGCTGCAGTCATCTCCTTTGGTATGTAATTGGGCAAGGCACTTCACCTAGGCACGAAATAACCTTCTTGTGTTGCTTGGCCGCTAACACCAAAGAAAACTAAGTATATTTGTTATCTGAGATATTAATTGATTCAGATTTTGCTATTAAAATCACCCACATGTTTTAGTCCTCATAAAATGTTCAAAATTAAATTCCTTTTTGAATGTTTATTAAAACATATTTCAGTAGGGTTGTGCCCCACCCAAACACCCACCGCGTGCCTTATCAAACACAGGGAGTTAAAGAATATCCGGTAGAGAATGTGTTGCTGAATATTTTATACATCCTTGTGGGAAGAAAGCATCCGGGTTATTGCGTATTGTCGTGAAAACATGTTTTATCTTGAATATAAGACTGTTTCAATGTGTTTGCTTTCAGATGTCAAACCACTTCCTACAATCAAGGAAGATAAAATATCTGAAGATAAATATAGGTGTGTGTCAAGTACGTGTGCAATAACATTGAGACACAGAATTTAATAGTCTTGTTTGCCATCTTAAAGAAAATTCATTATTTGCCAAATTCGTATATTGGGCTGAGAGCCTAGTAATTGGGAACTAATAAATGCACTCTTTCATAGAACGACCCATCTGATTCAAGTCTCAAGCACCGACAAAGTAGAAATCCATCTTTTTCAAAATAAATAAATAAATAAATAAATAAATAAATAAGCAGTCATGCATGGAAATGTTTAATTGATAATGCCTGCATGTTTTCATGCTTGTGTCTTTTGTATTTTATTGTGTTTTCACATATAGCTACAAATACACTCTGGCACATTTAATTTGCTTTTCTTTCATATGCATGCCATCTCTTTGCGTTTACTTTTGATGTGACTTTTATGAAAAAGGTGTGAACAAAATAATTATTATCACAACAGTCTTGAGGGAATAAACTCGACATACAAGAGTGGAATTGGACAAAGATACAAAATGTTTAGACCTCTATATATTTAAAGCTTATATTATCACATTTGTCAATGTTAAAAGAAAGTTTCCGTATAGACCTAGGAGTCCACAGAATGCCTAGAGTTTTTCATTTTATGTTCTTCTTTGTTTGGGATGTGTGAATTGTGATATTTGTCACATGAAAAGAGGGGGGGTGATTTTGTGAGAAAAATCGAAAAGAGAAACTCGCACGATATCTTGTTTTATGCATTTGAAAAGAATTGTTCGAATTGCATAACGTGTAGATATTATATTTTGATTTAGTCTTTCTTGGAGAATTGTCCGAATTCCATAACGTGTAAATATTATATTTTGATTCAGTCTTTCTTGGAGAACATGGAGCTTAAAACTTGGACCAAGATGCAGAATTGTGCATTTCGAGATAATATTCGAAGTAAACGTGGAAATGGCACGTTTTATTTATTTTATTTTTTGTGGTGGAGGTTAACACCATTTTGCAGCACATGATACACGGCTGCCAGTATATCTTGTGGAAAAAGAACCGAGAAAAATCGGTGGAAGAACCACTGACCCAGGGGAAGCTACTCACATATGCAAGCTGCCAGAGCTTGAATCTAAAAACCATGCAAACAGCTATGAGATGTCGTGGATCTGTAAAGGCAAGCGCCTTAGATCAATCAGCCGCCGGTGACATCAAAAGGGGAATAAATAATAGAACACATCTTGAACTATAAAACTAGCACTGCTGGAAGATGCGTTGGTCCCATTAATTTGGGCTATTTTCAGCTCATTTTGTACTTAATGACACTTTTGGAGATTGCTATTAAAATTGTTTATATGATTAATATTAAAAATTGTTTATATGATTACTATTAATAGGTGTTTAAATGATTTCAATGGATAAATGGACTTTCAGTTGTATTGGATCTGCAATCTGGATTTCTTGATTTCGTGAGAAAGTACAGTTCACCTGTTAGCTAGCTAGACAAATATATATAGATTGATAGGCAGACAGGCAAACAGACGTACATAAAGAAAATTATATCCAATGATGAAAAACTAACCTGTTCAAAAAGATTCTTGGGAAATTTTAAGACAGTACAGAAAAAATAAAATTTGAACGTGATAAACAGTTTTCACACTAAGTGCGTAATGTTTTAAACAAATTGGAACTTGTTCGACAGATGTTAAAAGAGAAGCAGTACTTCGCTGTAGGAATACATTATTTCAGCATGAATTAGACTTATACCAAATATTCTGTATACTTTCAAGTGTGCATATGTATGTATGCATGTATGCATGCATGCATGCATGCATGCATATATATATATATATATATATATATATATATATATATATATATATATATATATATATATATATATATATATATATATATATATATATATATATATATATATAATTACATACATATAAATAAATCTGTGTAGTTTCATATATATATATATATATATATATATATATATATATATATATATATATATATATATATATATATATATAGTAAAATGCATTTAACTAAAATAATAATAATAATAATAATAATAATAATAATAATAATAATAATAATAATAATAATAATAACGAAGAGGAGGAACATAGATAATGATAAGTGCATTTTTATTACCAATTAATTGTCTCTAAAAATTTCTGCTATTTTTAATATGTAAATGTTTATTCTGATGGCATCTATCCCATATCAGTTTCTGGTGATAGGCCCTAACTTTGAGGGATTACACTAAACTAATAAAGTCTTGTAAATTCAGTCTATGTAATGTCAAAAGCATTTGAGATCAGTATTCGAACTTGGACTCGACCTAAAGAAACAAATTCTGGTTATGAAGGACAGCTTTTGCATCTGATTAAATGTGTAAATCTTTACGTTCTTCTGTTTGTTCCTTGTTCAGCATTGAACTGCATATAATCAGATTTGTTGAACTCTACATGACTGTAGCTGTTAAATTATTTTAAAATAAATAGCTTACTTGCGCGTAATAAAGTTGTATCTTTATATTTTTAACCATTATGACAGTTATAGCTTTATACTACTGCCTTCCACACTGGATATGTCAAGATTTTGGATCCCATCAAGCTAGCTACTGAACCGTGTACGTATTATTACAAAGCAAATATGTGTAGTTTTAACTAATTACTGGCAGTTTCGGACTCTAATAGTAAAAAAGGGAGAGTGCACAGAAACAGAGAAAAAGATGATAAGAAAATTTCGAAGTCAAAAAGAAATAGTTATATTACTCACCGCAAATCCACCACAATAAAGGGAATTATCATTGTAGTTTTGTGGGTTCACATAACCTAATCTCCACATACTCGACCGGGATGGCGGCTGCATCAGCATCCCATGACCTTTGACCTCAGTCACTAATAGTATAACCAAGAATATAGCTGTCGCAGTTGTACCCATGTTGTATCTGCTGGAAAAGAATGTAGCAACAATGACCTGACTTTGTCCAAACCAAAGACGAGAAGTCTACATCTGTGAAGTTCAACATGTAATCACATTTCAATTAGATTTATTAGAACACAAGTCTCAACTGCCCGTATTAGTAATTGTTTGCAAATAAAAACAAATAACTTTCAAATTAATTTTAAAACTTTTAAGTATGATCATTGAAGTATGCAGCAATTCTTATTGAAAATATGAAGAAAAAATAATAAAATATGGCTGTTTATACTTACACCTTCCTAAGACCATATGAATAAAAATCAATTATACGGCGATAACTATATACTAGATAGTATTACGCTTTTGTAGTGTTAGGCTTCTCTACCCAACAAATGAGAGTAGATATGTCAGCACGGGTAATGATAGAGCATTTCTCCTGGGTTACCCTTATGTTTATATAGGATTGCCTGTTTCTTTATCGATTTAGTGGGAGGTCCGCATTGCTCACTCGGGCAATACAATGTCCCGACGGAATGTCTTTATATTGCGAGATAAAAGTGTTGTTCCCCATGGATACTGGTCCCTTCCTTCAAATACCTGCGTGAGAAGCATTTCTGCCCTATTTTGTTTTTTCTTTCTGCTTTATATCCTTGATGATTCACAACAGATAAATGTTAAAGCAACATCCCTATAAAGGTGCATGTAGCAATGTATCTGGATATGAAAGAGTACACACACTTGAAATGAACACATAATTTAATTATTAAAATAGTTGTGTAGTGGGTTATTTTGCATAAATGGAACAATGGAACTGCCACCAAAAACGGTTCTGACTAGAGAAAACTCTTATTCTGTTACTTTTATTACGGTTCATTCACTTTATTGTTTTTTATCTTCAATTGCTTTTTATTTCATGCATTATACTAAGGTGGTCTTAGTTTAATTGGAAGCTAGACTGTGGATGTACTCTATCTATAAACAAGGTCTACTTTACAAAAAGCAATATTTCAACCAAAAATAAAGTTGAAAAGAAATCGGGTGTAAATTAAACAATTTTCTGCCCCTAAATTTTTTGTCGGTCTCATTTTGCAAAAAAAAAAGCGAACACTTATCAAGGGAAGCATAACAAGTGCAAAGTTCTGCAACCTTCATATTCGTCATCCGTCTTTTCATTGTTTCCTACAGGAACTCCTGGGAAATTTGAACAAAAACATTTTGATATATACTTGAAAGTTGTAATAAGCAAGTATACTAATAAAAGGTATAAATGCTATTAGCATTGTGTATATAGTCTACTAACATTTGTGTATGTAGTCTACTAACATTTGTGCATGTAGTCTATTAACATTTGTGTATGTAGTCTACTAACATTTGTGTATGTAGACTACTAACATTTGTGTATGTAGTCTACTAACATTTGTGTATGTAGACTACTAACATTTATGTATGTAGCCTTCTAACATTTGTGTATGTAGACTACAAACATTTGTGTATGAATTCTGCTAACATTTGTGTATTGTAGACTACTAACAGTTGTGTAAGTAGACTACTAACATTTGTGTATGTAGACTACTAACACAGGTTAACGCAGCGCAAAGAAAGGTGGAGAGAAAATAAACTCCTGTTTAGAGAGACCTCAACAATATCACGTTCACTCGATTGTTATATTTTCCAGTCACATTTGGGATATATTTCTAACTAGCAATTAGACTTCATGATAAAAAGCTGCAGATGCACTTGAAGCCAACGAAAACAATTTTCGATGATAAATAACTTATGATCCAGTATCATCATCGATTCCCAACGATTCAAATTGATAAACATGATTTGATCCAAACCATTTTCTCAATGAACTTTATTGTCATTTTTCGTTTAATTAGCTGTAACTTCCCAAAGATTATATGTAAAATTTATTTCGTGATAAATAATCAAGAGCAAACAAAATACCATACACATTAGTTACTCGACAAATGTTTTATCCGCACCATTCAAACCAAACAATTTTGTATTTGTAGATAAAGGGTTTAGGTTGCAATTAGATTCTTTTGTGAATCTCAATACAAATTCATAAATATATGTATACAAACACCTCAAAAGGACATAGATAGATAGATAGATAGATAGATAGATAGATAGATAGATAGATAGATAGATAGATAGATAGATAGATAGATAGATAGATAGATAGATGGATGGATGGATGGATGGATGGATGGATGGATGGATGGATGGATGGATGGATGGATGGATGGATGGATGGATGGATGGATGGATGGATGGATGGACGGACGGACGGACGGACGGACGGACGGGCGGGCAGACAGACAGACAGACAGACAGACAGACAGACAGACAGACAGATAGATAGATAGATAGATAGATAGATAGATAGATAGATAGATAGGCGCATGTAAGTACACACACACACACACAATCACACACACATATGTAGAGTTATTAAAAGGGAAATATGCTTTCGTTTTGCGGAAGTGCTTTTGTGGGATGAATGTTAGAGGTAAAATACATCTCCCCACCTAACATCCAGGATATTTGTTCAGTTTATTTCACGTCATTTATTATTTTAAATATACTAATATCGGGCACGATTTAATATCGGGCACTATTTTATATCGGCTTAAGTGATTGTCTACGAAATTGGAATTCGTTTATAGAAAATATATACTTTGTTCACACACAGATCACTGTACAGTAAAATGTATGATATGGTGATCTATTTACGCAGAGTAATATTTAATTTTTCATGGCTCACCCACAAACAAATATCGCTTACCCTTAAACCAAAAGTCCTTTATAAAAATACAAAACTTTGTGATGACGGATCGACATAGACATGCGGACATCTAAAGGTAACATCTAGTACCCATTTCGTATTGGCGGTGAAATATAAAATGGTGGGCAGACAACAGATGAAATTCCTGATTTTACTAGGATGTTGGTTCTTATTCCTACGCCACAGCGGTATGAATACAGTGGATGCATAGTATACCAGTGACTAATGAAATAAAGTACATTGCAATGGATTGATTCTATCTTATGTGACAACTATTTATCTTGTACTAGCTGTTCAACTCTGTCATTTTGTTTACGTATTAACACATAATACGGTCATATTTCAAGTTTACTGGAGTATTTCAGCTGTTCAGTTATATACTTTCCAAAGATATGAGTACAAAACACTCATGGGTGCCAAAGAACATGTTGATGAGACTAATTGATATGTTTCTCAAAAAGCATTCCAGAAATAATCTCTTGTATTTGCAATTGGTTTTGAGATTTGTTTATAATCGCTATAATACTTCAGTACCATTTTAAAGAGGACCTTTTGGATTAAACAAATTTTCTCTCATCTCCATTTAATAGCTCTTCTGGGAATAATAGGACCCTTCTTTGCTGTATCCATAGACGCATTACAGCCATGTAATGGTAGAATTTATAATTAATAAGACATCCATTATCCTCTTTTACAATTGGCATTTATTCAAAATGAGCCTGAGTAAAATTATAATGCCAACCGTTTGTTTTCAAAGATTTTAATACTCAAAATCTTGTTACTATACAAATATGGCTAATGTGACAGGATGGATGCCAACTTTATTTCATGGCATTTAATAAATTTATTCTTTAAAAATACAGATCAGAGGATTTTGTAATAGCAGAAACAACTTCTCCTCTACGTTAAGATTGATTATACCAAATCGATCTTAAATTACCGTTGAAGACGTTCAGTTAGACTCCTTTAAAATAATAAAGCTATGATTTAACTGTGACTAGTTTTCTTGATTGTTCCAAAGATAAATTTGTCCAGTTTAAAACAAAATTGTCAGCTAAATATTTGCGTTTGTTTGATTCCAAAGTCAGAGACAAAATGTATTATTTGCCAGTCTTAAAAAGACAAGAAAATACAAATTGTTCAAGACAACGGCATTCATATTCTGAGTTGCTCTGTGAAAATTTAGCTGTGCTATTATTAAAGAGTAAGTGTAGCTAACGTATAGCATGCACTTAATGCACCGAATTCATTTTACCGTGTCAACCCTGGTCGTCATGCGTGTACATTTGTTTTGGGCAGGTATGTATGTGCACTAAAGAAAGAGAGGGCGTACGTGTGTGTAAGGGAAGGGGCACTATTCTCCGTAATTCAACGTTCCAGGTTTTCATATTTTCATTTAAATGGGGAGTTTTCAGGAAAAAACTAAACAGTATATAGGAAAATTTATAGTGGTTGACCCCAGTGAGATGTAGCCATATTACTAGCATTACTCCACAAATATACATGAAACATGGCACATTTATTTCTAATATCAATAAAAATGCACAGAACAATTTTCAGGTCTTAAGTTTGATTTTAAATATTTTTATAGTTTTAATAAACATCTTAAACTGTGCACAAACGTTTGATATGAATAGAAAGAAAAAAATATCAATGATGTGGTTTTATTTCATTAAAATTGCAATTCTCATTGTACAAATTAGCATTAAGAGTTCTTTTTAAAATCTTTTATCTAAAACTTAATGAAAATATTGATCTGAGCCCAAATTGCCAGTGCCGAACAAGGACTGGTAGCCAACACAAAACTTACTTTCATTAAAATATCCTATTACACAACAATGTGAAATGAAATACATATACACGTATAAAACATAGTTTACCTGATTTTATATTAATATTTAGATATACCCCAATTTTATTTTACTTTAGAAAGTCACCTGGAAAATTGTTCTAGAAATTTTTGTCTTAGTGAAATTAACTATTTTGCTCATAAAAAAAATCAATGCGAAATGAATGAATTTTCAGAATGTACCAATAATAAAGAATTAAAAACGATATTTATTTTATTTATACAGTAAACTTTCTTTTATTTGTGTTTAATTTTGTACAGAAACACCTAAAGTATTTCCATCCCTCCATGGCTCTAATCAGGCGTTAGCAAATGTCACAATTCATTAAAATTTCTGCAAGTGGGTAATCTCAAGCTGCCTCATGATGTACTTTGGGCATCTGGTTAATCATGTCTATGTTGATTAGTAATCAAGTTCCCTGTAGAATCAGAAGATATTTAAAAGCCAGTTTTAAACGTAACATACATTTGGTCTTCTCAAGGTAAAGCAAATATAGCGCGGTCCTATTATGATTAAATGCCTAACTGTGTCTTTTTATTTGGTCATACTATCAAACTTGTTCCTGTAGATTATAATTATGTATGGAGCATTACAGTGATTATAAAGTCAAGTGATTGAATTTTCACTTAAACCATGATTTTAATTATTTTGTATAGAATATAAACCCATCCTATGAAAAACAAGCTTGAGTCAGAAAGGACGAATTTAGAATATTTGACCATATTCAGCATCAAATGCCTTGTTTCGTGACCTGATACATAACGTATCTATAGCTGACCAGTCTAGACCGTATCTTTCCTGCAAACATTGAAAATATAGTAGTGGAGCGCACGGTTAGTGTAAAACCAATATTGTATGTATATTGTTGAACATAAAAATGTTACTCGTAATTTTGTTTATCTAGGTATTAAATTTCCTTCATTTCACTCTTTCAGAATAACTTAGGCTAAACTTGCAGAATAGGCCAGGTAAACATTTTTCCAATTAATACACGATGCAAAAGAAGTATGTGGATATCGCTTCCTGTAGAGTTATTACTACCCTTACAAGGTATTAGTAGATGGATATTGTGAGGAAAATAGATACATTTGTTCCATCGTGATTTTAACGTACTTGCTGGCTGAGGGTTACCTAAGGTTCATGACAGTCGGCTGAAGGTTGTGAGGCCAACAGCAGATGTCCGGCTATATGTTTTGTTTTTGTTTTTGAACTTTTTTGGGTTTCTTTATTTATTTATTTATTGGAGGGGGATTTTTTTATTGTAATTAGACGGTTGAGTCGTATAGTCGCTTCAAATGAACCTAAGCTCTTGTGTCGCTAAAATGGCCACATATCTGCTCTCACAGTTGCATATGAAAAGAGTTGGGCCCAAGCACCGTCTACCATCAAGCGAGGCGTAGCGGCCAATCGGAATTAGAAACATTAAAAGATCTACCAGTAAGAGGAGCCAATATCTCAAGGGGGATAATGAAACATATAGTCATATATGTGTACAAATTAATCAGTGGTTTCATGACGTTTGAAAGGAGAGAAGGATACAAGGAAGTATCAAAAAGAATTCCGAGAAAAAAAGACCACTCCAATAGAACGAGACTCGTAAAAAAGGGAAGAAGAATTGAACTGAGAAAGAAATAGAAAGCTTCTACAGGAAGGAAATGTGTCAGTCGAATAAGTGTGTTGATTAGTGTAGATAGGATATGAGGTAACGTGATTTTTTCATCTTTAAAACTTCGATTTTAACTTTCTTGCTGGCTAAAGAGTTACATAAAATTTATGAAAGTTGACTAAAGGATTTGAGAGGCCCCATAGTGGATGACCTACTGTGTGTTTATTAAATAATTAGACGATTGAGTAGGCTAGTCGCTTCAACGGGAATTAAAATCTTTGTGGCGCTAAGGTCAGCTCTGAATTGGGAAATGTATTTGAGTTTGTCAGTAGGTAATCTAATAATTATGTGAAGTAGATTGAGTGGGTTTGTATGCACATGTATTTACGTATTTACTATATATATATATATATATATATATATATATATATATATATATATATATATATATATATATATATATATATATATATATATATATATATATATATATATACAATATCTACTATAATTAGTAGGACACCTGCAATGTGAGAGACTAACGTAACTACTATAGATTGCTGTGTCAAAATATAACATTTAGACGTCGTGTGTGTGTTACAGAACTTTGTAAGTAATATTATTTTATGTAGAGTAAGGTGAGTATGGAATGAAAGACGTTATCGTGTGGGAAGGGAGGGTCTGGTAAAGTGTTCGCCATTTGTCTGATGAAAGGTCCTTGAGAGAATGGTAGATTAACATGATGTATTTTGGGAAAACAGGACTTACGTCCCTTATATTTTCTTCAGGAAGCTCCCAGGGTGCATGTAATAGACGTCACTAAACTCTCAAGAGAGGGATAGAGGAATTTCGAGAATTGGTACAGAAGGAGGAGTACAAGGAGTAGCAGAGGAAAGGTGCAGGAGGCGAGAAGAAAGAAGAAATAGAAGAAGAAAGAAACAAATGCAGATGTTTACAATAGACTAATCACTGAGAGGAGAGTCTCTTACATTAGTTCATTAACTCATGTGTGATGAAATAAAGAAAGGCATTTGTTAACAGGCCAATTGTTGAATTATTCATGAGTGAAGTGTAACTGAAAGATTTATATCCAGAAATTGCTCGAATATTTTTCTTTTTTATTAATATTGATTAAATTTTTATCTATTTTACCTTGATTTGTTCATGTATTTAGGCTGTCGTCATTGCTGACTGGTGGTTCGTGAGTCATTCAAAATTTAAATGTCCACTCTTTTGCCGCATCAACCCTAATACCCTTAGCTGGGTTGTGACAGGTAAGATAATATATGACTAAATTTGTTCCCAACTTTATATCCTTGTACTTCCTTATGCTTAAAACCCAAATTGCATGACTATGTTATAGGTATATATTATTATATAAACTGTGAGCTTTTTTAAGAAACGCATCTTTTGCAAACGAGCGAGAAGATAAATTATTTTGGGTGACATTTTATTTCATTTCCAAAAACGATATAGTGTTCGTTCTAAACTATAAATGCTTTTGGAGAAATTAACAACAAAACAAAAGAAGTATTGTGTTTGTTTGTTTGTTTGTTTGTTTGTTTTGTTATTTTCTTTTCAATTTCGTTTGTCTAAACATATACCAAATGATTAGCAGCCAGCAAACATAATAGACACAGACCTATTGACCAGCTTAAACAAAAATATAATGAATATGTCTACTCTTCTCTTAAGTGTCTTCACAAAATTTTTTCAACCGTAACTTCTCTTTGAGAAGTATGGATGTATTCCATCTACTTGCCGGTGTATAATTTCTAAAACACATTTAGGAAACCTAAACGACACATTTCCAATGGAACACAGTCGTTTTAGAGGGCGAATGCCAATATAATATTATATAATATGTTATTTATGTGCCGTACAACAATATTGAAGATAAATATCGTCGTTTATTTGAATGCATATTCTTTAAGCATGATAGAATACAATGTGATACCAAGATACTCCACACCGAGACCCAACGTCACCAAATTTAATAACTTATTAAACACAAATAATACAAGACCTATCCACACTCTTCCCAAATTTGGCCATATCATCTTACCCAGTTCTAATCAGTTTGCTTGTTAATTAAGTTTTCTTGAAGTAAATTGTCTCTTGCCTCTTTACACAATTATGTTTGTTATAAGTGTATTTTCTGGATTGCCATTGTGCTAGCGAATATCATCAATACTTTGTCTAGATTGACGAAGAATTATTTTTTGCCAACAAAAGAGTAATTCAATTAGTGCTGAAACATTATGTGACCTAGAGTATGTTTGATGATTTAGTATTGTCCGTTTAAAACCACGTGACCAAATGGATTTCATTGGAGTTTCAACTGATAATCAGTGCAACTCGGAAGTCGGTGATTAGTATGCACTAATTTAAATTCTTGTTACCTAATATTTTAAATAAAGAAATAGTTTTCATATTTTTCCTTCTAATGAGAATGAAGTAAGATGCCATGACGTTCTCTTCACACCAAAGTGGTCGACGATATAAAGCAGCAGATTTAAATGACAGCATACAATGGCGGCTTCCAGACTAAAACAATATTATAAGAAGCGTAAAGATTTAAAATTGATTGCAAAAGGGCAATAATTCCGTCAAAATCAGGCCTGAAAATACGAAACTTTTAAAGGTGCGTCTATATTTAATTGTTGATTAACGTGTTAAATGACGTCCAGTTATATGCAAGGGTTTTAAGTTATGCTGAGTACAAGAAGTGTGAACAGACAGACAAAAAATATTACTTCTGTAGGACTCCTGCATCTCGAACATAGTCTCCAATAATATTTTTAAAAAATAGTAATATATTTTAAGCTGAAAAGGTGAGAAAAGAGACAGCTGAGTTTACTTACACAATTTTTCAGGTCGAGTTCAAAGGAAAAAGATCTTGTCATAGTTCATGGCTACTAATCCAATATTGTACTTAGTGGCCTTCAA